>JARHVA010008772.1:90000-422522 GCA_037957365.1 Torreya grandis | reverse complement strand
ATACATGGGAGGGAGTGTATGACACCTTCAAGACCCTCCATCACCTTAGTATCATTAGGAACTCTTTAAAATCACCTCATTTGAATATCTCCACCCTTCTCACTAGCTTGCCCACTAGGCTAATTTTGATTAGCTAAGATGATATCTATTTTTTGCACACTTATAATATTTTATATGGCATGAAATAAAAATATGGAGTTATCACAATTATAAATATTCCTCCTATAGTTGGTTTCATCCTTAGACTCCTTCTAGAACCTGCAAAACATAAAATAAAGATGGTAAAAAATACCCTATTTCTCACTCCATCCATACAGTTCTATATAGCCAAAAAATTAGGAGTATATTGAGTGAGTCTTATGAAATTTATAATATTTTTCATGGTCAAAATTTGACATTATCTCAGCTATCCAACTCCATTTCTCCAAACTAGTCCTGACTAAGGGTTTAGGAGGGTTTTAGGCCAGTTTGACCTCTTAAGGTTCATTCATAAAAACTTGACATTGAAGTTTCATAAAAATTCCATTAATTTAGTTCTGAGGACCCCTAATAAATTTTCAAAACTCCTATATTCTCCATTAAATGACTCATGAAAGATATGAGCACTTGAACCTCTCCTATCAAGCTTGTTTTCATCTTTTCCTACAGGTTTGAGTTAGTTCTGAGACAAAAATGGCTTTATTAGGGTTTAATTTTCATATTTTAGGTTTTAAAATACCTTTATTGACCTTATTAACATGTTACAATAGTTTTAAAATATCATCTCATGCTATAAGTGTGAAAGATGCCCATTTGTTTATGACCAAATATACATGGAAAGGATGGATTTTTGGCTCTACAAATCGACATTGAGATAGGGCAGCCATGCCCTAGCTTGTTCTGGCTGTGGTAGTGATTGCGTAGGAGAAGCGTGGGGAGTCAAAGTGCATGGGTGGGAGATAAGGATTACAATGCTAAGGATGGACCAACGCTAAGGATGGACCAAAGAGGGCATGGTTATGGCTCAGAGGGAGCCTTCTAAGACTGCACCTAGTAGGAGTTTTAGTGAAGTAGTGGGCTTAAACAGGCCAAGGCAGGAAGTAAGAACACTTGGAAATGCATTTTTTTCCCAGACTATAAGTGCAACAGATTTGAGTTCGCTTAGGGGATCCCAGATCATGAATATTAATGGTTGCCTGGAGTGGTGTAAGGAGAGACCCAAACTAGTATCCCTTTTGATATGATCTCAGAAGATGTGGAATATTATTCTAAGAATTTGTTGTATTGAAATTTAATAGGATTGAGAGTCTCCCTTCAATTTTTGGAGAGTTGGGCCAGGAGAGTGTGGGAATCAGAGGGTGAAATGGAGGTCACGTTAGTAGAAAACAATTACTTCATGGTGATATTTCTATGCTTGGCTGATTGAAATAGGGTTTTTAAGGGTGGGCCTTATTTTTACAATTAGGTTGGACTTTTTGTCAAACCCTAGCATGCAGGATTTAATCCTTCTAATGAACTACCAAATTAGGTTCTAGTGTGGGTTCGGTTACCTAGATTTCCTATAGAGTGTTGTCGAGAGGATGTTCTTCAGATGCTAGCTTCGATGCTTAGAAGTTCGGTAGGGTCTTCAACACAAACCTTAGGTAAGAAAGTTATGACTTTTGCTCGAATTTACATGGAAATTGATTTGAGTAGACCACTGCCAGATGTGGTGGAGATGAGTGTGGGTTCATATTCCTAGGTGCAACAACTGGACTATGAGACCCTACCTTTCAGGTGTCACCTATGCCATGAATATGGCCACCTGGTGTGAAGATGCCTGAAGGCTAAGCCAGTAGAACATCAACCTCAACTTCCCCCTAATAACACTCTTGGCACTGATAAAGGGAAGAAGTTTGGGGATGGTGAGGGCAAGGATGTTGAAGGTTTTGTTCAGGTGAAAGCTTGAAACCAAAACAGAGGCTAGAAGAGGACCCTTATGGAGTGACATGATGAAGATTCTTTTAACAAGTTTGAAGTCTTGGATGATTTGGGCTAGCAAGAAGTGAACTTAGGTTTAATGAGTGTGGAGCAGCTTGTGGGAGGATCCAGACTGGAGATTAACTCAGCCAATATTCATTCTGCTCTTTAGGAGGAGTCGGCCTTACCCATGGTCATGGATGGGTAGACAAGAGAATAGATGGCAGTGGAGACAAATGGAGATCTGAGATAGAGCATAGAGGATGTGGACCTTCTAGCAAAGACTACAGTTGCTGACATGGATAAGTGAGGTAAATCTTCTCTTCACTTGGGCATTCTTCAAAAGGATGGGAAGAAGGGGATATCAGAGAAAAGTGTTAAATTGGGGTGAAAGAAGGACACAGAGAAAATTAAGATGATTGGGGAGACCTTGGTAGATTCAGGTTCTATTAAGACCTTAGACTCCCACTTTTTAAATCCTCCTAAATGATGATTATTTCATGGAATGTAAGGGGCTTGAACAGCAGCCCTAGACAAAAGGCTATTCTAGAACTAGTTAGATGTCAAGTGCCTGATGTTCTCTTTCTTCAAGAGACTAAGGTTTTTGTGGATGATATGAGGAGTATTGCACCTAATTTATGGAGGCATGATATGTGTCAGTGCATTAGATCTTAGGGATCTTCGGGGGGTGTGGCATGTTTCTAGAACCCGCAAAAGATCCAACCAGTGTCTTGGATTTCCTGTAAGTCCTCTTTATCCATGGTTGCTTCATGTATTGATTTGGGATAATTTATCCTTTTTTCCAATGTCTACGCTCTTATATATTTCCAAGGTAAACTTCTTGTTTGGAAGAATATTCACTTAGTTCATAGATTATTTCCTTACCTACCTTGGATTATTACTAGAGACTTCAATGCTATTCTAGATTTAATGGAGAAATGGGGAGGTAATGCAAGGCTGGAGACATCTTCTATATTTCTCTGAGATAATATTTCGACATTCAATCTAATGGATATCAAGCCCAGTAATGGATGCTTTACTTGGAACAATAGAAGGGTGGGGGACAAGTGCATTACCGAGCATATAGACCGATTCATGACCTATTATTGGGTGGGTGGAATGTGGTCTTCTAGCCTGGAGATACTTGATTGGAGAAGTTTAGACCATTGGCCCATAAAATTGGTCATTTGTTCAGCGTGCATGCCTCAGAAGCCACCATTCAAGTTTTAGCTCATGTGGATCAGGGACTCGGACCTGTTCAGATGAGTGGTGGAATGGTGGAGGGTAGGCAGGCCTATTAGAAGTACATCAATGTATATTTTTGCTAAGCTACTCCAATTTGTCAAGTACCAGCTCAAAAGGTGGAACTAAAAAAGTTTTGGAACATCTTCTAGGGGAAAAATGAGGCTCAAATGGAGTTGAATGACATTACTAGATTCATTAGGGAGGAGGGGATGACTGAGTTTATGCTGAGGGAGGAAGTTAGGGCTTTAAAAGCATTGGAAGAATGGGAGCTAAGAGAGGAAATCTTCTAGAAACAAAAGGCCTGGATTGAATGGATTCAAGAGGGGGATAAGAACACCACCTTCTTCTTCAATTTAGTGTGAGAAAGACAACATGGTAATGCGATAACTTCTTTGGTGACGGACAACAGGGAGATTGTCTCTTCTACGTAGGGTATCTTTAATGAAATAATGCAGTATTTTGCATCTTTATTTAAGGAGGAACTGCAGGGGGACTCAGATGTAGATGATCAGGTCCTTTCCTATATTCCTTCTTTAGTGTCTATGGAAATGAAAGCACATCTGATGAGGGATATATCCTTGGAGGAGTTAAAGAGGATTATTTTCATGATGCAGAAAGGAAAAGCACCTGGCCTAGATTGCTTCCTGATTGAGTTTTTTAAGGAATTTTGGGAAATTATCAAATTAGACCTACTGGCAGTTGTATAAGAATCTTAGAGGAATAAGGAAATTCTCTAGGCTCTGAACTCTACCTTCTTGGCTCTCATTCCCAAGGGAGAGGGGGCTGATCAGTTGAGTCAATTTCAGCCCATTTCCCTCTGTAATTTAACTTAAAAAATTATATCTAAGTTGATTGCTGAAAGGATAAAAAAGTGGCTTCCAACGCTTATTTTTTAGGAGCAAGGTGGCTTTGTGGAGGGCCAACATATTTTGGATGGGGTGGTGGTGGCTACAGAGACTATCCATTCCATGACCCAGTCCAATGATAAGGTGATGTTTATCAAGCTGAACATGTCCAAGGCTTATGACAATGTTTGGTGGTCCTTCCTCCAGAAGGTTTTGGGTGCATTTGGTTTTGAGGAAGACTAGATCCACTAGGTTATGAGTTGTGTGAACTCGACCTCCTTTTCAATTTTGATTAATGGTGAGCACTCTAATCTCTTTGAGGCTTCTCGAGGTCTGTGGCAAGGCAACCCTCTCTCTCCCTACTTCTTTCTTTTATTGGCAGAAGGCTTGGGTCGGTTGATCTAAAGGAATGTGGACGATGGTGCTATTCAAGGTTGGGAATGGGGAGGGGGCCTTCCTATACAATCTCACCTCTAGTTTGTGGATGATGCGGCTTTGATGGGCATGGCTACTATTAGGGAGGCGTCTAATATTTGCAAAAGCTTGGATGCTTACCTTACTACCTCAGGATAGGTAATTAATGAGGGTAATCTTCAATTTTTTTCTTTAACACTCCACCCTCCATACAATGAAGAGTGGCTCATATCCTCAGGTTCCAAATTGGGAGTCTCCCATTGCTATATCTTTGGATTCTTGTCTCCGTTGGTCGACAGTCTAAGGAGTCATGGTAGGTGATTCTGGACAAGTTCTAAGTCAAAGTGAATAATTGGACCCATCACTGGCTATCCTTTACTGGTCAGGTACAGTTGATTCAATCAGTGGTGTAGGCTCTTCCTCTCTATAAGTGTATGATCCAAGTGGCACCGATGAGCTTTGTTAAGGACCTAGATTCCTTAACAAGACAATTTTTATGGGCTGGTAATTTATCTTCAACCAAGTGGAGCCTTATTAAGTGGGAAGCATTCTGTAGCCCAAAGGGGTTTGGTGGTCTAGGATTATGGCAATCAGTGCTATCTGGTACTACTCTGGCATCCAAACTATACTAGAGATGGTGTGTAGAACAGGATCGGGTGTCGGCCAGAGTCTTATCCCACAAGTATTTTTTTGGGATCCCCCAAAAGGGTATCCCACAGTACGGCTTGACAGGTAAAGGCTCAGTGATTTGGACTACTCTCAAGAAAGGAGCAACACTGACTAAGAGGGGCCTATTCTAGATTTACAAGAGTGGGGTTGAGGCACAGTTTTGGCATGACTCTTGGGATGGCTACCCTCCCATAGTTATCCAATATCCTCAGTTGAGTATTTTGTCCTAGAGGTTTTACAAAGTTGGGTGGACTAGAGTGTGTGTCTATAAATCCCTTTCCCTTCAGGGGTAGGTGGCAGACACTAGGTGGAAGACCCCAGAGGAGTGGCCGATTCTTGATCTGGAGGCAGAGTGCATGGAGATAAATTATATTCTATCCTATCATAGCTGTAACGCACTTAGGGATAGTGATGATTTATCTTGGGCCCTTAATCCTAAAGGGAAGTATACTATGTCTTATGGTTATTAAGAGCTGATTTCTCAGCAATATGAGGGCAAGGGGGAAGTTCATTGGTGGAAAAAAGTCTAGAATAGATTCTCTTGGCCGAAGCGTAACTGCTTTATTTGGACTTTAGTCTAGAATAGATACTTGACTTGGGATAATATTTGGAAGAGGGGCTTTGCTAGCCCTTCGAGGTGTGTTCTTTGCAATAGTGAGGAGGAAGACTCCTCGCACCTATTCTTCCATTGTTACTTTACTCTTCAATTATGGTATTTTTGGTGGGACATGTGGAGGTTCCAATGCATTCATGCATTTTCCTTGGCAAATTTTTGGTTGAGATTGGGCCCCCCCCTCTTCAACCCCCTTCTTGCAAGATGTGTGGTACACTGGTTTTATTTTTTTGCTTTGGCAAGTCTGGCTATAAAGGAAGCACAAGATTTTTCAAGATGAAAAATTGGGGATTTAGCAGGTCTAGATCAGAATTAAAGGAATGATCCAAGAATCTATTGAAGTGAAGAGTGAGGTTACTTTGCCGCTGGATAAAGGGGATGCTGAGATGGTGGATAGGTTTGGCATATGGGGGTTATCTCCAGTCTCAACGTATGTCAAGAGAGGTATATGGGGGAAGTAGAAAGTTCAACAGTTTGGGAAATGGCTGACCCCACCCACTGGTCTTTTGAAAATTAATATGGATGGATCTTCTAGGGGTAATCTAGGGTCGGCTAGGATTGGTGGGATTGGTGATACTTCTAGATCAGTGGTTTTTATTTTCTCAGCATATAAGGGAGTTTAGACTATTAATAGGATGGAAGGCTTGGCTATCCTATATGATTTGAAGTGAGCTTATGCTTTAGGGTGGAGGAGGGTGATTTGTGAAGCTGACTCTCAAGCCCTGATTAATTTGCTCTTTAAGAGGAAAATTTTAAATGTGAGCTGGCAATTGGCTATGATAGTGCAACATATATTATAGGTTAGTTCCTTAATGGATTCAGTATCTTATGCCCATATTCTAAGGGAATGGAATAGGGTGGCTGATTTCTTGGCAAAATGGGCATCGAAAGGTAGAGATGGACGTAAGGTTGAGGAGTGAGAGCAGCTACCCTGCGATTTATGTCAGGTACTAGAACATATTCTTGTTGAAGATTTTAGTGGAGTGGAGGCATGATGCTTTTGTTATTGGTTTTCTGTGGTATTTGGTTTGAGTTTGTTGTATTGTAATTTGTTTTTATAAGTTTTAATAAAGTTTTTACCCCTTTTAATTAAAAAAAGACCCCCATTTGGACATAGGCCTAATATTGGTCTTGTAGCCTGACTGCACCTCAAAACCCAATTATGACCTCTTTAAGCTTCCCCTACATTTAAAAATCTATATAAAAATATATTATGGTCCCTAAAACATGATTCAATAGTATATAAATCTCATTTATAACTAGAATTGAAACTGACCCCTTGTTTGGCTTTTAGGCATAGCCATGCCTCATTAGCCTATTTACACTTTTAAGGGTCCAGGGTACCTTATTTGGTTTCATATTTTATTTATTGGTTTACATGATGTTACTATGTGTCATAAATCTTTTCAAACCTTTATTAATGGTTTCAATTATCTCTTGGCTTCACCTTATCACTTTCCTTCTAAACCTATCGATGTATGCATGACAGGAAGTACCCCCTATCTGAGACAAACAATGGGATACTTCCCCTATTATCTAAAAAAATTTGGTTATTATAGGGTATTATTTAATTTTTTATGACTAATTTCACAAAATTTTATCACCTTTTAATCTCATATGACCTTCCAAAAGCTCAAAAATGAATCATGTTGCTCATATAAAGGCATTATGTGCGGGTTTCTCAAGTGGATTGTGTTTTGCATGATGAGAACTCTTTGTCTAATTTCATCCCATGTTCATAAGTATATATATATATATATATATATATATATATATATATATATATATATATATATATATATAATTTAATGGTAATTATTTATTTTTCACATCCTCTATTTCCTATTCCAACCCTCCATTCTACCTTATACTACTCAACCTTCCATCTCATTGTTTGAGGCTCCATACTATACTTTTCATATTGAAGATGTTTATAGATAAGTGTATATGGATTAAGCCTAATAATAGGGTCTATAAACCCTATCTAAGTATATTTTAATAATTTATTACCTATATTCACTCATACTCATGCAATTAAAGTATTTAAACATCACTTTATGGCCCATTACCTGTGACAGTCGTTTAAGGTTGGTTGTAGGTGTACTTAGGGTTATTAGGGGTCTACATAGGTTTACTCCATCATGTTAAGGGATTATGAAGATTAAATTTGTCTCAAATGAGTTGGTAACCTAATTTATTTATAATTATAACCTCTCTTATCCCTTCACATGCATTCTAAGCTCACAAACTAAGTCCCTTCTCCCTTAACAATGAACCTACCTTTTAGACCCTATTGTAAGTGTTTACTGGCTTTAGTTGAGTCTAGTTATGATGTTTTCAAGATATAATTAAGTTTTTTATGGTAATATGTCATCTATTTTAACCTTTTACCTACTTTACATGAGCTAATATACCATCAAAATTCCTTAACTGAGTTACTGCCTGTTTGTCTAGCTGTAGGTGTTTATTTCCATAGTGTACAGACTAAAAATGTGTTTGGTGAACCAAAAAACAAAGTATCATTCCCTCTGATGATATGTTAGTTCATTTATTCCACTTGAACCATTTGTATACATGAAAAATATTATTTTTAGCTGCAGACTTGTAGATGACAATGCTTGAGTTTAGTGTTTTTAAGGCACATTTGAGGCTTTAAATTTATAACTTCCACTTGTTCCTTGAATCCCATTTTTTTTATGATTCCTATATATGATAGGAGATATAAATTACACTTATATATATGCTACAACTCTTTAGGAAAACATATTTTAGGATATTCACAAAACCCTTGGCTCCCCTGTTTTTGCATTTTTGGGAAGGTTTCCCTAAATTCAATTTTCTCATCCTTGCAAGTGATTTATATGCCACTTGCCATATTGTAAATTTAAAAATGGTATATCATGGTCAAATTATAATACTAATACTTCAAAATATCTCCAATACATTTTCAAATTCCCTCACAAATGCTCTCAATTCTCTATCAACAAATCTTGTAGGTGTGTATTTTGATGTATAGGCAATGAGTTGAACATGAGCAGTATGCCTTATCCTTAATATTTCATAGGTTTTATGTATATAAAAAAGATTTAAATTAGATTATTTACATTATCTAGGGCCATTATTATCTCAAATTATTCCTTCAAAGTTGACATCTTCTATGGGGAACTTGTAGATGAGCGTTTATAGTAGAATGTGTGAGGATATTGTGCATAACTGAATAGTCTCTCTTCCTTGCATCAAATTAAGGCTTGATTCACAACTTAATTAAACCAAATGGTCCACCAAGGTTTAAAAACCTTAAATAAACCTATATGAACATGACATATAGGTTAAAAACATGTGCCTCACCATGGTTGCTAGAAAATAGTGAGCAAAAGTTGACTGTATTATACTCCATGACTGCACTTATGAGAATTTCTTTGAATAATGGAGTTTAAAGGTGAATGGGGGGTCAATATAACCTTTAAAAAATATTAAAGACACTGAAAAAACCTCTTTAAGCCATGAACCACCATGAAAATCTAGAAAATGGTGGAAACTTATTTGTCATCTCATATGAGACTAATCTATAAATTTGAGATGATTTTCCCATCACCACACCTTGAAACATGAAAAAAATTATGGGGAGAATTGGATAAGGAAATAAAAATCCTTTGGAAACAAAATTAGCAACTAGTTCATATGAAAATTCTCAAACTAAGGCAAAACTTATAGGGTGCATGAAACAACTAGTTGAAAAGTATAGTCCACTTTGTGACGATGATTCATGAAGCACATGCCACCATTTTTCAAAATCATTATATTTAAATGAATTTATATGATTTTAATAAAACCTCTAGAGGCATTTAACTTGAAACCTCTTTAGCTATCTATACTAATCAAAAAGCTGAAGGTCACTTCTACATGTCTAAGAAAGCAAAGATGGAGTAGAATAGTTTTGGGCCAAAAATGGAGCTTATAGAGAAAATAAAATGTTGGGATGAGTGTGGGAAAGATTAAGGAATGTTCCATGATCCTTTCCCACATGGCACACTTCCCAAAGAGTTATACAAGTGCTAAACTTATTTTTCTTGAGAAAACTACCCTTTTTCTCAAGAACCTACCACTTTTCAGTTGGTTTTAGTTACTTAAGACCTCTTAAAACACATGTGACATGACATAACATTTTGATTCACACTTCCCAATAAACTCATAAAATTCATTAAATACACCTTTTTAAACTTCAAAATGACCCAAAATGACTAAAATGACTAAGGACCAAGTCTAGTATACATTAAAAGACATTAATTAACCTATAAAACACCTAGTGACATATGTGTTGGACCCTTAAAACACTTAAAAGTCATGTTTTTACCTAGGGATGCCCCAATTTGACCTAAAAATCAACTTTGGTCAACACGTATGTCCCACTTTTTGGTACAAAGGGGATTAAAAAAAATGAAAATGTGAACATTTGTCAATTTGTATAAGCAATAATGACTTAATTATATAAAATGTGAAAACAATGTAAACTAATGAAATGTTTCATAATAAGTGTATATTACATTTATTATTTAAAATAAAAATAAAATTTTGAATATCTAAATACAAAGTGTGTATTTTTCATATACAAAATGTTTTATTGAGTGCTTGATTTTTCCTCATAATTTTCTCAAAACATAATATTTTCTCAAGATTTCATAGAAATATCTCTTCGAAACATGGACATAGTGTCAGATCATTTTTTTATAATTTTATATGGAAAAATGTTTTTTAATTAATTTTTTAATGATCAGGGTGATTAATATCGACACTTATGACTTCTTATGATGTGTGTGTGTGAAAATGGACTAATTTTTCACCATTGGAACAAGGACATTAAAATTGAGTGTAGTGATATTTTTCATTTTTTTTGCCCATAGTTTCCTATTTTTCCCAGTGCCTCAAATAGATGGTACTTTATTTTATAAATAGGTATATTTCAATTAATAAATCAAAATAGATATTAAATATTAAATATTATAAGTTTAAAAATATCATATTATTGGAAATCTCATAAATAAACCTATTTATTTATAGAGCCACAAGTTTTAATTTTATTTTTTTACCCTAATATGTGTCATCTAAAGTGAAAATTTAAGGCTAATAGTAGCTTTCCACTTGAATGGGTGAGGATTTGATGCCACATGGGGTTTGAACAAAGAGGGTTAAAATGAAGGGGGTGTTAAGAATGAAATATACTGAGAGGGGGGTAGACCAGTATATTATATATATTTTTACTTAATCAAATTCTTTTTCTTTAACCACTTAACCACACATTCAAGATATGCAATAAAATTGAAATAAAAATATGCACCACACGAGAGAGAGAGAGAGAGAGAGAGAGAGAGAGAGGGAGAGAGAGAGAGAGAGAGAGAGAGAGAGTAGATTTTTACGTGGAAAAGTGGGAAAAACCATGGAGAACAATATCAAGTATATGAATGAGCACCAACTCAAATTATAAATTTTTCAAGCACCAACTTGTAGGAACACCAACCCCTTTTCTATGCACCAACACATCAACTATTTATGAGCACCAACCCCTTGCAAATGTTTGTGAGCACCAACCCACAAGAGCACCAACCCATCTTATGTATAAAACACATCTCTCAATGTTGCTTACTCAAAAAATAATGCAACTCTACAATATCTCCTGCTTTTCTCTCTTTGAAAACAAATATAAACCATGTACTCTCTTGCATATTACAAATGGTTTCTCAAGCTTTTATTTATAGCTTTCCAAATGACCCTTAGCATTCACCCTTTGTGACCTTTCAATCCAATTGGAAAATGGCACCAAACTTGCATGACCCTTCGTATCCTTACATTTGAAAAGTCATATGGTGACCCTTCATAAGCAAATGCATCCTTTCCTCTTTTTTATTTATCTTGGTGACTTTTCATATTCCTCAAAGTGTCCCTTCATGGAAAAATATGCCATACCCTCTTTTGTCTGCACATGGTGACTCTTGGAATTCCTCAAGATGACTCTTCATGAGAAAATGTGTCCCATTCCTCTTTTATCTTTATCATGCGACTTTTTGACTTCTTAATGGGCCCTCTTTAGAATTTTATACAAACAAAAATATACTCATTAATATTAAATAAATATTAACACATATTATCCAAGATATGAATATTAAAAACATCATTAAATGCAATGAGGCCTTTATCACCAATGCTAGTCCTTTGACATCAATGAGAATATTTTCAATAATCTCCCCCTTTGTCATTTATGGCAACCTCAAAATGAAACGGCCATATCCTAAAACCTATAAATACTACCATCTAAAAAACATATAGTAACTCCCCCTTACTATAACACCCTCTACATGTTCCCTATACTTGTTTTGCACCTATTTTTGCCCCTGTACCTATACCTATTTCTGTACTTATCCCCCTTTGACATCAATGGCAAAGGGCCTATCCTGGAGCTAACACTTAGCTCTCCCTCAACTGGTGTTGATCCTCAATGGTAGGAAGTAAAATAAATTACTCACAACTTCTCTCGTAGATACTCAAATATGTCTTTTGATAGTGCCTTTGTGAAAATATCTACAATCTGCTCTATAGTACTGATATATTCCATCTTAACCTATTGATCTGCAACTTATTCTCTCAAAAAGTGATATCTGATGGGAATATGTTTTATTCTTGAATGCATCACTATATTTTTTGAAATATTAATAGCACTTGTGTTGTCACACAAAATAAAAATAGGTTCATCATATTTTACCTTGATATCTTCCAAAGTTTTCTTCATCCAAAGCACTTGAGTACAACATAATACTACTGCAATATATTCTACTTCAGCTATAGAAAGTGATACTATTTTTTTTTTTGCTTAGCCATGATACTAAGTTATCACCAAGGAAGAAATCTCCTCCACTTGTATTCTTTTTGTCATCCAAGCAACCTACCCAATCTGAATCTGTATAAGCAACCAAAGTGAAATCTCTACCTATGGGATACCAAAATCCATAATCGAATGTCCCCTTGATATATCTAAATATTTTCTTCACCAACTAAACATGACTATCTTTTAGAGCTAACTGATATCTTACAACCATACCTACTACATGCATGATGTTTTACATTGATGCCATCAAATATAAAATACTACCAATCATATATCTATACAAAGATTAATCTAAAAAAAGTGAATAATCATCCTTGCTCACCTTATTTCTTATACTCATTGGTGTGCCAACTGGTGCACAATCCTCAAAACCAAATTTATTCAATATTTCCTTGGCATATTTACTTTGAGATATAAAAATTCCTTTATCTAACTGAAATATTTGCAACCCTAAAAAAATGACAATACTCCAAGCATAGACATCTCAAAATTTTTTTTTCATATTATCAAAATAAAATTGTCATCTTTTCAATGTTTCCTCTAAAAATAATTTCATCAACATATACCACAACAATCAATCGATGCTCACCTTCTATTTTGATGTAGAGATTACTATCAAAAAATTCTCTCTTTAAACCTTGATTCTATATGTACTTATCAAGTCTTGCAACCAAGCTCTGGGAGTTTGTTTCAGTACATACAGTGCTTTCTTCAATCTGGATACATGGCTACTAATATTTGAGAGAATAAATCCCTCAGGCTACTCAATGTATACCTCTTCTTCTAGATTCCCATTTAGGAAGGTATATTTTATATCCATCTAAAATACTTTGAAATTTTTAAACACTACATATACAAGAAACATTCTAATAGCCTCTAGCCTTGCCATTGGTACAAAATTTTATTCAGAATCTATTCTCTCAATCTGAGCATATCTTTTACATACTAATATTTCTTTATTCATAGTCACTTCTCCATTTTAATTCAACTTATTTTTGTAAACCTATTTTTTTTCTATCACATTGTGATATTTTGGTCTAGGCACTAATTTTCAAGTATCATTCTTTTCTATCTGATTTAATTCTTCATCTATTGCCTTAACCCAATGTTTATCATGTCTAGCTTCTAAAAAAGTTCTAGGCTGAATTTTGGATAATAAAGAAAAATTAACTTGCTCAAATTCACTTACTATCATTCTTTTAGTATGAATTCTTTCATTTATGTCCTTGATGATGTCACTTTCATTATGATTTTTTTAAACATATTTGGATGGATTTTTGGTATCCTTTTTCTCCTCATCTTCATTTGATTCTTCAAAATCTTTATCTTCAATAATTTTAGGAATGTCTATTGGATCACTGATTCTTTATGTTCCATCTTTTTCTATCCTAACACTTGCACTTTTAACAATTTTCTTGGTTCTTTTGTTATAACATTTATAAGCTTTACTTTTACAATAGAAAGCAAAAAATATACCTTCATCTACTCTAGATTCAAACTTACTAAGTTTTTCATCAATTTTTTTATAAAGCATCTACTATCAAAAACTTTGAAATAATCAATTATTATTGGTTTATCTTTCCATAGATCATACAGAGTCTTGTCACTATTGACTCTTAATAATGCATTATTCTGAATATGCACTACTATAGCAACTACCTCTCTCTAATATTTATCTGGTATCTTGGATTCATTTAGTATTGTCATTGCCATCTCCTGAACTATTTTATTTCTATGTTCAACTACTTCATTTTATTGTGGAGTTCTGGTTGCTGAATAATGTCTCTTTATTCCATGGACTTCACAAAACTCAATAAACTGATTTGACATGAATTATTCTCAACCTAATCTTACAAACTTAATCTTCAAACTGGTTTCATTCTCAACTAATGCTTTGAATGCTTTGAAATGTCTGAAAGCTTCTAATTTTTTATTTAAAAATATTACCCAAGTCATACACAAAAAATCATCAATAAGCAACATGAAATATTTTTCACCTTGAGTACTTTGAGTTCTCATAGGTCCACATAGATTAGTGTGAACAAGTTCTAACATCTGAACGGTTGAGTACTCTTTATTTTGAACCACCTTCTAACTTGCTTCCCATGCTAATAAGGTTCACAAAGTGTGTCGGATGATTTTGTAATCTTTTGAAGATTTTTAATTGTTTGATTATTACTCTTTGGACTCAAACAACATCTTTGACCTTTGATGTCTGATAACATATACAAATTATTACTTATTCTCTGAGCATCTACAACTAACATAGCTGAATCTTTTCTTCTAATTTCACAACCTTTTGCATAAAAATTTAGTGTGCTCCCATGATCACACATTTGAGTTGCACTAAAAATATTATGCTTAAGACCTACATATAAAATATTTTTAGTTTTTATTCTATCATTATCCAAACTTAGTTTACCTTTTATGGCAATTTTGACAGTAGTATTATCTTTAAATTTCATTGTGTCACCATTGATCTTCTTCAAGGTTATGAACTTGATTTTATCTCATGCCATGTGCCTCAAACATCCACTGTTAATGAACCATGGATTTTCTTAATTTCTTGCATGCAAATTTGTTTGTACCAACGTAGATTTTTCAGGTTATTTCTTCTACCATGAACCTATCTGAACTTTTTTCTTGATGAATGGAGCCTCGAAACTCTGGTCCTTTTTGACTGACTCGAACATGCTTCTACAGTAATGAGATATGTGCTCAAAGTTATTGCACTTGTAACATATTATGGCCTCTTCATTAAAGCCTGATAGAGGAGTAAAAGAGTTGTGGCTTTTGCATGACTTTTCTTCTTATTTCTAAAATTGTTAGCCCTTTTTCAACATTATATTTTCTTTTGACCATATCCATTACAATAAAAATAGAAACCATAAAATTAGGACTTATTTTTCTATCTCTAACTAATTACCTTTTTTTATCTCTATTCCTTCTAGCCTTCTTTGTTTGAGATGTCCTCTATATTCTTAACGTCTTCCCTTTTTATTCTCTCTTTTATAAGAACTTCAGCATAGCTCTTTCCTTTTTCTTTGTTTGTGAAAGTAGTGGCCTCCCCTTTCCCTTTTTCAAATCTGATACCTGTCTTATCTGACATTGATATTTGACTTTCTAATATTTTAATCAACATATTATTTCTATTCTCAAATTTTGAATCATTGGCTACTCTGTCATTGATTACTTTATTTGTTTTCTTAAGATCTATTTTTAAAGAAGTAATTTCAATAGCATACCTTTCACATTATTTATTTACTTTTTACAACTATGGCATTAGATCTTCTTCATTATTCTTAGCTTCTTCAAAGTGTGCTTGTAGATCTTCAATTTTTTCCTTTGACTCCTTTTCATTTTTCTCAATCTGGAGCTTTAATCTTCAATTTTTATTCTCAAGAGCTTTTAACTCTTCTAAGGCACAAACAAGTTCTCCTTCTAGATTCACTTTAACTTCATTACATTCTTCTTCTTGATCATCTATACTTTTTTATTGCAGAGGAATCTTCATGTATGGCTATAAATATAATCTGTTCTTCTTTTGAATCATTGACTCCACTATCTTTGGCTAAGCTGGGATCTTTATAATACAAACTCTTCTTCTCGAATCCCTTCTTCAATTTTATTTTGAAATTCTTCTTGTATGTAGATTTTCCTTCTTCATTGTTACCATTAACTTTATCTAGGCACTTAGCTACAAAATGTCTAATCTTTCCACAATTAAAACATTTAAAAGGTAATTTTCTTTGATATTTACCTCTACCCTTTTTTGGCTTGCGAATGAATAGAGCTCTATTATCATCTTCATCATCATTAGAACTGTTAGTTGATTCTTAAATCTTAGCCCTCTCTTTCTTTGATGTCTTGAAAGCATATTCTCTCTTCGAGGGTTTCTCTTATTCAATACACATCTCATATGCCATAAGAATACCATGTAGTTCATCCATCTTTAGCTTGGCTGAATTTTTCATCTCTTTAATTGAAAAAGCTTTTGCATCATATCTCAATGGTAGAGACTCAAAAAAATTTGAACCACAAATGATTATTCTAGCTTTTCTCCAAGACCTTGAATCTGATTAACTATTTGATCAACCTGTAAAAGATAACTTACTATAATTTCTTTCTCTTCCATCTTCATCCTCTCAAACTGTCTTCTAAAAGTTTGAAGCTTAGCTTACTAAACCTTTCCATCACCTTTGTAAATATTCTAGAGTTTTACCCAAGTTTCATGAGTAGATTTACATTGCATAACTTTAACAAATTTTGATTCACATAAACCACATAAAATAGCATTTAAATCTTTAACATTATTTTCACTTACCTTCTTTTTTGTCAGAGTAGCTACAAGTGTCTATGGTTCTTCAAATTCTTCCACCACTGCTTGCCAAATGTCGAATCTAAGGGCCATAAAATAATTCTTCATCTTTATGATCCAAAAATCATAATTTGTCCCATCAAACAAAGGTGCTTTATTTGTAAAAAGACCTTCATGTGATCTAGCCATCGTGCTTTCCCGATCTACCTTCAAGCTGTAAAACTTTTTTCAAAGGAACTTGCTCTGATACTAATTGTTAAGCATGAATTATACTAAGAGAGGGGGTGAATCATTATATTAAATATCTTTTTACTTAATCAAATTTACTTTCTTTAACCACTTAACCACACATTCAGGATATGTAATAAAATTTAAACAATAATATACACCACATGAGAGAGAGAGAGAGAGAGAGAGAGAGAGAGAGAGAGAGAGAGAGATCAAATTTTTATGAGGAAACCCAAAGTGGAAAAAACTATGGAAAATAATCTAAAGTATATGAATGAGCACCAACTCAAATTATAAAGTTTGCGAGAACCAACTTGCAGGGGCACTAACCCCTTTTCCATGTACCAACACAACAACTATTTGTGAGCACCAACTCACAAGAGCACAAACTCCTTGAAAAGACTTATGAGTACTAACCCATATGAACACCAACCCCTCTTGTGTATAAAACACAACTATCTCTCAATGTTGCTTACTCAACAAATGATAGAACTCTATAATATCTCCTACTTTTCTCTCTTTGAAAACAAATACAAACCATGTACTCTCTTGCATATTACAAATGGCTTCTCAATCCTTTATTTATAGCTTTCCAAATGACCTTTGGAATTCACCCTTTGTGACCCTTCAATACTCATGGAAAATGGTGCCAAACTTGCATGACCCTTTATATCCTTGCATTTAAAAATTCATATGGTGACCCTTCATAAGCAAATGTATCGTTTCCTCTTTTGTCTTTATCTTGGTGACTTTTAATATTCTTTAAAGTGTCCCTTCATGGAAAAATGTGTCATACCCTCTTTTATCTTCACATGGTGACTCTTGGAATTCCTCAAGATGACTCTTCATAAGAAAGTGCATCCCATTCCTTTTTTGTCTTTACCATGTGACTCTTTGACTTCTCCATGGGCCCTCTTTTGAATTATATGCAACCAAAAATATATTCATTAATATTAAATAAATATTAACACATATTAGCCAAGATATGAATATTAAAGACATCATTAAATGTAATGGGGCCATTATCACCAATGCTAGACCTTTGACATCAATGATAATATTTACAACAAGGGGTTTGAATGAAATCCCTTTATTATAACCCCCTCAAAATATGTCATTTCTTATTAAAATTAATTACATGCATAGTGTAATAATTTGAAACCCTTTATTTGAACACCTTTCATTCTAACATCCTTTGTTCTAATCCCATGTAAAAATTACATGTGGTGGTTAGAATTAAGGGGTTAGAATAAAGGGGGTTAGAACAAAAGGGGCTAGAATGAACCCTATTTTTCATTTTTGGATTTGTCTACCAAGTGGGACTCACTTATGTGCTTTAACCCTCTAATAATTGCTCTAGCACTTTGTGTACATGGATAAGGGGATGAAGGCACATCCTGAGTTAAGCAAAATTGATGAGTCACTCATTCATACCAAAACCTCTCATACACATCTATAAATTGATCTTATATCCACATGATAATTCATACACATTTCCACTCCTAAAAATCTATAAGTCATTCTCCATATCCTAAATGCAATCTCCATTAAATCACAACAAGTGTTAATCTATCTAAAAAATTCTATACTCCATAATACCTAATACCCTATATTATGGTGGAACCCATCGATCTTTAAATATGTTTAGATGAGTTTAATATTGATGAGGGCCACCAAAAGGATACATAATGGTAATATGCTCACAATCCCATACATGTTAAAATATAGTAGTATCGAAACCATCTTCATGATTCTTCAAGGTAAACTTGTACAATTCCTAATATAAGTAGGCTAACATACTATGTACCCATAAATATCTGGTGTGACTCTCATCAATAGCTTGAACATGTGATACATGTAATAGGATACAGCCACAGATCTTCCACCCATAGCTATAAATGATGTTAGCAGACAAAACATAAACTTATGTAATTGTATAACATTTAATTACACAATCTAATCAAATAACAATATACCACCTTGATCGGCACCCTTAGGTCTACCTACCATATACTTGTGTGATCACCACATATACACTAAACCCATAGATTAAATCATTGTATGTCTCTATACAATAGTGGGTTGCTATAAAATGTGGCACACATCCTCTAAGGTGATAGTCATCTCACCTATTGACAACCAATAATTACAAGTATCAAGATTCCATCGCTCAACTAAAGCAATGATTAAGTCCATATTGTACATGATTCGGCCTAATCAACCAACATGCATCAAACCAACATTGTCTAATGCTTCTAATAAAAAACTTCTAAACCCAACTTTAATAAAATACTCATATTTCTACCAAAGTGAAAATCTCGTGAATGTAGTTCATGTTGTAAACAATCAAACACACAAATTTCAATCACCTTTTAATATCAAAAAATTAGTGTACAAATGATTAGTTTTTCAAAATAAGTCAAAAATTAATGCAGAAAATATCACACAACATAGTATAATACCATAAATAGTAACGTGGACAAGAATTTCAAACACAATATAATATTGGAAATAACTATAAAGTATTTTCCCAAAAGGAGAAAAATGTTGGATTCAAATTTCCCAGGACAAAAAACTCAAAATTAAGGAAAAATCCAAAAAAATCAAAGTTATATTGAAATTTGACTACCAAATGTCATTATTACATTAAAAAGGAGTAATTATAAATATACCAAATCATAGGTTGTATGCATCTCAATTATAGTCTACAAGCACTCAAATCATAATGGTAATGTAGGTCATCAACTCAACATCTTAAAATACTCATAGCATAAATATTAACTAAAAAATAGTGAAAATGAAATTATAAAGTAATTTTCATCCTAATATATTTTTGTGAATTGACTTTTTTACCTATCTCACTTACTATTCTTAATGCACGACCACTTTTATTAATAAATCCAAACTTTGGAAAGTGATATATCGAGTTATATTCATCAAAAATATGTTCCATAAATTACATTAATACACACATGAAATATTATTCTACATCATAGTGATAACCACTAATCAATATCGACATCGAAAATGGGTCAACTTTACACTTAATGATATAAGTATCATTACCTTTAGAAATTTTACTTGATAATCAAATGTGACTATTCACTATTTTATTGTTCATAATTTATTGTGACTAATAAATCAATAATATGCAACATTTTCACATTTATAATAAATTAAGCATTTCTAACTCGATTTATCTTTCATGTTGATCAATTCACTGCTCCCATTGTTTGCTTCAAAATGGGGTAAAACATGGGGCACAAATCTATAATTTTATAGAAAATCCATTATCATGTCATATTTAAATCACATAGGGTTATAAATTTGTACAAAAATGGAAGCATTTCCCATGCACATATAGTGAAAATTAGAAAGCACACATTATAAATTTCAAAAATACTACATGTTACAAGTTACAAAAGAAATACAAGGGTTCAAAAATTCAATTGTTGGAACAATCATAGTTTCAAAGTTGAAACATGCGGAAAAAAAATTTATTGGCACATATTCTTTAGGTATATGCCATTGCATATGCACTTCTATTCTAGTTTCAAGGAACAAATTCACAGAGTTTCAAATTTTCAAGTTATAATGAACATTTACATATGTTTTCAATTTTTAGAATTATACTAGGGACATAATATAGTTTTATGCCATAGTCTTAATTTAAAAGACATGATAGGATCATAGGTGTACTACATTCGCTTGTGATAATTCTTTCATATACCAAGATATACTAAGATGTTACAATTAAATCTGTGAGCCATTTGTAGTGGTTGATTCTATTTAGTTTCATAGTGCATGACTTAGAGTTGAAGTCTAGCCTTATGTTTATAATATTGTTAGGATTCCAACCTATTTACATCTTGTGGTTATAAGGATTAGAGAAATTAAGTTTAGGTTTGTATACATATATAATTCAAATTAGGGCTTGATCACCCCCAATTTTCTAGTCTTTAACACAATTTTTCTAGATAGCATTTACTAAAGATAGCACATTGAGGCCTCCACATCCCTTAATGGTTCTTTTAGTCACATTACCACTTGAAATCCTATCCATTTCCTTGGCTAGGAAATTAATATATGCTATAAGCCCCCTCTTTTCCCATGGTAGTTCTAATTCTCTACATCACACACACGTGTAGTTGTTCCTTGATTGATATTTATGGTGTTTCATCTATAGTTATATCTTTTTTTTACTCGAACAATGATTACATCTAATTACATACATATTATTTTTAGGAGCATTTTGGATCATTATGACAAATGATACATCTACACAACAATACATCCACACAGGCTTTACATTCTCTTTTTCCCTTTCATCCAGTATTTGTAGTTTTTACTAAAATTCCAGACCTGAGGGCGGGTGGTGGTTGGGGGCATGATTTAGACACCAAAATTTTGTACAACACATTTTTTAAAACTATTTTAATTACTTTATTTATGTAGGCCTTGGATTTTAATTAAATACTTAATGGTGTATATTTATTATATTTCCCCTTTCACTTTATGACTTGTCTTATGCTTTCCCTCTTACTTTATGAGCCTTTATGACTTGATAAACCCCATTTTTAATTATTTTGAGTCATCTCTTAGTCTTTGAATTTTTTTTATAATTCTTAGCCCTTCCTTGATTATTTTAAGTTTTTAACTCCTCCTTAAGTATTTTAAGTTTATTAACCCCTCCTCAAGTCCTTTTTAATTCTTTTTAAGTCAGCACCTTATGTGCACCACTAAAATTTTAACTCAAACTCTAAGAATCCATATATAAACAAGGCTATTAGAAGGCATTCACTAGTAAGTGTTCACATATACGCGTGATACAAACTTGACATATTCATGAGCAAGCACCAAGCACCAAGAAAATAAAACAAGCATTCTCACACTTTCAAGAGATATTCAAAGTGACATTAGATAGAGCTATATTCTGAATTACTGTTACACTTGCATGTGCCAAGGGTGAAATAGGAGAATAATATTTTCATGTCATGATACAAACCTAAAGGGAGAACTACATCTACTTGAGTTATATTCAGACCAAATAGGCAAATTTTAGATATGTGGGGTTTTTAAGGCCATCTCGAACATTCCCACCACCCCATTTTTTCCCACGTTTTGTTATCTAATCATATTTATAGTGAATGTGTAAAAAACTAGGGTTTTGATATTATAGGTATATGCATGTAAAAAGTAGAGGTTGTAAAATTGGAAATAAGCATTATAGGAGCCTCCACACATGTTAGGAAAGTTTTCGGTCTTCACAGTCAAATGACAAAATTGACCAACATGGAAAGATCATTTGTCCTACCTGTTTGAGTTTGTTGATCATGTCTTAAGATCAAAACAATCATATCTTCTAAAATAATCTTGTTACATTCAGTTCACACAATCTTTAATCAATTTATCAAACTACAGAAATAAGGGAAGTATTCAAATTAAGATAAGTCAATCTTTTTATTTGTTTTCTTCATTGTAGATTATCGAGCTTGCTTGTCATACCTATATTGAACTATTTATTTTTTTAATTTTACATGTAAAGCAACATTCTAACAATTTATCTAATTTTGATTTAATATTACATTAATTCACAATTTAGATAAAACATATATACATTGTGGAGGATGAGGTAAAAATAAATGGACTTATATGTTTTCTCAAGTTAAAATCCTCTTGTGGTCTCCATGAATATGTTTGGTTAATGAGTGTCTTTTTGTAATGATAGGAGAAACCAAACACATAATAAAGATAAAAGTGAATAAGAAACTATTGATCACTTTTTACTTTTACCAGAATTTTCAAATTTAAAAAGGTTTGCGTGGTAATTAGTTAAAGGCCACAGAGTAATGAAATGCCTCTGTGTTTTCACTATGTCCATTAGATCAAAACACTTCATAGTTACCAATTGCCTCATGTTTAATAAAGTCACTAAGTGGTTGCAACTTTGAATGAATTTATATGATTATGTGGATATGTTGAGATGTCCAATGCAATCTAATTATATTCATAAGAAAGTGTTGATTACTTTTTGTTTTACTAAAATTGTGCAATATAAAAAAATAAGACGCATGGAATTTAGTTATAGGCCAAGGACCAATAGTTTATCTCCTTGCTTTCATTGTCAACTCTCCACACACTATGTTTGCATTTGATTTTTAAATCTACTTTATACTTCTCACATGTGTGATTTTCAAATATGTTCAATACATAAAATTATGATCATATTTTACAAAAATATTTGTATATTTCAAAAAAATATTGTGATCACAAAGCTAATGCATGGCAATCTAAACACAATCATAGGGCTCATAGAAACTTAATATAAAACTTAAAATAGTACGACCACAAGAAAAATCATGCAACATTTAACTAAAGACTATGGAGTCACATACTAACAAACTTAGTTTTGAAACAAATGGATGCCTCTAGATCCATTGGGATCTACAATTTACTTTAATTTTTGAATGAGCGATAAATTAATAGAGTGTGAACCCTATATAAACCTTACACTTTGAATTATGAAACAAAATGGCTACTCAAATAAATCACAACCTAATGTAAACTAGGTTATAGTGCATTAAACTTGGAATACACAATGACAATAGAACTGCCCAGGGTCACAAATTGAAATAAAAAATGATATTTTAAAAATATAAAAACATTTTAATTTTTCTAATTTAAGAGGGACCATCTTTTTTTTGAATAAATGTAGCATGCCAGTGACAACAAAGTCTTCAACAAATTACTTTTAACATATTTAGTATAATGATAATTGTACATGTTTCAAAGTATTGTTTGTTGTTAAAATAATTTATGATGACAACAAATGTGATGGTGACTCATGTAATTTGTGATGCTATTTAGCTTTACTAAACAATGTTGTAATAATTAATCATCACAATAGATGTAATTTTCATCTCATTACAATTTTATACTTTACTAATTGTCACAAAACATTTTTCAGTCACGATATGATCCTTATTTTGTAAATATTTCTAATTCTAAAATGGATACGTCCATTACAATTTGAAATGCAATTGTCACTTTTTAAACAACATTACAATTCTTACTACAATTAAGATAATAAAAATACAGAGTAACAGGTTTACAGCACTTATTTTATGATAATTGGCCCTTGTTTAACCTAGTTGAAAGTAATTAGGAATATTGTGTTAAATTAGTTCAATTCTTTTATTCTTGCTACACTTTATGCCTCTTTAGGTATCAGAGAATGAATGAATGAAGGATTTTAATAACGTCCACAAGGCTGCAGCAGCTTATGGGACCCATCAGTGGCGCACATCCCCTTCAAAATGGGACATTAGCCACAGAGTGTTCTCTAAGTTCCCTGAACTTCCTTCTTGAGATCTTCCCTTATGCTGTGAAGTTTGATCACGAGGTTCGCCGTATTACTCAGTGCTGTTGCTTCAAACAGAGTGTCAAGGTTGGCGATTTTTTAAGTTTCACCATAACTGTATCGGATGTTGTTGTATGCCTCGCACTCCAACAGGAAGTGTCGTTCCATCTCCACCACGTCTTTGTTGCAAAAGAGGCATATTATGTCCTCCCAATCCTCTTTAGGCGTTAGCCATCTACCCGTTTCACACTTTAGATGACGAGAGCTCATCCTAAATTAAACAATCAACATTTTCGCTTTCCACTTAATGTCTACTCCTATATAACCTATGAATTGATAAATCATGAAAACGCTTGGATTTGTTTTACAACATTTGTCCCTTCTAAAAGATTTTTTATTAAAATTTAAAGACTTTAATGTTTCAAAACCATGATTGCGGCAGCTAAAACCAGGACGGATTCCGATTTGTAGACATTTTTACGTAACAAAAATGGCCTTAGATGTGCCCTTCGTTACGTCACGGGGATGGACTGTATCTGTGAGCGTACAATACGTACGACAAGAATTAAACGAATATGCGCAATTATCGAGGTAGCTACACTGGATTCGGGTGGAGAAGACTCTAGAATCCAAATTTTAGAAGTGACAAGTAGTATTAAAAAAACATTTTATAACATTATGGGTGACGTAACATTTGAGAGATTTGACAATTCGAATTCGGGCAGACGTCTGGGAAGATGTGGGTGAACAATAGTCTTCGGTGACAGACAAAGGCACTCGGAATGATGGCAGCATTGAAATTTTTTATTGTATGGAGACGAGAATTGACAGCAAATCTGTGGCGAAGATGAATTTATCCCATATACGCCCTGGCCGTCGCAGGATTTTCTTAGTATTCTGCAATTATTAGTGTGGAGACCATTTATATTCAAGGCATATATGCTCGTAGATTGATTCGAAAGCAAACAGCCGAGTCGTAGTACTAATCCAGAAAGAGAACGCGTGAAATCAGAAATAGGTGAAAGTAAATCAAATGGCAAATCCTCCCAAGTAGTAGTAATTTGTATAAAGAGCATATCGTATTGTAAAACTACAATAAAAAGATGTGAAATTTCGGTTTAAACATAATAAATTATACTGCATTTTGACGAGTATTTGATCCTAAATTTGCTAGGGTTTAGTCTTTCACGGTTTATGGTAATGTGGCTAAATTATCACATTAGCTAGCATTTATATATATATAAAAGAGTAAGTAGGATACCTTTTTTTGTATAGACGACATCATTTATTATGTTGTTCTTATTTAAGAACCATGGATTTGGGTAATGAGTTTTTTTATAAAATACGTGATTCTTCAATATTATATGATTTGATGCATGTGTTTTGGATAGAGCTCTAAATATCAATGACATCGAAATGATCAAAGAAGTTCGTTCTGAAAGTCTTCCATAAGGTAATAGATCTTTCCCAATTGACACTTTATCAAATATTTTAAATTGTTTTAAGTTTGATAAAATCTTTTCATTAGCTTGAAAAAATTGACTTTGGTCATATATTGTATTAGTTGAATCCTCTCCGAGATTATGCTTTAGACCTGGGTGCATAATACATTGCAATCCTATAGTCTTAAGCTCAAAGGTGTCTAAAAATCTAACTAAATATTTTTTGTTAGTTTAAATTTTCTAGTGTTGAGCATTGCAATGCCATAGTCACACGTGGCCCTTTGTTTATCCAAAACACCCTTATGGTATTTTCCCAGTGGCCAAGCTTAGGATCATAGTTTGAGTTGAGTTTACAAGATTGCCATTACCCCTTTGGGGTTTAATACACTAGTGTATAAAACCTTTAGGTTGTATTATTTACCATGAACACGAATTTTTTTAATGTGGTTAAATTACATAATCATGTGTGTCAAGGTTAATATTTCTAAGAATCTTAAGAAAGCCATATACATTCAAATAGGACATAAACATATCTCACAAAATGTGTTATTTATCAACATACTAGACACTTACTTTTGTCGTCAAGTCACATACCATAATATTTTTGAATTCCTTCACATGGCTGACTCGAGTGCGTCGGTCCTGACCAAAGCCTTTTCTAAGGTGAAAAAAAATGTCGCCACTTCTATGATAGGTGGACTATGGCCAAAAATAAAATGATAACTAATAATCTCACATAGCATGAAAATCACCAACTATTATGTATACCATAGGTGGTTATGCTACCACTGATAAATACAGTCCCTCTTGTTGGCTAGACAACTACTCATTTCTTGTAATCCTTAATTGGTGGTAATATTTTTAAGTTCTCATAGCCAAGTTATAAGTTCCCCATTATCGCATCCCTTTGTAGAGGCAAAGAATTAGGCTTAATCAATAGTTTTATTGTCTTTGACATAAAATAGTCATGTAAAATGGTTTTGTGAATACGTTCCAACTTAAACAAAATTTATGTGGTAATCATCAGGGCTACTCTTCTAAAAATATTTCCACTTTAGATGAGGTCAACAGGGATATGAACATTGGTGTTTCACAGTGATAGATTGCTCTTGGAATGTGTGAGGCCTTACATGCGTTTCCCAAACATATATGGTAAAGGGTACTTATCATTGTTTATAATATGAAAGTGTTTTATTTGAAAGAAGTTACAATCTAGGGATTTTTACTTCATTACACTACCATATATATTTTAAAAGAAGTAATTTTTTAAATGTCTAAGCACAATAACTAATGTGGGGAAGTGGTAACACTTATTACTCATTATTTATCTTCACATGTCATGTATTAGGAGTTTGACCCCGCTCAACAGATTGTGTGGACCCCTTTCAATTTTGATGGTCATTCTGTTAACATTGCCAATGTTTACACCTTCAATGATGTTTTTGAAAGTGTGACATTTTGGTCATGGATTTCAGACAAGATTCTAGATTTCAACTGGATTATGTGTGGAAACTTTAATATAATTAAATTTAGGGAATAAAAGGAGGGGCTCCTCCTGATGGGGTAGTACACCGGTGAAATAGAAGGGGTGTTTTATATGCATAATAAACTCATGATATTTGATCCCAAGCACCACCAACTTTCCACCACAACTCCTTTGTTTACTTAAATTAACTTTAGACAAGGTGGTGGTAGGGTGGTAAAAAGACTTGTTATAATACTTTTTACAAAGAACATACTATCTAATTTTATAAATAATTTTGATCGTATAGTCAGTGTGGTTCGAGAAATGATTATTTAAGACCACCTTCCCATTTAATTTGATATTGAATACCTAATGCCTCAAGTCAAGAAAATCAAATTTCATTTTTATCTTAGCACTACTTACCTTCTAGATGAAAGGAATTATTCCTATATAATTAGAATTTACAACCTTGCTCCTTTGATCTAGTGGTGAAAATGGTTGGATTGACTAGTGGGAGGCTTCCATCACTCAAAATGTTGCATTTGTCTATATATAAAAAATAGGCATCTAAATTTCATCTTAAAGCCCATGAGGCATCATATTGTGAATACATTAAGTCTTCAAGGGGGTTATAAATGTCTCATCTCAATGAGGATATTTAAATAAAAACTACCAAGTGGAGACATAAACTCAAGGTCAAAGAGACCTATCAAGCTCGTGGTTCTAAAATACATGCCTTCTGTGTTGCTTGAATGTTAGAGGCCAAGCTTCCAAGGAATTATTCTCCCTTATTTGTTTTAGCCAAGTAGTTGATGGAATGAAGACTATCTGGGATGGTAACCAAAGATTGACACAAATTCTTAATATTTTGAGAGATTTTATTTCTCATTATTATGGAGTTATTTCTACCTAAACACCTATTCTACCTTGTAAGGAGGCCCTTGTTAGATATTTGTAAGTGGTTCAATGTAAGTTTTCTTAGGGCCAAAGAGTGGCTTTTGACCATTTATTATTAATTTTAGACATATACATCTAGTTTTAAACAACTATAAACATTAGTTTTGACCTATATTGGAATACCTGACATGTGCATACACGTTTGACTCTTACTCACATTCTCTACTAATCATTCATCTATCTATGTAATCATCCAACCTAGATTATTATTATTCATGCACAAGGCCTTCCTAGTTGGTGTCTAATGCTATAATATCCTAAGAAGAATATTTTAAGTCACTATTCTTACCTCCTTAGATAATATCAACAACATTCAAATTCTACCGATTATTGGCAACATTTGCCTTCAACGACAATGTCCCAAGTTCCTAAAATGATTAATTATCAAAATCAAATCTTGCCCTTGGGTCAACGTACACATATCTAATATTAATTATATGGGATGATCACCCAAAGAGTCATCTCTCTCTCTCTCTCTCTCTCTCTCTCTCTCTCTCTCTCTCTCTCTCTCTCTCTCTCTCTCTCTCTCTCTCTCTCTCTCTCTCTCTCTCTCTCTCTCTCTACACACACACACACACACACACACACATATATCTATATATATGTAATGGTTAGGGTTAAAGATATAAAAATGATAGGGTATAAGGATGAATATCAAATTTACAATAGGCCAATTAATGTGTTAAACTCATATATACCATATGTTGAATTTATAATGCTAAGATAGGCTATTAGTGGAAATTACAACTATGCTAGATATATGAATGACATAAAAAAGTACTTGGATATTTTTAATGCTAATATAATGTTGAATCTAGTACAAGAGGGAAGTAGGTAGGAAGACAATTCTTGAATAATTTTTAGATTCTAGATCAGGTGCCTCTAACTCTCTAGACATTTGCATCACCTCGGGATAGCTATGTTGAGGCTAATGTTTGATCTTGATGCTAGTTTCCTACACAAAATATGCACTCAAACATGATGTGACCATCTATATTCTTATATATTGGGAATCACCTTCACTCTAGTGCATTCAAATCTAGGTCATGGACTATTGATCATGGTGAAATGGAAAAACCCTAGCTTTGCATCTTTAATGTGACCTTGGGAAAAAATGGGTTAGTGGGCACATGATATCGAGCTGACCCATAATGACCACACTATCAAATTGCATTGCCTACATAACAAATACTCGAGAAAAGGGCCTCAGACTCATGTAGTTCTCCCCTACGTGTTGGCTTGTGTGTTAATCATGTAATGTGTAAAGCAAGTATAATAGTAGCATAGCCTGTAACTTGGAAAATATGACCTTATGACTGCTCCTTTATTACTTGAGACCTGTATATGGGATGTTCCTTTGACTGATATTATAATAAGATAGAATAGGAAAGCTTTGGTAAATTGAGTGCTTTTTGATTGATCTTTTGGTTTGATTACTAGGTAAGGAATGAATGAGGGTTGATATTGTATTTATACCAATCTTATCAAGAGATAACTTGCATTAAATAACTTAGGCTAACCATTATAATACATTATTTTGTAAATTGGATGACTTTTAGGGCACCAAACACTTACATCAGGCTAGGACAATAACATTGATGCTAATGTCTGACTTGAACATCAATGTCTAAGGAGAAAGAGATCATGCACAGGCTCATAACTTACAGAGGTGTAAGATATGTATATTTTAAGTATTTTGGATAAGATGGGATGAATGTGTCATCAATATAAATCTAGTCAAACTAAGAGATGCGCCAAGGGGCACAAGATAGAGTAGATGCAAGGCTTGTAGAAGTAAGGCATGTGTAGAACTAAGAGGAAAAAATAGGGTCATGAGTTTTCTAAGTGTATAAGACTAAGGTTCTATATAATAAAAAAATATCTTCTACATTTACCCCTTTTAAGCTTTTAATGAAATTGCTAGTTTAAATGAAAGGAATAATTACCTAGTGTGTATACACACCTTATCTTTACTTGAGTTGAATTTGGGTGATTTATTGGAGCTAGGTTTGAGTGATTCACTGGTGACTAACCTACAACTAGGAACATGTTATAGTGCATAATTAGTGCATATAATATGGGTCAAAATTACTTGAGATATATTCAAATTCAAAGAATAAGGTTTAGGAGTACACTTGTGTGTAGATGTAACTACCTTACCTATTGGCAAGTTGTTTTTGAAAAAGATATGTTATTTTAATGTTCTAAAATAGATATTAGGATAAATATAGATAATTTTTTGAAGTGTGTATATCTAAGGAGATAGAGAGAGATTGAAAGGCACATTCCCCTAATTTTGGAGCAAAAGTGAGTTGCCACTTGGAAGTTGAGACTAGCTCAACCATGTCACCCAGTGATACTTGTAACCTAGTGAGTTTGGATGATCCATTCCAAACTTAAAATTGGAAATATTGAGTGGTTTATTCAGCTTAACCATACCAAAAATTTAACCCACTACTAAAGTAAATTGACTCACTAAAGTCTGTAAAATTCTATTGGTTACCAATACGTGTAATAGTTTTAAAATCTAAATTTAATTTGGATTTTGTAATAATATGCACATGTTTCATAGCATATGTAACTTATATTTGTTTCATGATAAAACTATGTATAAAAATGGTACCATGTATATAATTAGTCCACAAATGTGTATAAAAATCATATAATTGTGATTTTCCCAATTCAAAAAACTATGCAAGTGTGGAAGACATGCTTCCTAATCACACCCCCACTATACATGGATAAATTTGAAAATGATATAAGTACCAATGTGGAGGACATATTTATAAAACATACCCCCACTATAAACTAGAAATATTGAAAACTGAGCAGGTGTGGAGAACATGCTTCCAAAGCATACCCCTGCCAAATCTATGAATTATAAGTACCAAATTGAATGAATTTTGAGAACATGTTTCCCAAAAATTCCCCCATTGAATCTAAAAACTATGAATGTGAGGAAGCCATGTCATCATGACATGTTCCCACTAAATCTACAAACTGGTGTAAGTACCATATACTATGTGAATGTGGAGAACATGCTTCCAAAGCATGCCCCCAATATAATCTAAAAACTTTGAAAAATTTGGAATCCATGTCACCATGACATGACCCCACTAATATTCCCTCCCCTTTGAGCTGACAGAAAGATAGTACCTGGTAGTTATCTCAGCTCAAAAGGGTAAGACAAATATAAATCTATGAATGTAACCATGTAGCATATAAAAAAATAAGTATAGGTAGATGTACCATTGAAGTGCATAGAACCAATGTGATCACATGTAGGCCTAATATGCAAGATAAAGATCATGTAAACATATAAATAGTAATAATATAAGCTCAAAAAGAAAACAAGCACACACATAAGAGAACTCAAACTAAATTCAAAAGTCAATGGTCCAAGGAGATCGTAAACAAGGGGCATGTTCAAATGCCATGAAATTAAATAGACACAAATTAATCAAATATCCAAAAAATAAAGGAATGACATATTCAAATGTCCAAGAATGAAATGATATATTTAAATGTATAAGAAGGAAATCATAGGCACATGTGCCACATACAATGGAGCATATTCAAATTCTTGAAAAAATAAAGACAATAGCAATGCAAAACACTCAAGGAAGTGTGTAAAGCAAAAGCATAAGCAACCAACATAAAATGTCATAGTGTCCCACATGGATCGAATGTGTTAGAAAAAAGACATCAAGTAAATATCATATCAAGTACCCTGTGTAATGCATAAACATGGATAATACTCATGTTTAAGTACATATGCAAGATTCAACATGATAGTGTATAGTGATCATCAAATCATATAACCTATGTATATCAAAATTGTAGAAGATGGATTCCCCCAACATCTTGATGACATGAGTAGAGGGAAAGGCCAACATAAATAAGTGTATCATGTATATGCTTATTCCTATGTATGTGTATGTAGGATTAAAATGATATGCTAGTCCTCAACATGAAACTAACACATAGATTCCAACGAGGCAATAGAACATGTAGGTGCCAAAAGTGTTTTTGGATTTTTGTTTTTTTTTTTGTTTTTTTTAGTATTTTTGATGATGAGGAAATATCATCCTATGATTCCATCCAATGGATGGTCATAGATATTTCTCCCCATTATGAATCTTAAAACCTCAAATTGGATATTTTACATTGTTTGCATCATGATTGGATAGATTGAAAAGGGACATAATATGTTCATCCTCACATTTTGCATGTGTAGTAGAAGATGTAATGCTATAATTGGAAATACATATAAATTTGCGTTCTTGAGGAAAACAAATGCCTTGTTGATTTTGGTAAAATTTTTCTTCCATTTGGTTTAGCCAAATGGTTCCAAGTGTAAATGCATATGGATATTTTTGGTAGGCATAACCCAAAATAGTGTTTGAATTAATTTAGGACTACAATCAATTGGTATGATTATGTTTCCCAAGGAGTCTTTCCAACCTCCTTTATTTTATAAGTTTATTAAATTGAAGATAATTTGTTGGAAACATCTTATATTACAAGTAGTTTTTGTTTTTGTTGGTTAACATGGTTATGCCCAAAATAAGCACCACCCATGTATAATTTAATTGTTAAATCTTGTTGGCATGGACATTTTTTTTATTCATTTGAGATTCTTGTATGGGACTTGGACCTTGGATCAGTCCTATGTTAAGTAAAATTTTGATCATATATAGGTTAGGGATGACACATTTTTTTTCATAATATTCTTTAGGAAATTGGTCTCCTTCCTTTATTTGAGGGATAAAACTTTGGTACTTTGAAGGATAAATGTTAAGCTTCATTAGATGAGTAAGTATGAATACAACATATCTATGTATATCCTCATGTAAATGAGAGAAGGATTCATATTATTTATGCAATGCTATTTAATTTAAGGGGGAAATAAGGCCTCTATTAAATATAAATTTCTTCCAAATATGAGGGTATAAATGCTAACTCATATGATGTAATTTTGAAATGAATAGTATAATCTAGAAGGGACTCATCTTCACATTGTTTGAAATTATGCAAATGTTCTAATATAAGTTTTGTAAACTTGATAATATTGAAATCCATGAATAAATCATCTTCCAAGTTTTAAAAAGTGGTTAATGGACCTTTGGTAAGCTATAAAACCAATTGTGAGCCTCATTAGAAATGCTCATATGGAATACTTTTAATAATAGTTTGCCATCATTTGTCCATTGACCAAGAGAATGTACATAATTTAGCATGTTCTCAAGTAGATCTTTATGGTGCCCAAAGATAGGTAAATGTGGTAAATCAAAACTAGGTAGATAAGGATATTCAGTATACATTGTGTACGAGGTTGATTATTAAATGTGGTAATATGTACATTTGCATTATGTAAAACCACTTGCATTTGAAGTATAGAACCCTCTTTTTGAAGGTCCCCAATAGTGATAGTAATAGTATAATATAATACATGGGGATGGTGGTTTTTTATATGGGTGTTAACATTGGTTCTAAACTACCACCTCTTTTGAACCTAGGCATATGAGTATCATCATCCTCATTTACCATAATTGTAATTTAGTAATCCTTGAATTTTGGATACTTTGGTAATGGATCTTTGAATTTTGGTACCATTGGTGTATTATTTTAAGAGTTTATAATGGATTTAGAACTTGACTGATGTGCCTTTTGTAAATATATAGTAAGTAGAGATTGAGGAAGCATTTGGGAAGGCACCTATTTTAGTGAGGTAGGAATCTCATTTTGTTGAGACACCTTATTTAACATTGGTAAATGTCTCTTATTTGGAACATTAATATTATTTTGATTTATAAATGTAGGATTTTTCCTTTTTATTGATGGTTGAATATGAATTGGTAAAGATGCCATAATTTCTTGGTTAACTTTCAAAAAAAAAATTAATATCAAGTGAAGGCCAAGAAGGACTATCATCCTTACCAAGGGGAATGTTGTTTGGAAATATAGGAATACGAGGGGTTTTAATCAATGAAATTTAAGGAACATCCCCTTTAATAATGATTTGTAAATCCTTAATGATTTACTTATAGAGTTAACATAAATAGTAATAATTAAATAAAAGTACCTTATCTCCATGGGGGATCAATTTTGATATAGAAGGCAAGGGCATATGTTTTGGATCCTCCTTGGGATGGATCACATCATGTATTGAAAGGATGGGATCATGGACTTGATTAGAGGGATAGTAGCTACCACCATTCAAATATTTTATATTATTTATCATAGCACTTGAAGGAATGCAAGAGTAATAGATTTTGATCCCCTTCTAGAGAGAATGTTGAAGGGTTTCATAGTCATAATCATCAAAATAATCAATGTCATCCATTATAAAAGATAAAAAGACCAAAATGATTAGGGCTAGGTAGGTGATAAGTATATACAAGAGAATGTTTATGCAATGTAATTATGTTCAAAGGTTGGGTTCACCAATTGTTTGACCCTAATTTGGATACAGATCATATTCAGTGGTTAGAGTTAAGGATAGATAAATGATAGAGAAAAATGGTGAATATTAGATATACAACACACCAATTAATGTGATAAACTCAAATATACCACATGTTGAATTTATAAAGCTGAGATAAAATATTAATGAAAAGTAATACTATGATTTATATACAAATGACTCAAAATAAAGTACTTAGTTATTTCTGATGCTAATACAATGCTTGATATGGTATAGGTGGGAAGCATGTACGAAGATAGTTATAGAATAGTTGTTAGATTTTAGATCTAGTGCCTCTAGGTCTTTGGACATTTATGTCATCCTAGGATAGTTGTGTCAATGTTATTGTTTGATATTGATGCCAGTGTACTCTAAAGAATATGCACTCAAACAATATGTAACCACCTAGAAGCTTTTAGATTTGGCTTCACCTTTTCTATGGTATATTCAAATTTGGGTCATGGACTATCACTCCTAGTGAAATGGAAAAACCCTAGATTTTCAGCTTCAATGTGACCTAAGGGAAAAATGGGTTTGTGGAAACATGATGTCAAGCTAACCTACAATGACCCCATTACTAAAGGGCACTACCTACATAGTTAATAATCTATAAGAGGGCCTTAGAATCATGTAGTTCTCCCTTGCATCTTGTCTTGTGTTCAAATCATGCAATGTGTAAATCAAGTACAATAGTAACCTAGCTTCTAACTTATAAAATATGACCTTATGACTACTCCTTTAGTACTTCAAACCTATTTCTAGATTGTTCCTTTAACTGATATTATAATAGGGTAGAATGGGAAAGATTTTAGTAATTTGAATTCTTTTTGAGTGCTCTTTTAGTCTTAATTATAGGTGAGGCATGAATGAGGGTTGATATTGTAATTATACCAATCCTTTCAAGAGATAACTCACATTAAATCACTTAGGCCAACCATTGTAATATGTTTATTTTGTAATGAATTTTAAGGCCTAGATACCTACACTAGGCCAAGACAATAATGTTGATGTTATTATTTGATCTAAATGTTAGTATCTATGGAGAAGGAGAGCATGCACATACTCAGAACTTGCATAGGTGTAAGATAAGTACATTTTAAGCATTCTAGGAAAAATGGTATGTCTGTGTCATCAATATAAGGTTGGTCAAACTAAGAGATAGGCCAAGGAGCACAAGATAGAGTAGATGAGAAACTTAAGGAAGCAAGGCATGTGTATATCTAAGAGGAACAACCTGGGTCATGAGTTTTTGAAGTGTACAAGACTGAAGAGTTACATAATCACCAAATATCATCTACAAAAACTTAAGGCCATATATATATATATATATATATATATATTTGGAATTTCACTTTTAAATTGAGTAATACATTATCCCATATTTGAGGCACTATCTAAAATCATTAAAATATGAAAACCTCTTAAAGGAACAATCCAAAATGCCAATTCATAATAATAATTGTAAGGTCAAAGTTATAAGTTGTCAAGTGTTGAAATCCAAAAAATAAATTAAATTTTTTCAAAAAAATACTAAACATTCATAGACATAGGTGTGATAAATACATGTAGATTAAGACCTATTTATATTATTAGATCATGGGCAATGCTTAACCAATCAATGGGGTGTGGTTGGGGTAGTACAACCTATCTTTCTAACCCATTTTTCAAGACAAAAAAGTGTTAAAATGGAGTTAGGATTTTTAAGGTACAAGAGGAAAAAAATTGAATACACACACAAGACCAACAATAAATAAATACTCATAAATCATTTTGATGGCAGAAACAATGATCTATTTCAAAATGGACTAGAAAATCACATAGGGATAGTTCTACAAAAATAGTTTACATATTTAGTTTTTGTAGGTGTCTAAGCATTCAATGATAATGTATTGATAAATTTATAGTATTTAATCTCATGATTCGAGCAATCACACAACCATTTTAGAGCATATCCAATGGTTGTATATAAACAATGAGAAAAAATAGAATATTATATTAGCTAAACGCCCTATCTTTTAGTCATTTATATATTTATAAAGTCTAATATATCCTTTGAAAATATTTAAATTTGTATAATTAATGATATATCCTATATAATATAAATTTTAATAGTTATATACTCATTAAATCCAAAATAAGTTAAAACATTATAGTGAGCTTAACCCTTATTTAAAGTGTGAAAAAAAAACTAGGTATATATCCCTTAGGGTTTTTTTATGGATGTGGATTTCACCCTAGCTAAAATTATAAATGTTCAAATTCTATTCTCAAATCTAGTCCAACATGGGAATGAACCTATGTTGTGGTTTACCTAAACTTGGGTCAGACCTCTAGGGTTTTTAATGAGGCTAGCTCCTCAAATATAAAAATATAGTCCATTTAACTAAACCTATGTTTTTAGGATGAAAAGGGAGAGAAATACATAAATTGAAATCTATACTAAATATGGTGATGTACCAAATGTTCAATAATCTACTTATAACTTAGACACTTTTATGCTACTAATGAATTCAATCAAGACAAGAACTAGTCAGGGTCTATGACAACGTTGTAAGCATGAGTATTTCGTATGAATGCTAAAAAGAGACTCATAACTTTAAGGATAGAAAGAGATAGGTTTATATAAGAAACTATGGACTTATGGCACTTCAAGAGGAATGTCACTAGCTAACACTTCACATAACCTGCAAGAAACTAATAGAATTGAAGCAAGGTGCATGAAGAACATATAAATGATGAGTATAAACATATACTCTACACATTAAACTTAAATAAATCACACTTAGAATTCAACTAAAATCTAAAAACTACCTTAGATTACTTTAAGAGAATGTTACAACGTGATTTTTGTAGAGTTTTGCTATCTCTAGTCAAGGGGGGGTTGTCAACCTTGGGGGGATGAGCAACATTATGGACTTGAATTTGATTAGGAACTTGATTGGGAACCTGACTAGGACTAGGCTAACTATTATTTGTAAATAAAGTGTTCACTTTTTTAACTGCCTCATTTATATGAGAAGGCTTGGAGAGTTATTGCTAAAGAAGATCTCTTTGTCCCATAATAGATAGAGTATCATACATAGACATAGTGACATTAACATTTTTCATATGATACACAATATTTAAAGGAAAACTAGTACCTTTAGACTCTATCTTAGAAGTAGAAGCATCACTTGGCACTTGAGTGGCATGAGGAACAAAAGGGGATTTCTACTGCTATCTCTAAAATTGGGGTACTTGTTGAGTTGCATGAGCTTTAAAAAATATATTTGAAATGGTAGGATGTTGACTGGTTTGTAGAGATATTGAATAAGCCCTAAATTGCTCCAAATTATCATCTAACATTATCCTCTTATCCCTTATATGGGTTAAAAATGGTCCATCTAGCCTTTATATAGTCTACCCCATGTTTATTTCTACATGTTTAAACATATGCTCCCATTATTAAAAGTTTATGCACATGGTGTCAACTAATGCATTACCCATGCTTCTTTGCTATTGAATTTGATATTTTGATGATTACATGGCAAGCACATTACCTTGGTTCATTGGAGGGCCTTGAGGTGGAGGAGGCATGGTGTCGTGGCTTGGGAATGAAGGAGCATGCTACCACTAGGGTCTTGATACATCTACCCACTTGTAACCAATACCATCTCATTAGATCGTTCCCTTAATTTCCATTAACCCTCTTGTGCAAGATTTTTTTATGCGAGGACCAATGTTTTTGAGATACTTACAACTGCAGGGTTGTAGCTATTATAAGGTCTATCTTGAGTAGATTATTTTGATGGATAAGGGTATATATTATAGGATTGAGAAGGTTATTGGGTTTGGAAGGGACCTTGGTATGAGTATGGCCTATATAAAGTCTATTTTTGTCTCTTTAAAGCCACTAGCTTTTTATTTTATGCCTTCACAAAGCTCTCATTCCTTGCAAATTTATCCACTTGGCCATCATTAGGTTGGGATTGATTGTTTGGAGTGGGTAATGGAGCAATGGTAGGTGGGGTTGGATGAAGCTTAGGAAAAATGGGCATGAGAGGTCTTGGCATGAGTTTCCTTGCTTCTATCAAATATTTTTTTGCCCTTATAGCTATGTCATAAGCCTCAGGAAAAGTTGTCCCACCCATAGATTGGATCATGACTGTAATATATGAATTTAATGCTCTCAAATAGTAAAGGAAAACATAATTGGGTTTGGGATTAATGATGACAGTGATCCTATCCCAAGTCTTTTAGAACCTATAGTTAAAATCAACCATAGATTCTTAGGGTGCCCTCTTGATTGAGGTAAGCTATTCCACAACTGACACATGGTCACTTCTATCCTCAAAATGTTTTACATAGGCACTAACCAAAGTCATCCCAAGTATTTATTGAAGTACGAGTTAGACCCCTATACCACAACAGGGATTTTCCTTTAAAAAATGTGGCTAGTAGTCTCATGGCTACATTCTCTTATGTAATATGATGTACTAAACAAAGGTTTGTAATGTTAGAAATGTGTTCTATAGGGGTGGTGGAGTTTTATCCTATAAAGTATGGTAGAATCTTTAAAGGGGTAGTAGGGATGTCATCATATTGCTAAAGGTTAAGAGGAATACCCCTATTAAAGGGTACAAAAGCCTAATTCTTTGGCAGCATTATGAATGGAATGAGAAATAGACCTCACCTATAATAGAACATTTTAAATAGTGGTATAGGTTATGCTCTATGGGGTGAGTGTCTTACACTGCACCTTTTGATAGGGCACAAGGATACTCTTACTCTCCTTATTTTTGAGGGCACTAGAAGCTCACTAAAATGGAGGTCGATATCCCTTGTAGATGATCTAGTTCTTCTTGGCATGTAGGTAAGGGGCTAGATTTTGTAGACCAGATATGTTTGGAGTCACTAGGTGCTCTTGTTAAGTGCCTTCTATACTTTTTATCTAGAGATAAAACCAATTATTTAGCTTCTTCTTCAGCTGGTCCCACTAGGCATGCCAAAACTATTATGGATGTGGATTGCACCCTAGTTAAAAGTAAAAATGGTCAAATCCTACTCTCAAATCTAGTCTAATATGGGAATGACCCTAGGCTATAGGTTACCTAAACTTGGGTCAGACCTCTAGGGTTTTTAATTAGGATAGCTCCTTAGATATAAAAATATAATCCATTTTACTAAACCTATGATATTGGGATGAAAAGGGATAGAAATTCATAAATGGAAATCTATACTAAATGTGGTGATTCACCAAATGTTCAATAATCCACTTTCAACTTAGACAATTTTATGACTACTAGTGAATTCAATCAAGACAAGAACTGGTCAGATTCTGTGACAAAGTTTCAAGCATGAGTATTTATTATGAAGGCTAAAAATAGACCCATAACTTGAAGGATAAAAAGAGATAGGTCTATATAAGACACTATGGAATTATTACACTTCAAGAGGAATGTCACTAGCTAACACTTCACATAACCTAAAAGAAACTAATAAAATTGAAGAAAGGTACATGAAGCACATACATATGATGAGTATCAACATACAATCTACACATTAAACTTTAATAAAGCACACTTAGCATTCAACTAAAATCTAAAAATTGTCTTATATTGCCTCAAGAAAGTGTTACAAAGTGATTTTGGTAGAGCTTCACTATTGCCAATTGAGGAGGGAAAAATAAAGAGATCAAAGCCAATATATATAAAAAAATAAAATGTGGGAGAGAGAAAATGGCATGAAAGGGATCATTAATGAGTCCAAACCCATTCAGAACAACCATCACCACAATCCTCTTAAAGCTTGCTTTTGCATTAATGTCACTCTATCTTTTTTTAGGATGATGTAGGATATGAAAATAAATGAAATATGTAATGAATGATCTCAGATACCACATAAACCTTCTTGATATTCTTCCATATCAAAATCCTTTATTGTAAGGGCAAGATCTTCATATTCAGGACCACGCTCATGTCTATTTTTAGTGACTGAGAGTATGGCTCAAGACACTCCTCCATTAATTAAAAATATCTATAATTACTTTGAAATGTGAGCCTGGGCCTACTATAGATTGAAAACCAATTTAAAATATTAGTTTTCTTATAGTTGATACATCCATCTAGACATATCCATATCATATGAACAACTAGTAGCCCACCCTGATCTATATTAGGTCTAGAAAGACCTATTCTATCTTATAGAGTCTTAATGGCACCATTCAATCCCAAAATATCAAATCTTGGTTCAACCTAGGTCATGATCGAGCTTGGTCCCATTCATACTTACCTTTCCTAGGTCAAAAATGGCTCTATCAACTTTCATCAAAAGTCTTGGGCTCACCTTTGTTTAATTGGCCATCAACCATGACTTAGATCATTGACTCATTGACCTTTGCTCACATCATCTAATATCCATGGCATGAATTAATGTGAGCCTTTAGATATATCTTTGACTTATCAAATCTAACTAAGCTAGTTCCATTTAGCAACCCCACATTTGCACTCAAGATCTACTGTCAGTCTATTTGATCGCATGCTTATGACACATAGTGGCCTCCAAGCTCCTTAAACTTTTGACTCACTCATTTTATATTAGATCTAAATCCATGATTAAATTTGAGCCATTGATCTACCTAGGTCCATTAACCTATCAGTCACCACTCACCATTAGATATTTTATACAATTGAACACTAATCATTGATCCTATATTTTTGAATCCAAATGGCTATTCCATGGGGCTTAAATTTTATGTTTACATACCTATCTTTACATCCATTTGAATACATTTGACATCCACATGACCATAAATGAGATATTTGAACTTCAATGGTTATTTACCATGGCTTGAATTTGACATTCACATGATCATCAAAAGATATCCATATAACCATCACTCACATCTGCGAACCTGCCACACTTTGAACTCAAATAGTTAATTACTGAGCTTGATATTGACACTTATACAAATGTCATACTTATTGGATCAACTTTAAAGGATTGGATCAAACAACTTCCTCAAAATAATTATCTTTGAGCTTTTACATCAAGCATATTATTATAGGCTTTGTGCCAAGACATTTCTTTGGGCCTTTTGTTTGGGACACTTTCCCCAAAATAAATAAGGTCTTTAGGATTTATGCTATGGATAAATTATCTGAAAGAATTATGTTCTCAAGGAAATGGTTGAAGAATAATTTCCCTGAAATAAATTTATCTTTGTCTTCAGGACTTATGTTTTGGGCTTTTGTATCAGGGTTTTTACTATGAACAAATTATTTGAGAGAATCTAGGTCTTTAGAAAAATTGTTCAAATAATTTTCACTTATCTTTTTCCTTGGAAAAAATGTTTAAAATAAATTGGGTCTTAGAGATATTTATTTTGGACAAAATATTTGAAACAATTCCCAACACTTAGTCTAAAAATCCCAAAACATTTCTCCTTGAAAGAATTAACACTTATCCAAAATAAAAGCGTGAAAGAATTTTCCAAGAACTTAACAAAATAAAGGTTTTGTAATTAGCTTTTATCTCTTAGGATCTTCTAGACTTGTGCAACTTTCCCTGCTACTGGATCTTTGAAGGCTCAAATGAACTATGAAAACCTAAAGCTTGTGCATATTTTTTCCATGACTTAGAACTAATTTGATCACCATGAAAACCTTCTCAGACCCTTTACCTTATTTTTTAGACCTATACATTATAAATTGACAAAATACACTTTAAGAAATCTTAAAGTGTTTCAAAATATATTCAGTCCATGGGTGATATTTGGACCACTCATTCCATCTGGGCCCTCCTGATCAAACCATTTCTAGGAAAGATATCTATGTGGGCAAAATGTAGCCGACAGGTTTCATTCATATTTTTAAGAGTTTCATATTTCTTATGCATTAGTGTTTTAAATCTGATTTTAAAGTTCCCATTATTAATAAATAATCTATCCATTTTACCTCTACCTTTATTGATGTTTTCATGATCATATTTTATGCCATGTAAGAAGGTTATCTCTCTTGTCCCTATAAGGCCAAGTGTTAGCTGTAGTGTTGTTAAAATCAAGCATAATTAGATTCCTTTAGTACAACCACATGATTTTGTGTGCTATATAAAATGTCTAAAATAGATGAAATGCATATTTATTATTATTCTACTAATGAAAATGTTAATAATGAACACATCGAAGTAGAGGAACATGTTAATTATGATATTCCTAAATTTTAAACTATTTATGAAAATACAATAAACACAATACTGAATATCATGGTAAAATACATCATGATGAACTTAATGGTGTAGATCCTACTCAAGATGAAATCATTTTTAATTTATTAGGTTGAATTAGTAAGCAACCCTATAATTTTAATAGTATATTTAAATTAATCCTATAGACTAAGAATTTAAAGAATGCTAAGGTATCCATAGTTGAGGAACTACATAATGGAGCCTTAATTAACACTAATTTACCTTATAGAGACATGTTTTTTATATGGGTGCTTATACCACTACTCATACTACTTATATTCATTTGCCTACACCTATGGCTACACATTTGAATCCTAACCATGGTGTATGAAAACACAACCTAATCCTTATATTTGAATATGTTAATGTTGTTTTTTGTTTAACAATAAAATGACAAGAATAAAAAAAACTATTGAAGATTGGTTTAGATGTACTAAAATATACATATCTAAATGTGAAATATAAATTTATAGAAATTTAAATGAGCTAAAATATTAAATTGATAAACATATATGAAAACCTAACCCAAACTGAAGGTATGTTGACTATTGCTAAAAATTGACTATAAAGACCCTTGATCTATGTCACAAATGAAAGTATGAAAAAAAATTATGGTTGGATAAGGCCACACTAAGGGGATATGTTTGCATGTGGCCTTTTATATTGAACGTGGCCACATCTTAGTTAATTGTATGATTGATTTTTTGGTATAGTATTGGGAATGTGTTACAAGGAATTTATTAATTTTTCATTGATGTCATGTAAGTTTCATTGATGTCATTCTATGTTGTCATTGTTGTTCTTGATGTTGAGTTCATACAACCTTATTTCAAGAACCTAGTGAAATGGCATAGGCTTGGTAGTATGATGAGTTGAGACATACAATACTTGTATAATCAAGGTCAGAAGTATATAAACCTAGTATGAGGTTATATGACATGATGGTGGAGTTTTAAAGATATTTCAATAGGTTTCAAGGCATGATCATAGTCTAAGTATGACTGGCAGTATAAGGCCTAGTATTAAGAGTGACCTATAATGGCCTAATGAGGGGTCAAGATTATTTCAAAGGATACTAAAGCTATTAAGAGAATTTAAAAAGGTGTGATAGTTCATGTTAAGTGTGTTAATTTTTTTAAAGTTTATACCTGAAGGAGAATGCATAAAAACCTATGATAAGGTTTCCGGTGTGCATAGAATGGGGTATTGGAGACCTGAAAAGAGATTTATTGTACTCATTGGCACATGAAACCTTTGAATAAGATCCTAAAAAATTCATGAATTTTTTTTAGGGTACCTATATTTATTTTAATATCATTATTTTTAAAGATGAGTGGCAATCCTTTATGAACGATTGCTAAGAAGTGAAACTAGTGAAAACCCTCTCAAGACCCTTATAATAACCCGATAAGAAAGATCTAATCAGTTATGTCTCAAAATGGTCCTATTGACCTAGTTTTATGTTTTTAACATGTAAAATAATTATCAAGTATTCCTTAGGTGGTTTTGGTTTGTCTTGATAGTGAGTAAAATCTACAGGAAAACCCTTATTTTCATTTTTTTGATGTAATAGGTAGGGTTGACAAGATTAAAGCATGAAAATGGATGAAGGATGATGTGTAAGAATTATATTTTATTCCCACAAAAGTTTATAAGTATTTTTATAACAAAAAATATGCTAAATTGGTTATATAAGTTAGCCTATTGCTAAACTGGCCTAATGAGCATAATAGTGAGAAAACTAGTTGAGAATGAGATTACGAATTGGTTACAAAGGACTATAAATGGATCATACTTCATGTGTTATTAAATAAATATACCTCTTATTAATTTGGTGTATAAATATTTATTATTCCTATACTCAAGTAAAAATTTGTCATCAAACTGGTATGCCTAACACAGTGAAGTTTGTGTAGAGTGAAATAGTGAGATTGGTCTATAAGACCAATATTTATACATAAACATGAAATAAAGTTTTTAAAATATTATATAATTATGAAAAATGATAATAAAAACCCATTGGAATATCATATAAGTGTTCCCAAAGGTGTTCTATGACTTGATTTTATTGATTGTGTTTTTGGTGCTACAGGCAACTTTTTATGTGTGTGTGAAAAGGATGTTCCTAAGTCATTTTATGCTAATTTTAAGGATACATTTATATTTAATGTGTTATAAATATATCATAGTATCATTTTAATGTGTTTTTATTAATTTTAAGTCCCTATTCAAGTTTGGAGAGTCAAATAATTTTCACTATTTGTGGACAGTGTTTGGTGATTTTGAATAAGCCATCTATAAGAGTGTTCCTAAGGCCTTTTGGCATATGTAGTGAAAAAAAAATAATTTAGGGAAGTTTAATAAGTCATTAATATACTATTAATATTATTTTATATGTGTTTCATGTGTCAAAGTTGTGTATTTGGTTTAAAGTTGTAAGACAAACTTTCTGGCAGTGAGAAGGCATATTGGTGAGTAGACCTAATTGAATGGCTCAAGGAGTGAAAAGAGACAAATGGTATTACAGACATAAATATATATTAGGAGGGGTATATTATAATTACATATGAAAATTTTCATCCATTGGTGAAGTCTCAAATTTTTCAAAGGAGGTCTAAGTGAAACATGTGCTTAAAGAAGGCCTAATTACATTAGGTCTCTATTAGGCCTAATGGTGGTTTTAGCCCTCAAGGATAATGATAGACCTATGTAATGATTTTTTAAATTTTTAAATGTGTGTAGTGATATATTTAAATCATAATAAAATTATGGTGAGGTACTTGGCTAACCAAGATGGGTGTGAGAAAGAATCAAGCATAAATTCAATGCCTAATAAGCCTATTTTGACTAGTAAGAGTATTAAGTTATTGAATAAAGGATATATTATTTTTGAGAGAAAGTTAAGGGATTGAATATCATAAAATATATGATATTAAAATTTCATGATTATCTAACTATGATTTTATAGGTGTTGAGCAAGGTCATTTGACTTAATTCTGCCAAGGAGAGGGCTAATTGATCGAGAAGGCCTAATAGGCTATTTGAGTGAGAAAGAAGTGTGATAAGAGAAAAAAAGGAAGTAATCATTAGTTGAATAATAAAAAAGTGTCCAAGGGTGATCAGATATTCAAGGTATATAAGTTTGTGCTTGGTTTCTTAGAGGGTTAGAGCCTCCTTATAGGTTAAAGCTTATTAAATTCACTAGTTAAGTTGGTGCTTGACTGAGGGGTTGGTACTACTTATGGGGTTGGAACCTCAATAAAATGTTTATTAATTGATTATAGGATAGTATTAAAAGTTGTGAATTAGTGATTTTTCTTCCCCTATAGGGTTTTATACATAAATATTGTGCTCATGTGTTATGCTTTCATAATAATTGCTTATGCATTGCTATATCTTTAGATCTATTTGATTGATAAGTGATTGATATATGGGAGTTAAATAGGAGTTTTAACACTAATTTACACACCCTATTAGTGGATATATATCTAAAAATTTGTATTATAACTTGGTCCCTTGAGAATACCTAACAGTCTAAGAGAGATATTTGGAACACATATATGGATCTTGGTAATGAAAATGTTTTCTATGATTGTCATGAGAATATACCCACAATTCTTAAAATAACTTATGAATGTTGTTTAAAAGAGAAGGATCACATGGAATAATGTATCTAGATTAGATATAAAATAAATACTGTAGAGGTACAAATTGAGAAAGATGCTATCAATTTAAGGAATTACCATAAGTATGAGGAAAGTATTGAAAAGCTTAATAATATCTTGGATAGTAAAGGATCCTTTCATGACATGGGAGATCTTGGATTTAGATAAGAAAAAAAGGATTTCAATAAATGTTAGACTCAAAAATACATTGATTAATCAAGGAGTAATGAAACTAATAAAATCAAGACTAATGCAGAAGCTGCCAAAATTGAAGTCAAGAATCAATAAGTCACAAGAAATGTCAAGGTAGTAATGTTTCATCCTATCTTCATAAAAATAAAAACAAGGTAAAAAAATCATAGTATGTGAACTCCTTCATGTGTTATTTTTTCTCTTGTGGTAAATTTGGACATAAATTTTTAACTATTGATTGAGAAGCAAAATTCTATGCTACAATTATAACCAAAGAGGACATATTGCAAGAATGTGTAAGACAAAATATATTAGAAAAACCAGTCATGTTGAGAAGTTATGAAGTCATGACACTAAATAATGGATCAAGAAAGTATAACCTATATAAAATAAGTAGAAGGACAGAGGAGAAGAATATATGATATCCCAAACTACTTTTCACACTCAATATGAATATTTGAAAGGGTACATAGAAAATGTATTCTCAAGTCACATGATACGAGATAAAACCAAATTCATTAATTTGAAGAAGAATGCCACAGTTTCAGTAAGAATTGGGGATAACACATATGATAACATCGTTGGGAAAGGTGATTTGAGCTTAGACAATGGGAATACCAAAAAATAAAATGTGTTATATGTAGATGGATTGAAACACAACTTGTTGAGTGTGAGTCAACTGTGCACCCACGTACATACTCTAATATTTCATGAAAAAAAATATGAGATAAGGAGAGATAAATCGAGAAGATTGATTATAAAAGACAAGAGAATTGAAAATAATCTCTATGTACTAAATGAGATCATAAAAGATAATTATTTATGAGAAAGGTACATGAGAGTTGGCTATGGCATAGGATGTTAGGTCATATGAACTTTGACAATCTAGTCAAGATCAGATCTAAAGGATCTATGAAGAATATGCCTAAAATATCTAAACCTATAGATTCTCTTTGCAAGGTATGTCAACATGGTAAGTAAACTAGGAAAATATTCAAGTCTAAAAAATATTATAATACTAGACCTTTAGAACTAATCCATACTGATCTATGTGGACCTACAAGGATTCAAAGTATTCAAGGGGATAACTACTTCATGTTGCTTATAGATGATTTCAAAAGAATGACTTATGAATCATTCTTAAAGGAGAAGTTAGAAGATCTAGGCAAGTTAAAAACCTTAAAATCTTTTGTTGAAAATGGAATTAATGTGAAGATCAAGTGTCTTTTGTCTAACAAATGAGGATATTTTTGGTCAAATGAGTCTGATGAGTTTTATGAGGTTAATGGAATAAGAAGATATTTCTTAGCTACTATAACACCTATACAAAATGGAGTGGTTGAGATAAAGAACAAAATAGTCCAAGAAATGGAAGGGACCATGTTGAATGAGTCCAAGCTATTAGAGAGAAGCTATGAGTACTATAATTTATAATTTGAATAGATGTTAGATTAGGATCAATAATGATAAGACTCCATATGAATTATGGAATGGCAAACTTGAAAGTGTTGAACATTTCAAGGTTTTTAGGATTAAGCGTTATACTAAGAGAGATTATGATGACCTAGGAAAGTTTGATTCAAGATCTGATGAAGGTTTCTTCTTAGAATATTCATCAGTAAGTGTTGTCTACAGATATTGTAACAAAAGGTTGCAAATGATAGTGGATAGCATAAATGTGAAGGTTGATGAGACAAAGAATCCATATTCTTCATAAAAGAATGAATAAGGATAAATATAGATATATGAGGATGAAGAAGAGAGTGAGGAAAGAAAGGACTCAAAAGGTCCTTTAGGAAAATTTAAAAGGATCATCTTGAATCTCAAATCATTGGAAACAAAAGTATAAGTATACAAACAAGGAGAAGAATGGTGAGTGATGCTACCTTAATTTCAAAAGTTGAACCTAAAAACTATATAAAAGCAAGTGAAGATAGGTTTTTGTTATATATAATGAATGAGGATCTAAATCAAATTGAGAAGAATGAAACTTTGGAGTTAGTACCTAGACCTAAACACAAAAACATCATTGGTACAAAGTGGGTTTTCAAGAATAAATTGAATGAGATTGGAGAGGTCACTAGAAAAAAATCCAAACTTGTGTGGAAAGGATATGATTAAGTAGGAGTGGACTTTGAAGAAAAAATTTCTCCTATAGCAAGGTTAGAGGCCATTAGGATGTTTAATGCCTATGCAGGTTTCAAAGGATTCAAGATATATCAGATGGATGTTAAGTTAGCCTTCCTAAATGGGAACTTAGAAGAAGAAGTATACATTGAAAAACCTGAGGGTTTCCTATTACCTAATAACAAGGATTATCTATACAAGTTGAAGAAGGCCCTTTATGGTTTAAAACAAACCACTAGAGCTTGGTGTGCTAGACTTGATAAGTACCTTTTGTACCAAGGGTTCAAGATAGGAGTTGTAGATAGTAACCTATATGTAAAAACTAAAAATTATCACGAATTGATATTTTTAGTCTATGTGGATGATATTATCTTTTTTGGAACAAATGAAAACATGACCAAGTCTTTTGTAGAGGTAATGTAGTCATAATTTTAGATGTCTATGCTTGGATAATTGTCCTTATTTCTTAGACTTCAAATTAGTCAAATAGAAAAAGGTATGTTCATTTCATAGGTCAAGTATATAAAAGAGATGTTAAAAAAGTTTTAGATGGATATTGTAAGGATTTAAGTACACCTATGGTTACAATATGTAAGCTAATCAAGGAGGATGAATCATTAAGGATTGACTAGACAAAATATAGATCCATGATTGGGATTTTGCTGTATACTACTGTATCTAGACTAGATATCATGTAAATAATAGGTCTTGTGGGAATATTACAAGTAGATACTATGGAAATTCACCTATAATTAGTCAATAGGATACTTAGGTATCTCAAAGTAACTTTGGAATATGGTTTATGGTACCCAAGGAGTAAAAAGTTTGATCTAGTAGCATATACAGATGCAAATTGGGTTGGGAGTCTAGATGATAAAAAGAACACTAGTGGAGGATCCTTCTTCTTAGGTAAGTGTCTAGTCTCATGGTTAAGAAAGAAATAACCTTAATTAGATTTATTTACTTGTGAATCTAAATACATTGCATCAACCTCATGTTGTACCCAAGTCTTGTGGATGAGACAAACCTTGAGACACTACAAGGTGGAGTTTGATGACCCTATTCCTATTCTTTGTGTAATATTAGTGCCAAAAGTGTTTTAAATAATCCTATATTTCATTCAAGTTCCAAACATATTCCTATCAAGTATCATTTATTAAGAGAACAAGTGAGTGAATAAAACATTAATCTTGAATTTATGTCTACCAAGGATTATATTGCATATATCTTGACTATGCTTCTTCTAAAGGCTAATTTTGAACATCTAAGACAATAATTAGGTTTAATTCTTTTTCCTAACCTCCACTAGTTAAGACAAAGTTCTTAGGGGGATTTTATGAGGAGGTGTTTTAACTCCAAGAATAGAAAAGAAATGCACAAGCTGTGAAGTCAAAAGGGGAGTCATATCAATCTATCAAGGAGAAGATATCTGAGATATGAAATATGAAAGGATAAATTTTATGACACAATATTTTATTTTGTTTATATTGAATTTTTATTTTACGTAAGTTATTTTTAATTAATATCAAATGGGGAGATTAATATGCATTGAGAAGATGTTTCTAAGTAAGAGAAGTCTCTCTAAGTAGGTTCCATAAATGAGTTGTTGCCATCAATGATAAAGGGGGAGATTTTTGGGAATGTGTTAGAAGGTATGTATAAAGTTGTCATTGATTCCATGTAAGTGTCATTTATGTAATTTTGTGTTGTCATTATTGTTCTTGATGTTGAGTTCATAAAGCCTTATTTGAAGAACCTAGTCAAATGGCATAGGCCTGGTATCATGATGAGTTGAGCCATACAAGACCTATATAATAAATTTTGGTAGTATATGAACCTATTATGAGGTCATATGACATGACGGTATAGTTTTTAAGTTATTTCAAGAGGTTTCAAGTCATGATCATAATCTAAGTATGACTTGTAGTATAAGGCCTCATATACAAAGTGACCTATAGTGGTCTAATGAGGGGTCAAAGTAATTTATAAGGATGATAGATATCTTAAGAGAATTTAAAAAGGTGTGATAATTAATTTTAAGTGTGTGATCAAAATTTTAAGTCTATACCTGAAGGAGAAATCATGAAAACATATGATAAGGTTTCTTATGTGTACAAAATGGTGTATTACAGACCCAAGAAGAGATTTCTTGTACTCATTGGAATGTGAAACATTTTAATGATATCATTAAAACTTAATGGAAGTTTCTAAATGTCCCTATCTTGATTTTTTGGGAATTGGTTTTAAAGACGAGGGTCAATCCTTTATGAATGATTGTTAAGAAGTGAAACCAATCAAAACCCTCTCAAAACCCTTATAATGACCTGATAATAAATATATAATTAGTTATGGCTCATAATGGTCCTATTGACCTATTTTTATTTTTTGAACATGAAAATTACTCTTCAAGGTTTCCTCAAGGGTTTTTGGTTTGTCTTGATAGTGAGTAAAAGCTATAAAAAAACCCTTGTTTTCAAGAATTTTGATGTAACAGGTGCGGTTGATGAGCTCAGAGCATGAAAATTGATGGAGGATGATGTGTAATACTTAAATTTTATTCCCATGAAATTTTATATGTATTTTTATGACCAAAAAAGTGCTAAATTTATCATATAAGTTAGCCTACCGTTAAACTGGTCTAATGAGCAAAATAGTGAGAAAATTAGGTGAGACTGAGAATGAGATTAGGGATTGGTTGTAGAGGAATAAAGATGGATCATAATGCATGGGTTAATTATTGAATACCTATCCATATTATTAATTTTGTGTAGAAGTGTTGGTGATTCCTATATTCAAGCAAAAAATTGTCATCAAATTGGGTTGTCTAACACAATGAAGTCTATGTAGAGTGGAATAGTGAGAATTATATTTAAGACCAATATTTATACATAAACATGAAATATATATATATATATATATATATATATATATATATATATATATATATATATATATATATATATATATATTAAAATATGATATAAGGATTATAAAATATCACAAAAACCCATTTTAATCTCACATAATGTTCCCATAGGTGTTCTATGACTTGATTTTCTTGACTGTGTTTTTGGTGTTACAAGTAACTTTTTGTGTGTGTGTGTGAAAAGGATGTTCCTGAGTCATTTTACACTAATATTAATGATTAAAAGATATTTAACATGTTTTAAAGATATCATATGATCATGTTAATGTGTTTTTATTCATTATAAGTCCATATTCAAGTTTGAAGAGTTAAATGTTTTTGACTATTTATTGACAGTGTTTGGTGATTTTGAGTAAGCCATCTACAGGAGTGTTCTTGAGGCCTTTTGGCCTATGTAGTGAAGAAAAAATAATTTAGGAAAGTTTTTTAAGTAATTAATATCCTATTAATATGATTTTATATGTGTTTATTATGGAAAATCTATGTATATAGTTCAAAGTTACAAGATAGACTTTCTGGCAGTGAGAAGCCCTATTGGCGAGTAGATCTAATTGGATGGTTCAAGGAGTGAAATGAGCCAAATTATGTTTGAGACATAATGAGAGATTATTAGGGGTATATTAAAGTTAAATATTAAGTTTTTAATCCTTTTTTTAAGGCTCAAAGTTTTCAAAGGATGTCTAAGTTAAACATGTGCTTAACGAAGGCCTAATTACATTAGGTCTCTATTAGGCCTAATGGTGGTTTTAGCCCTTATGGGTACTGACCGACCTATGTAATGTTTTATTCAATTTTGAAACATGTGTATTTATATATTTAAATCATATTACAAGTATGGTGGGGTACTTGTCTAACCAACATGGGTATGAGAAAGAATCAAGTATAAAGTTAAAGCCTAATAAGCCTATTTTGACTAGTAAGAGTATTAATAAATTGAGTGAAGGATATAATGTTTTAGAAAATAGGTTAAAGGATTGAAGATAATCAAAGAGATGATTTGAACATTCCATTAGTATATAACTATGTTTCTATAGGTGTTGAGCAAGGTCATTTGACCTAATTCTTCTAAGGAGAGGGCTAATTGAGCGAGAAGGCTTAATAAGATATTTGAGTGAGTAATAAGTGTGAAAAGACAAAAAAAAGGAGGTAATCTTTAGTTGAATAATAAATAGGTGTCAGTGATCAAATATTCAAGGTATCTAAGTTGGTGCTTGGCTTTCTATGGGGTTAGAGTCTCCTTGTAGGTTGAAGCTTACTAAATGCACTAGTTGAGTTAGAGCTTGACTAAGTGAGGGATTGGTTCTCCTTATGGGGTTGGTGCCTCACTAAAATTTTGATTCATTTATAATAGGATATTATTAAAAGTTGTGAATTTGTTGGGTTTCTTCCCTTATAGGGTTTCCAACATAAATCTTGTGCTCATGTGTTATGCTTTCACTTATTGCTCATAAGAATAATTACTTATGCATTACTGTATATTTAGATCTATTTGATAGATAAGTGAATGATATACGGAAACGAAATAGGAGTTTAAACACCAATTAACCCCATTATTAGTGGATATATATCTAAAACCTAGGTGTGTGTTCCTATTTATGATGGTTTTATTATTTTATTGAGTTCTTGTTGATGCCTCTAAATGCATCACAGGGGTGCATAGTGGTAAAATAATAATTATCATTTTAAAATTATAGGAATTTAGAGCATGAGTATCAGGTCTTGGAAAATTATGTTACCTATGGTGAAATAGTGGTAGAGCAATGTTTAACTTGTTCCACAAAATTTATATTAATTGATGGTTGGGATCCACCATGGACCAAATCTTTACAAAGTGTAAATATCTATGTTAATACTAGTGAATTATGATCAAAGATTAAATTATAGACTAATCTAAATGTAAATTTACAATGAAATCTAAACTAAAGTGATCTAGTTAAAAAGAAGCAAAAGAGAAGGGTAAGGTAGAAAGAGAATGAGTGATTGCTAATCTTAACCTCAAACATTATGACAAAGTTTCCATTACAACTAAGTATGCATTTAACTACTATATAGTGAAAAATAACATAAGCTCAAATCTCACTACACATTAGATGAACCTCCAAGGATGATATAAAGAAGTACAAGTAAGACTTTAATTTACTCTAAATAATTTATACCACACTCAAATAACATTTACACATTCTAATGCAGAGTAAATAAAATGAAGCAAATTCAAGATCATTTAACTAATCCAGATTAAGATCAAATTAACAACCTTGTAATCAAAGATACAACTAAATATTCATAGAAACTATTCAAATTCAAGACTCAAGACTAGAAATTGAGAGAAAATCCATGTAACAATTGACACAAACTAACTTGGACAATCCTTCTAGAGTTCCTTGATTGTATTAACTGCTTAAAGTATACAAATTTTACTCAAAATTCTATCTTTACAAAAAGGTAGTACTACCTTTTATAAGAGGACAAGGTAGTATACCAGTTAGTTATAAAATACAAATATACAAAAAATAAGGACAATTATCCTTTTTATACAAAGTTCTAGAATACATTTACTTTTCCAAACTAAATTGACTTAGAGGTAATACACTAACAAACTATCATACACCTTTACAAAATGATATTCTAATTTCAAAATCCTACAAAGTTTTTACAAAATAGAATATCAATTAGCTAGTTGGTGGGCTCTACACCTGAGAATTTTCTTGATATTATTGAAGTATGTTCATAGCCTTTTGGTGCTACTCATTGACTAGTTCCAAGTCCACTGCTAGTCTTAAAAAACACTCCTCATTATCAACCAGAGCATTCAATTATTTATAATTTTTATCCATGGTTTCCTTGATGTTTCTAGCCTCAAATTTCCTTTATCCTATGTTAAGGATCATGTCTAGGATCCTACTATTATCTTTTCTAGACTAGACTTGATTTTTACCTTTTATTTCCTGATTCACCAAAGTAGACATGTGTTTGAATTCATGATCCTTGATGATGGCTAGGACAGTGGGCTATGTAGGGTAAGTTAGCATGGTACCAAAGAGATTTTCAATCCTTTCCATTAGTTCCTCATCATCCTTTAAGAGTCTCTCTAGTTCTTGGGACCATGCACTTAAACCTTGGACCTTGTCAATAAAAAATCCTAAAATTGCATTCAAATGTCCTAAACTTGTTTTGAATCCAAGAATTTGTCTTTCAACTTGGATGATGATAAACCCTATTATTTAATCCTCTAAAGCTTGCCATTAGGATATTAAACCCTTGGCCACTATGTTCTATTGTGCCAATTCACTCTACCTCAACTTTATTGATTTTAAGGCCTCAAACATAGCATATAAGAATTCATCTAGCAATTTGATCATTGCCTCAGGAAATGATAAGGCATCTTGTGTCTTTAAATCCTCATTTTTCCTTCTCTATTTTTGATATTATTTACTCCATACCTCTAATGCCTGCTATGACTTGAGTTGAATGAGCCTAATCTAATATTTCAATGTCCTCTTCATGGATAGGTAGTTTACCAGGATGTTATCCTCTAACTAGAGTTAATACTACAAATGGATCAACCTTTTGGAATGTGAACTCTTTAGTCCCCACCATGGCCTTTCTATTTTTCATTCTCTCTAATCTACCTATCTTTGGATTGAATTTAATATTAGTAGTTGGTCTAGTTTACTTTGGAGGTTTAGGGGCCTCCACCTAGGTATTACTTGATGCTTCTAGAACATCCATCTACTTGTTATCTAACCCTGTAGTGGCCACTATTATTATTTATTCATGCTTAATCAAATCCCTTATCCATGGATTGATATCATTATGTACATCAATGTTAACAACTTTGGTCAGGGCCCATGAGTGGTGCCAAGAGGGTATTTTCTACATTTCCATAGATGAACTGATCAAGAATGATTGGTCCATGGATGGGGTATTCATCACTAAATAAGTTAAACTCACTCATGGGGTGAGTGAGAGTCAAATTTGGCTTATTTGATCTAACTAGGATCATTTCCAATTCTACCTTTCTCTTCCTCAATGATGCCACTGGGACTAGGTCCAGGGTAACTTCTCCCCCCCTTTTTTTTTATCCCCCTCTATTTGGGCTTGTGCTTCCTCTTCATCAGAGCCATATGATTTAGTAAGGACCTTGAGGGTATCTCCACTATTTCATCAAGCTCTAGGGAAATCATGTCCAAGCATTATATTGGATATGTTATTCTTTAGGGAGGGACTGAGGATGATGGGTCCTTACCAGGTCTCTCTTCTAATTTTTCCTTCCTAGGACTTTGTGTAATCTATGCTTGGGGCTAGTGTCCTTCTCCTAGTGGTTGCTCTTAAGGGGGCCTTAAGGTTTAGGTAGAAAATGGTATTATAGAGGTCCTATTTACCATATATCTCTAGGGGGCTTCTAATCACTGGTCAGTCTATGCTCAAATCTAATGTTATACCCCTTAATTCTAGCCAATATTTCTTTAAAATTATTTTCTCTAATATATATATGGTGTCATGGATAATGAGTTGGTACACATATACTAGATTGGGAAATTTATTAGATTTCAAGTATGTGTAGACCTTGCCATTGGGGTCCTACATCTTTAGCTCATCAAGTTGTAATTTGAAAGAATCCTTATGCCTAGACACAATATTCACCTAATCCCAATTTTTTAATATAGTCTTACCAATGGTCAAAGTAAAGGGATGGAAGAGGCCTTTCCTCTTGTATTTTCACACTCTATTCACACCATTAAGAAGTTGGAATGCAATTTCTTTCTTTGCCAGCTTGATGTGGACATAAATAGGCAACCTATAAGGTTAGATCAAAATACCTTCAATTATGATCACTATACAATCTAGATACAACCAAATGTCTCCCATTAGCTCCACATATTTCTTAATTAGAGGGCTTATTTTGGGTATAGGGAACCCTATGATGGCTTCTACCAAGGGTAGATACACATAGTCATTGATGAATTGGATGTTATGACTATATTTGAATATGTGGAGCTTTGAATAGTGGTGAGAGATTGTGAATCTCCCATTAGGTGACCAATTTTTGATATAAGGGATTTGGGTAGAGCGTAGTAAGGTATCCAATAGACATGAAATCATGAAGAAATGGGTATTGGTCTTCTTATTAATGGCTATGAATTATCTTTCTAAATAGATGCTCATCATATCACCATTTAGAGGAGTGAGTTCTTTCTCTACCATAAAGTAAATGTAAGACACCCAAATCTTATTGATATAAGGGGTTGAAAGGGCTTGAGATATTTTATTTAATAAAGTCATGATTTCCCTAACCCCTTCTCTAAATTGGGCAACTGAGATGTTACCAATAGGGTCTTGGATCACATGGCTCCCATGGAGAAACCATGGCATAAGGATGGTGTCTAGACCATTCTTGCTAGTCCTTTCCTTAATAGTGGGAAAATCCACTTGGGCTTTTGGGAGCTTGTAATAAATCTCAAAAGCCAATGGGGAAATGACTTAAATTATTGTAAAGGTCCTTTCATGAATAATCCAACCCTACTCAATCCTATAATCCTAAAAAATAGGAGCAAAGATGTCAATATAGTGGACTACCTCTGGTTTGGCAACCATATGGTGGATTTTGGTCATTTGGAATGTAACTAGGTCATAATAAATTTTAGTTATAGTGGTAATCTTATGTTCTTTTTTAGTGATGGCCCTCATCTCTTCAATCCTCCAAAAGGGATCGAACCAATTCCTATTGCTTGTGTTTAATGCATCAATGTCTTGGTTTGTGTCCTTGAAGACTCTCCCTTCATTAGCTATAGATAAATATAACTTTGTCTCATCCCTATATTGTTGCCTCCAAGCTGCCATCACTTCCAAACTTTTCATAATTACTTACTATTGTTTTCTAAATGGTCTATAGGTCAATTATTTTGTGCTCAAATTTTAATTAGACTATCTTTTAGTCTAACTATGATCAATTCAAGCTCAAATTAGGGATTTTATGTAAGTTCAAGGATATCTTGAAGCTTTAATGGTGATGCCTTACTTAGACTTCAGATCATACATGCCTCATATTTGATTTTGACCTTTACCTTTATACGTTTGCATTTTTGAGCACATAAGGTCTTTATTTCTATCATTTTGTGCTTGTGTGGTGCTTATTTGGCATTTATCTAGCACTTTTGTGGCATTTTTAATAAATGAATTTAAAACACTAGTTATTGGTATTTAAAAATTGCCTTTTGCTTTATACCATTCGATCAGGATCCAAGGATTAACATGGATCATTGATCATGATCCAAGCCTTTTTATGTCATTAGCCACATTTGCATCGAGCTCCATGGTTGTGCCACTTGGCACCTCGATGGGATTTTTGAGCTTCGTATCTTATACCAATTTCATACTAAATGTGTATCTACCATGTGTTGAGTCTATGGGTTCTTATAGCTTTGTTGAATAATTTTCAGCAATTTCATGTTGTTAGATTAAGAGTCATGATAAAGTATGAACCATTAGATCCCACAAGATGCACAAGTTTTAATCAATGCATAGCCATAAAATGACTTAGACTAAAATATTTTAAGCTAAGTCTATTTCATGTTAATAAACACACATTAGACTTAAACTAAAATATTTTATGCTAGTTTTTAAAGCATAATATCAAATGACCCCTTGAATGACATAAAGCATACCCTTTTGTCTAGAGAAAATGTTAGATGAGCTTGAATTTTATGGTCTCATGGACATCAATGATGGGCTCATGGACATCAAATGACATTCAAAAGAATATCAAATTTAAGCTCATGAAGTTATTAATTTTAGTAGATGGTCATGTAGATGTCAATCATGGCCTCACAAACATCAAATGATGATCTCACAAATGTCAAATTTCAGTTCATCAAGTTCTTGTATGTGAGAGCACTACGTGGCAACTCCATGGGGCTTCTTGGGCCTTTTGAATTTTCAACATTGGCTTTGCTTTGTCTAATTAAAATCAATGATGAAGAGAGAGCCATTGATTGTGATCTACATAGTTTCACACCATTGGTTTCATTTAATATGTGAGATCCTTTGCTATTAAAATTTGAAAGTGGGAGTGCCGTGTGGTGACTCCTTAAATCTTCATGAGCCTTTGAAGTTTTAACATTGGCTTTGATACATTTGATTAAAGGTTGTTATGAAGCATGGATAACTAGATCTACAAAGGAACACAATTTTTAAGTGAAGACCTAGGATGAAATAAGACTTAGGATAGAATGTTAAGACTAAGGTCTTGTTCTTATTAATAAACATGAACAAGGTCTTAGTGTTAAGGCTTTAGGCTAAGTAGGTAATAAAGGGAACATGCTTAGGAAAATAAAAGGACCCTATAAATACAAAATTTAGACTCAGTTAGGAATACGAATTAGGCTAAGGATTTAAGATTAAGGTCTCATTTGCATTGATATTGTGAATGAAGCCTTAGTGTTAAAACTTTAGGTTAAAGTTTTTAGCAAAGTAGGCCATGCTAAAATAAAGGGACCCTACTAGCATAACATTAGACCACATTAGAAATATGAAGAACAAAAGGGGAAAATAAAGGGGACTAAGCATAATTTTTATTTTAAGTTTTGGTCATGTTAAAAAATATGACCAATCCTTAACATAAAAATTAGGATTTATTCTAAAAGTAAATTTAAAATATTCCTACCAAATGTTCCTGCCAAATGCAAATTTAAACCAAGGGTTTATGCTAGGGTTTTTGGAGGAGAGCTTTGAGAACATGAATCTTGAATAGAGTTAATCTACAAATTTTAAGCATGATCCCTTGAATAAGGCCCTATGAAACCTAAAACTATAAGACATGAAGACTAAATATTAGCAACATTAGGCAAGCCCAAAGGAAAACCATGAACCAGTAAGCCAAATTTATCAATGTGGATGATCTTCAAATTCTAACAATGATCCAAAACATGCCATGATTTCAGGGTTAAGGTTCAAAGTATCTCAAGGGTCCCAATTTTAAAAAATAGGGGTATGTTGTCCTAAAAAAAGGGAGACTTCCAGGGGAAACATAATAATAAGTTAAAACCTAGAGACTTTGGTTTAGACAAAAAACTAAGTCATCCACTCCACTTGATCAATGCCATTATCTAGATCATTTTATGGTTGAACCAAACCTTGCACTTACAAAATTGGGATCAAACATTAAGACATTGCCATGATATATGTGTGATTTGATTCCACTTATTATTTTCCATGGGATTCAAGGGATAACTTCCAAGTTTCATATCTTTAATCATTAATACTGACTTGGAGCATGCTTAAATATTCATTAAGAACCATGATTCTAGTTTAAGGAAGGCTTGGGTGTTGCTCTACTACTATTTAGGCATCTATAGGAATAATAGAGATGCCTTTGGATATACTTATGGCCTTATTCCACTACCAACTAGGTGTCTATAACCCCAATGGAGATTACCAGAATCACCTATGTTTGAAAAGATTTTGATTTTGCATTTCTTTTTTTTTTTTTTTTTTTTTTTTTTTGTATTTTTAGTTATTTAATGCTTTCAACAAGTTGGGAACAAGGGTATCCAGGTTTAAGGATTTGTTTAAGTGTTTAATCCTCAAAAAATCACCTATGGCTGTAACCATTATCCCAATCAAGGATGTTTGTTAAGTGCAAGCATGAAGGTGCTTTAATAGATTAAGCTTTCATCCTACAAGTGAAAATCTTCTTAAAACCAAATTTATGTCAAGACAATGTCTAAATTCTAATGGAGAAGTTGGATTCTTCCATCAGTCTTTACTAGTTTTTTAAAATCACAACATTAGGTTCACATTTCATACCCATGGTGAGCACATGTATTAGGTTCATACCCACATTCCTAGATTTTGAGTTTCAAACAAGCTAAATAAACTTTGAGCTAGGTTTTCCAAAATGAATTATTGGAAACAAAGAACAAGGAAATAAAAGCAAACACACAACAAATGTAACAAAGAAGAAGGAAAAAGAGAATAAAACAAACATATACATGCTTATATACAAATAAGGGATAGGAAAGAAAGAGCTAAAAGGAACTAACTAACCTACCTACACTAAGTATAACAATCTCATAGAGTTAGTCTATAAAGACCTTAGGAGGAGAAACAAATAAGTAATGCTTGAGGTACTACCCATTGGTGGGTAGTGTGAAATCTTCTCCTTATAAGTCTTTGAGTCTAAATGTATTGTCTCCTAGTGTGTTCATAATCTAATATGGCCCAATCCACAAAGGTGTTAACTTGCCATGTTTGCCTTTATGTTTAGATGCTTTGTCCCAAAGGAGAACTAAATCCCCTTTTTTTAACACCTTGATCTTTATTTTTTGTCAAATCACCTCTTCATCATGATCTGATGTCTACTAAAATTAGCAAAGGCTTCCTCTTATGCATCTTCCATCTAGATGATGTCTAACAACCTCAAATTTACAAGATCTTAACCTTATTCCATATAATATTACATGAATTTGTATGTAGGTATCTTGAGAGTGATAGGTAAGATAGGCTCTTGTCCATACACCAAAAAAAATGGTGATATATTTTAAATATTTCTTGATCCTTATCCTATTTTCCAATATGGCATACTTAAGAAGCTTAATCTAAGTCATGGGCTTATCTGCAATAGACTTCTTGATTAATTTTATTAATTTATTGTTGGTAGACTTAGACACTCCATTTCCTTGAGGATAATGGTTGGATGAAAACTTGAGACAAATACCATTATCATATGCCCATTTTGTCATCTCTATGGATATAAATGTAGATCAACTATCACACGTCAAAGAGATTAGAGTTCCAAAATTGGTACATATGATCTCATCCAAAAAACTAATCACTTCTTTAGTCTTACATTATTTGGTGGTTATAGCTTCAGTCCACCTTGTGCAATAATCTATGGTAATTAGGATATTTTTGTGACCTTATAATGAATTAGGGTTGATTACCACTATAAAGTTAACCCCCATTGTGAAAAGGCTTTATCAACCATGACTAGTTGTAAATACATTATTGCCTTAAGGCTATCTAGTGGTAAATATTTGGTAGGAGTGACATTCCCTCATGTTATTGCGAGTATCCTTAAAAATAGTTGGCCAATAGTAGCCAACTTTGAGGATCTTGTGGGCTATACTCTTCCCAAATGGATGCCAATGCTCAAACTTCTCATGAAAATTGCTCATGATTTGGGTAGGTTCTTCTTTTTGAGACACATTTTAGGTAGACTCCTTCAAAATTATTTATATATAAGAACCCATATTTGATCAGATAATGGGATGCCTTGAGCCTTAGATCCCTCTTGCTTCTTAGTTACCCATGCAGGACATGTACCATTAATTAGTAAATGAATGATGGAATCATACCACTCACTAGATTGAAAGTTTTGATGATCAATTTGCATAATTATTATCTTAGGGCTGGTATTATCAATCATTTGGATCAATCCTTGACACCTTGCTAGTTTTACCATTTTCATTTCTATATTATATTCTTGCAAAAATGACATCTATTTACCTCTACATTCTCTAAGTTCATTCTAGCTCATCATGAGCTTTATGGTAGGGTCAGGTAGAATAACATGCACCTTATTTCTATGGATATAGTGCCTAAATTTATTCACTACCTTAACTAATGCATATGCTTTTTTATCAATCAATGAATAGTTCAATTTAGCATTTTTAAAGTTAGTACTCATGAAAGCTATTGGGTGATCACATCCATAAACTTTATGAGTTAAAACTACAACCATAGTATGGACAGATGCAAAAGAATAGAGATCAAAGTCCTTTGAAAATGTATGACTTATCAAGACTAAATCTTGGATAATTTCTTCTTTGATGTCATTGAATGCCTTCCTAGATTCTTCATTCCATGAGACCTTGGCATCCTTCTTTATCATGTCATTCAATGGCTTGACAATCTCTGCAAAGCCAAAAATGATCTTTCTTACAAAGTTTATCTTACCAAAAAATTATTTTAGCTCCTTCCTACTATTTGAGGGCTTTATCTTAGATATAGCTTCCACTCTTTCAGTATATATGGAGATCCCATCTTTAGTTGTGGCATGACCTAGCAATTTGCCTTTAGTATCACAAAAGATGATTTTCCTAGGGTTTAGGGAGATTCCATATCTTCTGTATCTCTTAAATACTTACTATAAATGCATAGAGTTATCTTCCCTATTTTTAGAAAAAATGGTTAGATCATCCATGTATATAATGCTACACTTACCAATCAGACCTTGGAAGGCATGGCCTATGGCCCTTTAAAAAGTAGCTCTTACATTTATTAACCCAAAAGGCATTGTTTTGTAGGTGAAGGTCCCCCATTTAGTTGTGAAAGTTGTCTTCATCCTACCTTCTTTGTCAACAAACAACTAGATGTATCCTGTAAATCCATGAAGAAAATACATCATGACTAATCCTAAAATAACTTGTATCACCTAGTCAAGAGAGGGAAGAGGATAGTTATCCTTTTCACATGTTTTGTTCAAATTTATAAATTAAATTCATAGCCTAATCTCACCATTATTATTTATAAATAACACCAAATTTTCCACCCAAGTAGAATACCTGATGGGAAACATAATTCTAGCATCTAGAAATCTCTTAACTTCTTTGAAGATCATTGGTTCTAAGACAAGGTTCGCAGGCCTTTGATTTTGCCTGAAGGGTTTACAATTTTCCCTAAGGAGTATAATATGGGTGATGAATATTAGATCAAATATCTTCAAGTAATAATAAGACCAAGCTATGACATCCTTATACTTGGTTAACAACTCTTTGGCCTTCTTATTCTCAATGTTAATGTAGGCTTTCCCAATTTTAACTAGTTGGGGTTGATCTTGGGGGCCAAGATCAAGAACATTGTATTCTTTCCCACTTACTTTGGGAATATTAAAAACCTTAGCGAAATTTTACTTATCAAATAGTCTCTCTAAGGCAATCATCCCCTTAGGGATCTTATTATCATTCAACTGAATGACTTTACCATCAAATTTGACTTCTTTAAGTGCATTTTCATTAGCCTCATCAATAACTTGAGCTTAAAATTATCCTAAATTGGTCATGAAATATAATATCTATTAATAATCATTGAAGACTTGAAAATGATTTACATTATCAAGGACCAAAGGGTAAGGTATCAACTCAATGCTGAAATTTTGAGGAGTCTTGGTTGGGCATGAGGTTAGTTGTAGCAGATGCCAACACATCAAAAACTTAGTTTTCCTCTATAGGGATGGAGATAATGTTAAAGGCATCAAAAGACTCAATTATATCCTAGACCCTAAACTTACACCTCTTCAGGTATGAGATATTACATTGATATTTACTTCTCAGCTAGTTGACTACTAGTTTTGAGTCACTATTGACTAATAACTCTTTGACTTTATTTTTTATGGAGAATTGAAAACCTAAAATGAAGGATTCATATTCACCAAGGTTATTTGTGCATGGGAAAATATCCTATAGGATTCATGGTATTTTTTACTAGTAGGATCAATTAGGACAATATCGACTCTAGACCTAGCCTTACACCTATCAACATCAAAATATAGCTTCCACAGCCCAGGCATAGCATGAGTACTCTTACGATCACATACCTTTGTAATATCTAGGATGAAAACCCATAAGTTTGATTCAATTATGTTGAACCTTTCATTCACAACATTGTATTTAGTGGTCATATGCTTCATCCTCAACTCTCTTTCAACCCTGATCTAGTTTAGAACTCCTTTCCAAGGTAGCCATAAATGTGAACAATCTATGGGCATGTAATCATTCAAATATTTGGTCCATTCCCTACTTAAAAATATCCCATAAACATCATGAATGTCAACAAATTGGATATCAATAAACTATTATACTCTAGGCTCAGAGATTACTTGCATATGAACATTTAATATTTCCCCAATCACCTTGACTCTAGATTTATCTAATTGAGTAATAACTTTATCAGACTTGATAGGTGTCAAGCCAAGTTTTTTGTAAATACCTACTAGCATGATATTAGTAGATGCACCAAAATCCAATAAACAATTATGAAAATTCTTACCAAACATCCTAACTATGAGTAGGAACAGAGGAGATTTTGTGTTATCTTTATGCATAGCCAATTAACATTATCAGCCTTGGGTGGTTTGTTAGATTTTTTTGACAATGATTCCAGTAATAGGTCCCTTTGTTATATGATCTATGCTAATTCATGCAATGTGATGTTAGCTTTTATCTTATTCATGTCTTCAATAATATTATAACTAGTCTTATTTGAAGAACTAGGAACATCAACATTATGTTTAGAGATACTCCCTTTAGGTAGTTCTAGATCATTGCTTGAAGAAGTGTTTGGAGGAGTTCCAAAGTTATTTGGAGGCATTGAGGTAGTCAAGGGATGCCTCTGATCTCTATTTATCAAAGGATAAGTATTTTCTAAGAATTGTTGGATGGCTTGGATTTCCTTAGGGACATCATTAGGTTTATTATTCTCTTGAAAAGGGAAATAAAATATCTCCATGAAATGATGAACAAGATTGGACCCTAGAGTACCTGCACCACTATCCTTATGAGGGACCACTTCAAATGTGTCTAACTCTTCTTGGAAGACTTCAAAATACTTACAAAAATCAATGCAATCAAGCTTACCATACTTGGATGTATAATGCACTCTAAAATAACCAAGGAAAATAATGTTAGTAAGATTAATGTCCATAGTCCTCTTTTCAGAAGATGGTTCATAATTATTATTATTGTGAAAAATATCATTCTAAAATCTATTATTAGGTCTATTAAACCTTTATAATTAGAATTTCATACCATAGCTCTCTCTAGTATTGCCAACTTATTTTTGTAGCTGAAGGAAATCAATGCTTAATGTTTGGACCATTTTCAAGATATACTCATTCCCATTCTTGGGAGTTTTAGAATTGTAAACCTAGTTATTATTAGTACCAACAGCTGGTACTAAAGCTCTTTGATCATTTGCATTGAATCTATTATTAGTAGGATGACTTAAGAATCCTAGGTTTTGATTGAGAGCACCATGACTCAAAGGTAGTTGATTTAGATTTGAGAGTTGATTCAAGGATAGAAAATTTTGATTATTGTTGGGGAAGATGTTTAGAATAGGCAAATGTGGATTGATATTTGGGACATAGTAGGCCATTTTTCATTGGGGCTACATTTGATCATTGATGATCATGCTTCAAAATAAGCCCTAAACAATGAAGTTATAGCTATAAAATATATTTTAAAAAATATAGAAGTCATGGGATCTACTACATTATTATAGATTTCTAGAGCTAAAACCTCATCAAGTTTATAAGGTTCTATGGTCCTAATATACATTTTTTGGAACCTGACATTAAAGGACCTTATGGGCTCACTTGCGTCCTTCTTGATGGTGGTGAATTGGTGGTATATGATACATGGACTAACAATTTTTCCAAATTGATATATGAAAACATTAGTGAAACCATCCAAACTAGTAATATGATTGTTAGGAAAATTAGGAAATCATTTATATGTAACATATTTAAAAGTAAAGGGGAATAATCTGCATGTTGCATATTCATGTATGACATTTAACAACCTTAAATCACCTTTGAAAGATTTAATGTGATATTTAGTAGTTACAATACCAATTAGACTAAATGTTGGCAAGTATTTTTTAGGATTACATAGGAGATCATGTACCACACTTGGCACGTTGATTGAATAATCTCCCAACCAAGCCATACCTATACAAAGGTTGAAGGTAGGAGTACCTTGAAGAGGTGGGGTTAGAAAAAATATGGAACATCTACACCTACCTTTATCTTTCCTAGTTCTTCTATGGATTTCAAGCTTAAGCAAAGGTTATCTTCTCTCTGAATGTGATCTTGTTCGAATCCTTCACAATTTTAGCTTGAATATTGAAGACCCTATTTGAAATACAATGTGTCAAGTTAATATTTATAAAGAACAAGTATTAAAACTACATATGAAGCTAATTTTTTAAAGATTCATATAAATAATAGTAAAGGATTCCAACCTTTTACTAAGCAAGCTCAAAGATGTGTCCAATTATGTAAATATGGTCTATATTTATAAGTTAAGCTCAAATAAACCTAGATCTATGAAATATATACTAATATTTAATTAAAACAAGCTATTCTAACTTAAAATATGTCGATTCTTAAATCTTAAGCCATATTCACCAAAATTAAGCATCAAACTTCAAAGAATTATGATCTTTGTCTAAAAGAAGCACAAATATAGGTCAAAGACCACAAAGATCAATGATCTTTATGCTTCTGAGAAAAGAATTATGCAAAAGTGGAAAGATAACATCAATCTTAGATCAAAACATGAAGATTCACAAAGATTTAACCAATTTACAAAGAGGACCTCCTTCTAGTGCTAGCAAGACTTATTGGTGCCTCTAAATGTAACATAGGGGTCCTTAGTATTCAAAGAACACTTTTAATTTTAGAATTTTGGGAATTTAGAGCATAAGTAGCAAGTTTTGGCAACTTATGTTACCTATGGGGAAATAGTGATAGAGTAATGTTTAATTTTCTCCACAAAATTTATATTAATTGATGGTTAGGAGTCACCATAGACCAAATATTTGCAAAGTGTAAGTATCTATGTTAATACTAGTGAATTATGATCAAAGCTTAAACTACAAACTAATCTAAATGGAATTTTACAATGAAATTTGAACTAAAGTGATATAGTTAAAAAAGAAACAAAAGAGAAGGGTAAGGTAGAAAGAGAATAAGTGATTGTTGATCTTAGCCTCAAATAGTGTGACAAAGTTTTAATTACAAATAAATATGCATTTAACTATTATATAGTGAAAAATAACACAAGCTCAGATCTCACTACACACCAGGCAAACCTCTAAGGATGATATAAATAAGTATAAGTAAGAACTAAATTTAATTTAAAGATTTGATACCACACTCAAATAACATTTTCACATTATAATGCATAGCAAATAAAATAAATCAAATTCAAGATCATTAAACTAATTTACCATAACCATAAATTAACAACCCTATAATTAAAGATACAACTCATAATTCATATAAACTATTCAAATTCAAGACTCAAGACTAGAAATTGAGAGAAAATCCATGTAACAATTGACAAAAACAAACTTGGGCAATCCTTTCAGAGTTATTTGATTGTATTAACTGCTTAAAGTATACAAATTTTGCTCAAAATTATCTCTTTACAAAATGGTAGTACTACCTTTTATAGGAGGACAAGGCAATATACTATCAGTTATAAAATATAAATGTACAAAAATTAAGGACATCTATCCTTTTTCTAAAAAGTTATAGAATATATTTTATTTTTCAAAATAAAATGATTTAGAGGCAATATGCTAAAAAACTAGCATATGCCTTTACAAAAGGAGATTATATTTTCAAAATATTATAAAGTTTTTACAAAATAGATATCAATTAGCTAGTTGGCAGGCCCTGTGCCTAAAAACTTTCTTGTTGTTATTGAAGGATGTTCATAGCCTTTTGGTTTTGCTCACTGACTAGTTCCAATTCCACATATGGTCTTAAAAGACACTCCTCATTCTTAGCTAGAGCATTCAATTCTTTGTCATTTATAACCATGGTTTCTTTGATGCTTCTAACCTTAGCTATCTTTTCTCCTACATTAAGGATCATGTCTACGATCCTACTATTGTCTTCTCTAGACTGGCCTTGACTTTTACCTTTCATTTTTTGAGTCACCAAAGGATCCCTATGATTGAATTCATCATCCTTGATGATGCCTAGGATAATGGTCTATATAGGGTTAGTTAGCATGGTCCCAAGGAGATTTTTAATCCTTTCCATTAGCTCCTCATCATCTTTCAAGAGTCTCTCTAGTTCCTAGGATCATGCACTTAAAACATGCAGCTTGTCAACAATAATTCCTAAAATTACATTAAAATGTTCTAAACTTATTGTTTTGAATGCAAGAATTTTCCTGTCGACTTGGATGTTGATCAACCCTATTATTTGATCTTTTGAAGCTTGCCATTGGGATATTAGACCCTTGTCCAATTTGTTCCACTATACCAATGCACTCTGACTCAATTTTATTGATTTTAAGGCCTCAAGTATATCATAGAAGGATTCATCCAACAATTTTATCATTACCTCAGGCACTGATAAGATAACTTGTGTCTACAAATCCTCATTTTCCTTCTTTAGGTTGGATATTATCTACTTCATACCTCTAATGGGTAGATAAATGATCCTTAACTAAGCTTTCAACATCCTCTTCATGGATGGGTAGATTACCATGCTATTGTACTCCAACTAGAGTTAAGCTTGCAAATGTCTCAACCTTTTGGAATGTGAAATCTTTAGTCCCCACCATGACCTTTCCAATTGTCAATCTCTCTAATCCAGTTGTCTCTAGATTGAATTGCATAGTATTAGTTGATTCAATTTACTTTTAAGGTTCAATGGCCTCTATTTGGGTATTTATTGATGCTCCTAAAGCATCCATATGATTTGTATTTGACCCTATAGTAGCCACTATTCTTCTTTCTTCCTCCTCCTTCAACAAAACCTTTATCCATGGCTTGATATAATCATGTACATCAATGTTAACAGCTTTGGTAAGGGCCCATGAGTGGTGTCATGTGGGTATTTTATACATTTTTCCATAAATGAACCAATCAAGGATGATTGGTCCATGGATTAGGTACTCATTACTGCATAAGTTAACCTCACTCATGGGGTGAGTGAGAGTCAACTTTGGCTTCTTTTATCCAGCTGCGACCATTGCCAATTCTACCTTTATCTTCCTCAATGGTGCCATTGGGACTAGGTCTAGGGAAAATTATATCCCTTTTTCTTTCTTATCCCCCTCTATTTGGGCTTGTGCTTCTTCATCTTGTGTTTCTTGTTCAGTAGAGCCATATACTTCAGCAAGTACCTTGAGGGCATCCTCCACTATTTCATAAAGCTTTAGGGAAATCATGTCCAAGTATTCCACTAGAGATATTGGTCTTTAGGGAGGAACTAAGGATGATGAGCCCTCACCAAGTATCTCTTCCATATTTTTATTATAGGGACCTTATATAATCTATGCTTGGGGTTGGAGTCCTTCTACTGGTGACTGCCCTTGAGGGGGCTTTGAAGGTCTAGGTAGTAAATAGTATTACAGATGTCCCATTTTCCATACTTCTCTAGGGGGATTCTTATCAATTATTAGTCAATTCTCAATTCTAATGTTATGTCCCTTAAGCCAATATTTATTTGAAATGTTTGCTCTGATATATATGGTGTCATAGACACTAAGTTAGTGCACATACACTAGTTTAGGTAATTTCTTGGATTTCAAGTATGTGGAGACCTTGCCATTGGGGTCCCACATCTTCATCTCATCAATTTGTAATTTAAAATAATCCTTATACCTAGCCATAATATTCACCTGATCCTAATTTTGTAGCATAGTCTTGCCAATGGTTAAATAAAAGGGATGGAGGAGGCCTTTTGTCTTATCTTTGTACACTCTATCTACACCATTAAGAAGTTGGTATGTAATTTCTTACTCTATTAGCTTGATGGGAACATGGATAGGTAACTTTTAAGGTTAGATCAAAATCCCTTCAATTATGATCATTTTACAATCTAGATATAACTAAATATCTCCCATTAGCTCCACATATTTCTTGACTAGATGGCTTTTACCAGACATAGGGATCCCTTTGACAGCTTCTACCAAGGCTAGATACACACGGTCACATATGAATTGGATGTTATGCCTATATTTGAATATGTGTAGCTTTGAATAGTGGTGGGAGATTGTGAATCTCCCCTCAAGTGACCAATTTTTGATATAAGGGATCTAGGTGAAGACTAGTAAGGCATCCAATAGATATGACATTATGAAGAATTGGGTACTATTATTCTTCTTAATGGTTGTGAATTATATTTCTAAATCTATGTTGATCATCTCTCTAATTGGAGGAGTGAGCTCTTTCTCTACCATAAAGTAAATGTAGGATACCTAACTCTTATTGACATAAGTAGTTGAAGGGGATCTTAATATTTTGCTCAACAAAGTCATGATCACCCTAACCCCTTCTCTAAATTAGGAAATTAGGATGTTGCTAACAAGGTCTCAGATCACATGGTTCCCTTGGAGCAACCATGGCCTAAAGATGGTGTCTAAATCATTCTTGCTAGTTCATTCCTTAATAGTGGGAAAATCTAATTGGGGTTTTATAATATTGTAATAACTCTCAAAGTCCAATGTGGAAATGAATGCAATTCTTATAAAGGTCCTTTCATGAATAATCCAACCCTACTCAATTCTATAGTCCTTGAAAATTAGAGCAAGGATGTTAATTTAGTGGATTACCTCTAGCTTGGTAGCTGCATGGTGGAGTCTTGTCATTTGGACTGCAATTAGGTTAAAATACCTTCTAGTTACAATGACAATCTTCTATTCTTCCTTAGTGATGGCTTGCTTCTTTTTAATGGTTTAAAATAGCTAAGACTAGTTCCTATTGCCTATGTTTAATGCAAAAATTTATAGGTTTGTGTCCTTGAAGACCCTCCCTTCATTGTTTGTAGACAAATACAATTCTATCTCATCCCTATATTATTGCCTCTGAGCTACCATGGCTTCCAAACTTTGCAAAATTGCTTACTGATGTTTTCCAAATGGTTTTTAGGTCAATTTTTTTGTGCTTGAATTATAATTAGACCCTCTTTTAGCTTAACTATGAACAATTTGAGCTCAAATTAGGGATTTTATGCTAGTTTAGAGCTCTCTTAAATCTTTAATGGTGATGGCTTACTTCCTCTTTGGCTCATACATGCCTTATATTTGATTTTGATCTTTACCTTTACATGTTTGTATATTAAAGCACATAAGATCTTCATTTCAATTATTTTATGCTTGTGTGGTGCTTATTTGGCATCTATCTGGCACTTTAATGGCATTTTTCATAAATGCCTTCAAAGCACTATCTATTGGTATTTAAAAATTACATTTTACTTCGTACCATTTGATTAATATAAAAGGATCAATGTAAGCTATTGATCATGATCTAAGCCTTCATATGCCATTGGACACCTTTACATTAAGCCCCATGGTTGTGCCACTAAGCACCTCCATGGGATTTTTGAGCTTTGTATCCTACAATAATTGTATACTAAATCCTCATCTGCCATGTGTCAAGCCCATAGGTTCTCAAAGCTCTATTGAATAGTCATCGATGATTTCATGTCATTAGATTAAGAGTCATAGTGAAGCATAAACCATCAGATCATACACGATGCACAAGCTTTAATCAATGCATAGTTATAAAAAGAGTTATGATAAAATATTTCAAGCTAAGTCTATTTCATGTTAATAAACACATCTCAAACTTAGAATAAAATATTTTATGTTAAGTTTTTAAAGCATAATATAAAATGACCCCTCAAATAACATAAAACATGCCCCTTTATCTAGAAAAAATGTTAGATGATCTTGAATTTGATGATCTCATAGACATTAATAATGGCCTCATGAACATCAAATGACATTCGTGAGAATGTCAAATTTAAGCTTGTGAAGTTCATATTTTTAGTGGGCTTAAAGTTGATAGTCATGTGGATGTCAATGATGGCATCATGAAGGTCAAATGATGATCACATGATTGTCAAATTTAATCTCATCAAGTTCTTATATGTGGGAGCACCACATGGTGACTCTATGGAGCTTCTAGGGCCTTTTGACTTTTCAATGTTGGCTTCACTCTATCTAATTTAAAGCTATGATGAAGTGAGAGATATTGATCATGATCTAAGAAGTTTCACACTAGTATTTCTATTTAATATGTGGGACCCTTTGCTATCAAACTTTGAATGTGGGAGTGCCATGTCGTGACTCTACAGAGCCTCATGAGAGTTTGAATTTTTAGTGTTGGCTTCGCTTTGTGTAATTGAAGGCTGTGATGAAGCATGAACCATCATATTTGCAAAGGAGTAAGGTTTTTAAGTTAATACCTATGATGAAATAAGACTTATTCTAAAATTTTAAGACTAAGGTCTTGCTTATGTTAATAAACATGAACAAGGTCTTAGCATTAAGGCTTTAGGCTAAGTAGGTAATAAGGGACCATGATAAGGAAAATAAAAGGACCCTACCAATATGAAATTTAGACTTGGTTAGAAATAAGACCTAGGCTAAATATTTAAGATTAAGGTCTTGTTTGCATTGATGAGTGCTAATAGGGCCTTAGGGTTAAAACTTTAGGTTAAAGCTTTTAACAAAGGAGACCATGCTAAAATAAAGGGATCCTTCTAGCATAACATTGGACTACATTATAAATATGAGGAAAAAAAAGGGAAAATAAAGGTAACTAAGTGTAATTTTTAGGCTAAGGTTTGATTGTGTTAAAAATCACAACCAAGCCTTAACATAAAAATTGGGCTTTAGTCCAAAAATAAATTTAAAATATCCTTGTTAAAAGCAAATTTGAACCAAGGGTGTATGTTAGGGTTTTTGAAGGAGATATTTTAGAACATGAATATTGAATAGAGTTAATTTACAAATTTTAAGCAGGATCCCTTCAATAGGGCCCTATGAAACCTACAACTATAATACATGAAGACTAATTATTAGAAACATTAGGCAAGCCTAAAGAAAAACCATAAACTAGTAAGCCAAATTTATCAAATTGGATTATCTTAAAATTATAATAATGATCCAAAACATACCATATTTTTAGGGTTAAGATTTAAATTATCTCAAGGGTCCTAATTTTCAAAAATGGGGGTATGTTGACCTCAACAGTTCCCTAATGTGATGTGTGGAAGGCCTTTAAAATATAAATCCTAGATCCAACACAATAAAATAATTAGAAATAAAATTAAAAAATGGGAGACCACATTATGGGAATAACTAGGCTATTATAAAAAAACCCCATGTAATTTGAGTGTTTCCTACATAGCCCAAATGATCCTCAGGCCGATGTAGTTTTCCCTCCTAGTGTGTGTGTGTGAGAATATTGACTTTGATATGTCAATGCAATAGATATATTTATTGCAATTCTTGAAAATGAAGGATATCAAATTAAATTAAAATTAATTTAGCCTTGGTATATGACCATTAGAACAAATTAGAACTAAAATTAGAAATAATAGTGTTCTTTTACTTAGTGTGTAATAGAATTGCCAAGTGATTGATATATATGTTTGGAGAAGCCTTGAATTGACCAAATAGAGGAATAATTTGATTATTTACATTAAATAAACTTGATAAAATTATGTGATGGGTAAAATTCAACATCTCAAATTAAAAAATTTACCATTAGAGCATGGAGGAAAAGGTCACAGTGTGACCCTATTTGACTTAGTATGGTCATGTCCTCAGAAGGATATAGACTTATAGAACTATTATAATAGGAAATTGTAAGAAAAATAAGGATGTATAGATAATTTTAGGATTATTTTTAATATATTGAATGTTTCCATAAATATTGTAAGTTAAGTAAATGATGAATAGACCAAGTAAGAGTAAGGATGTCAAGATTAAATAGTATGAATCACTTAATGAATAAATTTAAGTGTTTAAATTCACCCCCAATTTATTTTAGTGATTAAATGAAGTGAAATTAATAAATTACATGGGATTTAAACCTAATTTTGTAATCTCACTTTATATTTTGATGTAAAACTTTATTTTGCAAGATGTCTCAATGAAAAAATTGACACAATGCCATTAAAGGTATTTATTACCATATTTGAAAATATTGAAAATTGAATTTTTTTAATATAAAAAGAGATCTTGAAATGTATACACCTAAAATAGTATGTAATATGATTTCTTTGTAACTTAAAAATGGAGAAGCACACATGATCCATTATTGAGGCATTATGAGAAATGCTGAAAGTTATGGCAAATTGAGAGTGATCAAGTGCTAATTTTAAAACCAATGAAAGACCTTAAGGTGTAAATATTATTTGATCCAACTTGATTTGAAAATGTAGAGTAATTTATAAAATTATTTAAGTGTGGAAACACGAAATTTGGGTCACTAAAATATAAAAATGCTAGCACAGATGTTGAGTGTCACTAGATTATAATATGGCCCACCTGTAAAATGAATATGAATCACACCTTTGTAGATGATATTGATTATATTTTAAAATTTTCACTTTGAAATTTTTGGACATTGAAACATTTGAAATTTCTATGTAGAAACATGAACATTAAAATATTATTCCCCCTATATCTATATTGAATTCCAAGTAAATTTATTAACTTTTAAAAGTTACAATTGGTAAATTATAAATGTAGGAATGAATGTGCATGATTGGCATGTGCCCCATAATCTAAAGATGTTAAATATTATTAAAATTTGAAAAGTGTATACTATCATAAATATGAAACTTTTTAATCATGAGGCTTGAATTTTCAAGGCAATCAAAATGTGATAACCCCCATTAGAGATGGTAGATGTATCTTACAAATCACTTATTTCAAAATAAAGCATATGTGAAATATATCATCATGTAGTGAAACTTTGAATATTTGAAACATATTGCATCATATCATGGAATGTAACATTAAATTGTATAAGAAAATATATATTAGATAGATATAACATTGAAGAACATAATTAACATGTGCATGATATGTATCATGCCACAAGAGTAAAAATAGAAATAATGCATAATACACATCATGGATCCATAGTAACAAATAATGAACATATAAGCAATGACATAGAGTGTCACATGATTTTCATATAGATTGTCACACATAAGGCCCAAGGGATACATACAAAGGACGTGAATGTTTCATAAACACACAATACTAAAGGCCACACAAAAATGGATTGATGATGCCATATAAGTAAGAACATGGATATATTTCACACATAAGAAAGAATGGCCACACTCAAATGTCATGATGATGCCATACAAGTAATAATATGGATATATTACACATAAAATGCCAAGAGACACATAAAAGAATCAAACACAACCTAAATTTTCATGCATTAAATTAATAATTCAAAATGAATCATAAAGAAAATGAGACTAGTTTACATCAATCATATATATCAATGCCATTATTATCAAGTGACATTTTCATGTAAGACAATCTAAATCATGAGTGATTAATAAAACATTTATATGATATGTAGGTCAAAATAGTATAAAGTTTGTGTAATGATACAAATTTTTGAAATGTTCATAGATAACGAAGAGATGCCCCCAATGTAGTAAGGTTGTTGGGTAAAAAGCAAAACTTGACATCAAATTACCATGTAATAGTATTCCCTCTATCATACTCAAATACCTTGTGAAAAGAATTATGTATTGAAAACTTAAAATATGTTATTTTTTAACACTAAAATCTAAATTGGGTAATCTAGGGTTAAAGGGATAGAGATAGCCTAGGGAACAAGGGTGATAAACTATCTCTATAGCAAGCCAATTAATTTGCAAACTTAGATACAATATACTAAATTTATTATGGTGAGATTTTCTAAAGATAGAAAGTACAACTATGCTAGATATTGAAATGATAATGAAAACAATATAATTAGCTAGTTCTAATGCTAATACATATCTAGATCTTGAACATGAAGGAATCAAACTAGAAGTGGATTCTAGATCAATTGTTAGATTTTAGAAATTTAAATTTTCTAACCTTAGACACTTGCATCTACTTCCAATAATTAAGTCAATCCTTCTATCTAACCTAGACGTAGGTGTTTTGTATAGAATACCTATTGGATCTAGATGTGACCACTTGGAATATTTTAGGTACTGTGTTGCCTTCATTCTAGTGTGATCAGATTTGGATCATGGGTTATCATTTCTTGTCAAATATCAAAACCCTATTTTCTCATCTTCATAGTGGTTGTGGGAAAAATGGATTAGTGTGAAAATAATTTCAAGTTTCTATAAAAACCCATCTATCAATGCATTCTACCTACATAGCTAATACTCTAAATAGAGCCTCAAACTTATGTAGTTCTTCCCTATGTGTTGGATTGTGTGTGCATAAGGATGTAATGTGTGATAAAGAAGTATACATTTTGACCTAGCTTGTAACTTGGAAAATATGTCTTCTAGGATGATCATCAATAATTTAGAACTATAGATGTGTTGTACCTATAAATGATATGGAAATAGGGGAAAATAAGAAAGATTTTCTCACTTGAGTTCTTAATTGAATGTTTTTGTAAGTTTCCTTATGAGAGGTGAGAAGTTGCTAGATGTTGAATGAATGAGGATTGATCTTATATATACAAATACTTTTCGAGAATTTATCACATTGAATCACTTAGGATAATCATAGGTATATGTTAAATATTCAAATTGAATGAATTTTAGGGCACTACAAACTTGCATTGGGATAAGATGCTTACATTAATATAGGAATTTGAATATGACACAAGTGTCTAGGTAGCTAGAAAATAGGCACAAGTCTACAAATTGTAGAGATGGAAGATAAGTAGGTTTATAACATTATAATAATGATATAAGGTTTGAATAATTAGAATAACATTGGTTAGAATAAGAGATTAGTAATTTGGCATAGTGAGATAATGTATGTAAGCCTTTTGGTAGTATGAAGGTATAGAATCTAAAGGTATGTCCATGATATATATTTTCTAAGTGTATAATACTAAGGTGATATATAATTAATACATAGTTTCTACATTCCTCCCCCCTTAATCTAGTAATGATATTATTAGTTTAAAGGAAAATAAATGCATCCTTGGGTGTGTATAACACATTGTGTTTTTGTGTGAGTCTAACTTGAGTTCTTTGATGGTGACTGACCTACAACCAAAAACATGTTACACTATATAATAAATGTATATTATTTTAAATTTAAATCATTAGAAATGATTTTAAGTAAAGATAGCAAGGTTTAGGAGTATACTTGTGTATTGATGCAACTACCTTAACTTTTAGAACTTTGATTTGGAAAAGATGTATCATAATAAATCATAAAATTGATATCAGGAAAAATATAAATCTAAAAAGTGCATAACTATAAAAATATTTAAGGACAAAAAATGCTCCCAATCTTGGAGCTAAAGGTGAGCTTCCACCTGGAAGTTGAGATTAGCATAACCATGTAACCAATCATACATATAACTTGATGAGTATGAGTGAACCAAGTCATTTCACACTATAAATATGGTGAGGTTGGATTATGTAATAAACTATAACCTATAAATTATTAATATTGATGATTTAACCACTTAAAAAATACTGAAAATGAACCAACTATTATAGTAGATTGATCAATATAGTCCATAAAAGTCTAACCTAGTGGGTGATGATAGTCTATAAAAGTGTTTTAAAATCTGAAATTGATTTTGATTTTGTAATTTATGTGTTGTTTGTATAACATATTCACCTCATATATGTCTCACATTGAAATTTAGGTATAGTAATGGTACCATTATATAGAATTATATAAAAAATATGTATTTGAATCATATAATTATGTGATTTGGCCAATTTACAAATTGTTTAAGTGTGAAAAACATGTTTCCATACCATGCCCCCAATATACATCTAAAAATTAAACTTTTGTAAGTGTGGAGAACATGTTTACAAAACATGCCCCCACTATATATTTGAGTATGATGAACTATGAAAAATGTAGAAGCCATGCCTTTATGACATGTCCCCATTAATATTAGCCCCTTTTGAGGTGAGGGAAAGTAGAAACTAGTAGTCACCTTACCTAAAAAGGATAAGATGACTTTACAATCTTTGTATGGATAATGGAGAACATATATAGAACATGTCTAGGTATATATGTCATCGAATCAGATAGAATGTGATCACATCAAGTCCTAAGATACATGATGTGAATTGTGAAAATGTTTAGATATTAATAGTAAAAGTTCAAAAAGTAATCAAGATCACACAAGAGAACTCAAAAGAAAATTAAAATACAATTGTCCAATAATACCTCAAAAAAGGGTCATGTTTAAATTACACATAATCTAAGGGACATGACTTAGTCAAATATACACAAATTAAGGATGATATATTCAAATGTTAACATACAATAAACAATGACATATATAAATGTCATAATGAGAAAACATAGGCATGAGAGCCACAACCAGTGGAGCATATTCAAATGATCAAACAAGTAATATAATGCATGAGAATATCAATAAAGTAACACACTCAAGGAAGTTCAAAAGGGAAAACATAGATAATAAACACTCAACCTAACATAACATGCTAGCCCATGGATACTATGTGTTAATATAAAATGCTAAGTACATAGCATATCAAGTACACTATGAAAGATATAATCATGGATAAAGGTATGTGTAAATACATAAGCTCAAACATGATAATTTAAAGTCATCATATAATACTATAACCTATATGTATCATGATCAAGGAAGTGGATGTTCCCAATATCCATGCGACATGAGTAGATGGAAGGCTCAACATCTGAAAGTGCATATATCATGTATTTGTGTATGCTTGAATTATACTTAAAATATGTGTGAAACAAATTATATTATATCTACCAACATGGAAGAAACAACATATATGCCAAATATCTAATAAACATGTAAATGCTGAAAATAATTTTGGATTTTTGAATTTCTACTGATTTTTTTGGTATATATGGTAGTTTTTTAATATGATTGAGGTATGGAACCACTTAGTACAATAATTCCTCAAATTTATGATATAAGGTACAACATGGTAGCCTTGTTTTCCAAAATTTATTATATTATATTATTGCCAATTTTTTTGTATTTACTGGTAATTATCTACTAGTAGTTGTTGGTATCTAGCTACTATCAAATCCATCATGTGGGATATAAATTTATTTGTTGTCATATTGGAAAGCAAGGTATTAGTTTGTATTAATAACAATTTCTTTCATATCATTCAACCATTGTTTTCTAATATATAAATTCAAATTTAGTTTTTGATCCATTACCAATATAACATGGTCAACTACCTTTGGTCCACATACAATGGGTAGTATAATGTACCCAAGAGATTGTTTAAAAGCTAGTGAATATTGTAACTCATAGACATTATGTCCCATATATTATAGTGTGCTAATACTACAAGATATGTTCTAAGTTTTTTTGTCCACCCTAACATGTTTGTAATGAAGTCAATTGATATTTATAGTAATAGTTATATCTTTATGCCTTGGTATCTTTGAAGGATGGTTTTCATGTGAATAATTGGAAGTATTTTGTATTTTTTCCTTTTATAAGATGATTTTTATGTAACGCTCAGTCTTATTTTTCTAATTATGGTTTTTTAATGCTCTACATTAATTTTTGGGATGACCAATGATCTGATGATAGTAATAATATGGTAATCCTTATTTAGGAAAAGTCTATAACTTGATTGGTGCCTATTAGAAGGTAAAGACATAATCTAATGTTTAAATAACATGGTCAATATTTTATCCATAATATATTGGTTTTTTATGATCTATATAATATGTTATGGCATCTTATGGGATATCTCCACATTATTTACATTATATATCTACATTTGGCCCCTGTAAGTTTGAATTAATGTGTGAATCCAAGAGGGATGTATGGAATAAAAATAATTTACATTCTCATGTACTATTTTTCTTTTCCCCATCTTGATTTAGTTATGCATCCTATATAGGTGAGTTTAACTTATATGTACCAGGACTTGTAGCTATGAATATGTTATGCAAAATATGGTCAAGGGGATCAAAATTAAGTTTTTATAATGTCTCATCTATCATATCATGGGCTAGACCATCATAACTATCATAATAATTTTAAACATGGCTATCTTATTGCTCAATATTTACCAATAAAAGAATCTCATTTATTTGATTTTATTTTGGTTTTTCCATCACCAGTTCATTTTTCAATGGTTATTTCTCTTTATGTGTATCTATGTGCATCTATATAGGTGGTGTTATATTTGTATCTATATATAAAGGATCCATTGTTTATTCTCAGGTGGGGTACATTGTGCAAGTGGTAACACTATAGGAATGCCCTCTACATGAGAATTCATCATTTTTCAAAATTTGAAGGGTTCATTATCAGTCAATAAATGTCAATAAGGTCCCATCATATATGAATTTTACACATCAATTAAAATTATATGAGACAACTATATGACAATGAAAAGTGAAGATAATCTGCAGAACAATCCTAGATTAGAGAGGATAAATCACACTAGCCCTTCCACTTGTTGGTACATTTAGATAATCAGTGTCAAAACCAATATGGATTTGATAGACCTAACTATGGGGTATATTAGCACACAATATCATTATAGATGGTTATAAATCCTCTAGTCAAGCAACACCACAAAATAATCCTAGCTAGGTCTTATGGTTTCTAACAAAGTAATAACAATGTAAAGTAAATCTAATATAGTTCTCATGAAAGCTTATGTCAAAAATGGAGATAATAACTATAAAATTAAAAATTTAGAGAATAAATATACTCTAATAGATGTCAAGGTAACCATAATGTATGGAGTATTTATGTTACTTCTTGTAGGCACTAGGATTTCACACAATAATATTTGTGCTAGTGTAGGTCTTAAGTCCCCTTTCTCATTTCAATCCTTATTTCATCCAATGTAAATAGTTTTAAAAATTACCATTTTACCCTTACCCCACTTAATTAGTTTCACAAATTACTATTTTACTTACATAAATAATTTTAATTAATTACCAACACTTAAAATCTAGCCAAATCTACCAAAATACAATAAAATTAAATGGTTTAAACTCCCTAAAAACTCCCTCATAGTCCAAAATTTGTATAAAAAATTAAATCTTGGTTTAAACCCATGGATGAAATAATTACAATAGCCTTTGGTAAAAATGGGCTAGAATCGATACTGATCCCTATGATTGACATCGATTCGGTAGAATCAATGTTGATTTAATCATATGCTTGCCTTGAGCAAAGGATGGTTATTTTGCATTTAAATGTTAAAGTAATAAATTTGATATCATTTTCAAATAATTGATCACATTTTAGAAATACACATTGACATGTTAGACCTTTAACATCCATCTAAAGATCAAAAATCAACTTATCAACCTCACAAATTATCTTATTTTCAAAGTTTTATCTATACTATTAGAATCAATGTTAATTCATAGAATCCACATTGATCTCACATGATCGACATCAATCCCTATTTAAATCTATTATGTTTTAAATCTAAAACCTATTTTTGTTAGCACTTATGAATTAATCCTCATTATTTATTTCCTAAACCATGGGTTTAAATAGTAGATGACATTGCCCAAAGTTTTACATGAATTTATCACCATTCATGATTTACCAATTATCCCACAACCTTTCTTCGCCAACCAAAATGATATTGCTTTTGATTTAGGACTCTGTACAATTGTATTTTCCCCCACCATAGAGGCCATTTATAATAATTTAAAAATCATACAATAAAATGAAGATTCTATTGAAGCCTATTGGCACGATCATTTTGCTATTCTCAATGAAATGTATGTAGATTAATTTAAATTATTTCAATTTCACACCTATATCATTGTATGCATATTTTAATTTACTTTACTAATTTCATCTACTTAATTACTTCATAAAGTGGGATGACATCCTTTTTACGAAGTTTATGACTTGCTTGGACTACTCTAGTACCTAGAAACCCATTAACATATCCCATTAATCAAATATTTTTTGATTTTTCTCATGTGTACAGGTAGTCCCTCCTAGCCATAAAGGATCTCCCACATTCATTGGATCAATGGTTCAAAATCTTCTAAATCATAGGTAATCTTTAAAACCCTATATTTCAATTTGAGTTTTTAGTAGTTTAATTTATAAAGGAATGATAAAAAATACTTAAACATTTTGGTATGCCTAGTGGGACCCTTTTTGGGATTTATTGTTCTTGATTTCTCATTCTAGTTCTTTGTTTTATTATGTTTAGTAATTTTTTTCTTCATTTTCATTAAGGCAATAAAAAAAATAGTTTTCTTTCTCTTTGAAATAAATTATTTTTTTAGTTTGCCTATTTAAACAATGCACCTAGTGTAATTAGGAGGATTAATTCACTATTTTAGTCTCACTCTTTTTTCACACACTACCAAATCATAATAATATTAAAATAAATAATCAAACAAATCCTACCTAGATAGACCCACTTGGATTCCACCACTAAAGGGAAATTTGACTCAATGTTCTAGCCAAGTATAAACATCTAGTTGGTAGTATAAAGTCTAAGCCCATAACACCCTTATTGTTGTGGGTTTGTGAAGAAAGGTGGTAGGTTCCAATACCAAGACATGTACTACCACCAAAATATATTTAGGCCTCATTATACCTTCATGTATATCAATGATTCCAACTTTAAACTAACCTAAAACTAGACTTATCTTACCTCTTCTTAGTACCTTTGTTTAGCCAATGCCTCATCACATTCTAAAGTATTTCTTATGAAAATTAAAAATAATTAAGCACATTTAAATAGAGTGTGTGATTTATCATCACTAAAATGGGATAAGAAAAATAAATTATGTGTTTTTACATTTTATTATTTACTTTGCTATTTTAGTATTACATGGTTGTAATACAATAATAGTCATAGAGACAAATAGATTCACCACTTTCATCTTACTCAATGGGAAATTCACCATGCCCCCTACCTCTCTTAATTATATTGAGGATGGTCTCCCTCAAATTTACCCATAGGGTGATCCTAATTTTGCAAATATATTGGATCACAATCTAATTACCCTAAGTCATTACCTCACTATGTGATCTATACGAATTATTATTTCCCTTCAAACCAAATATTCCAAATTTTGATATGGGATTATGCCAAAAACATTAGATGGATACACTATAGCCATGGTTTTATCTTTCATCAACCCACCACCACTAACTAGTTCCATTACAAGTGTAACACAACCCATAGATACCCAACCACCATTAGTATCTTTTAGCCCCTCTAAAACCATTATCCAAACCCAAAATGTTATTATACCAAATATTATATCTAATCAACCACCCTCTCCCATGATTCAAAATTTAGTAGTCTCCATCCATAAGACTCTCCCTCTAATACAAACATAGGTAACCTCTAATTTCCAACACACCACCCAACCACTACAATCCACACAGTAAATCCCCCTAAGTCAAAATCTCCAAAAATAAACTACCTATATTAACCCATCTCAACAATAAAGCCTACCCCTACTATTCTTGTAGTATGTAACAACATCTTAACCTACCATTTCCACTTATATTGGTTATCCACTTTCAAAACCACTCCAAATTTGCTTCTTCCTTATCAAAATTTGCAACAAAATGATTTATAAGGTATTTTTCAATATAATGCATAGCCTGACCTCATGTGCATATTCATGGATAGGATGGAAAACTTAAAATCCTCTACCTTTGGGTAAAATAACATGATTACATACAAATTGTAATGAACATATTAAACCCATTGTTTCAATTAGGCCATACCTAGCATAGTGGGAAATCCCCAAGTTTACAAATTTTTAAAATAAAGATGACCCACAATATAACATTAGGGTATTTAAGCATGTGTGTTACCCTATAACCCATAATAATTCCATCCTTTTAAATACTTTCCTTATGTCTCTATCTAGGCTAGCTCTAGATTGGTATAACTCTATCCCCCAACATTCTATATTCTCACTCAGATAATTAGCTCAAATTTTCTTAGAACACTTTTTGATTAATATCACAAGGAAAGTAACTATCACCAACCTCTATGCCATTAGATAATTTGAAGATGATTCCATTGTGAATTTCATGCCTAGATGGTAAGGCCTTATAAATCAATTAACATTTTCATTTCCTCAACCCAAATTAATTGAGTTATTTTCAAGGTTGTGTGAAAAATATATCTCATCCACACTCCAAATTAAATCATATAAAACCTTTGATAACACCTTTACCATGCCTTGTAAACTAGAAATTTGAGATTTAGAAGAAGGAAAAGTTAAGTTATGAAATAATAACTTTAATCTTGACCATTCAAAAGGGAAAACAATCCTAAACCAAAAGGCACCACTAATGTTGTTTTCCTAAAGTTAGCTCCTCCATCAACATCAAGACAACCAAGTTATTCTTAGACGTAAACATAGATAAACATAACATGATTGCCACCTAGGTAATATACGCCCTTGAAAAAATATTATAATACCATCTTGGACAAGATATTAAAAGTGGAAGTTATTAAAATCCATCCAATGAGACCCATTTATGACTCTCAACCAAAATTTAATTGGTATAAAGAGAGTGACTTTTATACCTACCATCGCATACTTAGTCATGAGATTAATAGATGTCACTATTTAAAAATCTTGATATATAACCTCATCAATGAAGGGGAATTATAGTTAGATAATCCAAATTCTCCTTAGAAACAATCCCTTGATATATTTAGAAATCTATTCCCAAATCACCCATCCTCATATAAATATGTATAAATAAATATGAGAGGCACCACAGATTAGGATGCCCATGTAATAAACACTATTCATGATCAACTTTCACCTAATGAAGTTAATAATACTCCTAAATAGTATTTCAAAGTAACAAGAATCATGGACCTCTTTACATGAGATATTTTTGAATGATCTAAACTAGCTAGACCCATTTATACCATCCACTCTAGCCTCCTTGATCTCATTACATGGGATGCTCCATAAAAAGGTCATCCAAACGTACTGAAAATCACCCATGAAAAGTGGAGGATAAAAAGATTACTTTAGCCACCTAAGATAAGTTCCTTGGTATGCTAAATGGTAATATTTACAACATCCACCTATAAGGCTTGAACTCCCCTAGGCATCCAAAAATGAGGACCCTCTTTAAAGTAAGCTTATAACCTCTAACCATGCTCAAAAGGGGAAAATGACTATGCCCCAAGTTTAAACTAAGCCATTTATATTAAGACTCTATCCTTCCTCTAAACTAAAGATCACAATATAAAATCATCTCTCAAGGGCTCTAGTCTAGCTCAAAAGCCTTTACCCATACTACCAACACCAATACCTCATATGAATGCTTCAAGCATTCATCATCCTAAAAACTTATCAAAAATACCCCTACCATCCATTAAAACCACTCATATAGAAAAAACAAATGAAAGTATAAAACTAAAGATAATACAAAAAATTATACCCCTAAAAATAATAAAACCTCACCAAGATCCTTTACAAAGATCCTATTCCACCATCCTTGATCAACTTCTACAAAATTCTCTTATCACGTTACCACCTATCAAACTAGTTAATCCTTGATCTAAAAACCATCATGGTACAAGGAGAATAAGGTGTGTGTTTACCATAGGATAATTAGACATGATATTTAGATATAAACTACTCTCAAAGTCATAATTTATAATATCTTGGATGAAGATGATCTCCTAATTGAATAGCCTTATCTTGATCTCCTATTTAACCGAAAAATAAAAACCACAACCATCCTTGAGACTAACATAATAAATACCTTAAATCCTTTACAAGGAAAATCAAAACAAGTATCAAATTTCATGGTTAATAGTCTCAACTCCATCCCCAATAAACCCCTTTCCAACTTCCCCTCAAGACCTTAAAACATGAATAACTCTAGAACTTTGATAAGTCCTCCACTATTTCAAATTGATATGATAAACATAGCCACACGATCTGAAATGTAGGCCCCCAAAACCCAAAATAAAAACAAGGTCAAAATTTTCATATCCAAAGCTCCTACCTAAACCACATAAACCTCCAAACCCTCCACTCCAAAACCAAAAATCTCCATTATAGGGAAAGTATAAAGGAATAATTCCTCAAAACTAATACAAATGTAGTTCTAAAGTAACTCCATAAAACCCCAATCAAGATGTCCCTATATGAGCTCATTGATAATTCCCCACAACATCATCAAGTCATGATAGAGGCACTTCATGCCATTCAAGTGTAACCTGACAAATCCCAACCTCTGACAACATTTATTTGAGCTTTGCAAATGGCTTCATCTATCAATTTTAATGATTCAAAAATAGTCCCATTACCATCTAAAGATCAAGATCCACCCTTATTTTTGATACTCAAATTAATCAAACTTAAATCAAAAGAGTCATGATTGATAATGAGGCTAAAATTAACATTATATCCTCACACACATTTAAGCAACCCCAATTTCTAGAAATAGTTGTGGCCCAATCCCTAACCATCTTATGGGTTTTTAATGATATAGTGGATCTTACTCTAGGAACTATTATCCTCCTTATTTGAATAGGTTTTTATATACTTCATTAGTTATTATATTATAAAGGTGAGTTTCAATATAATATCCTCTTAGGATGCCCTTATATCTATGCTATACATTATGTTTCCTCCACCTTGCACCGATGCATCAAATATTAGCACGAGGGCCATGTCTATATAATCCCAACCAATCCTCATATGTTCAAAATATTTGGCCTAACGTTTCAACCTAATGATGTTATACTCCCTCTAAAAAATACAACCCCATCACAATCATACAATGAAACATTCACTAGTTCAATAATCCCTTCATCATGAATCCTTGATAAAGATTCCATTGACTATATATCCCAAAAACTCATGATAGGAGAGTATAAGTTATTAACATTTAACACCCTTCCTACTCTTAAAGAGTATGGATGTCCACATAAATAATGTACCTATCATCTTAAAATTGGAGGTGTTATTTCCTTTGGTCCTTCTTTCTTCCAGACTCATTTAGTCTATGGGGGGATCGATCGATCTGCCTCATGTTTTGATATCCAATCTCAAGCCAAACTATTCTCCTCAAATTTCTCATTCCTGGACAAGCCACATTTTGCTCAAATGGAGTTATAATGATGTGACTAGAAAGGCTTTGGTATGGGATGTTAGGAGCAAGGACAACATAATGTCTATATAGGAGATTCTAGAAAAGCCCATAAAAAACATGGCCTTAGTTTTAATAAAAATCTTAAATCTATCCCTTTATCCAATCTCAAATAAAATATCATGGTATTACCATCTAACATTTCTTATGAAATGGATGACATCATTTCCATCCCCCCAAACAATTTTTAGTCAATAATATCAACCTAGGACCTCTCACATATCATAACAATGGAGAAACTAAATCCATTCCCCTTACCTACCCTAATATTGTAGAAGAAGATTATTCTACCATCCCTATTCTTTAGTGTCAAGATGATGATTCTGTCTTCACTTATTTAGGTGCATAAAAATTACACCTACACAATTCTCTTCCAGTTGAAATGTCTAGTCTTTTGAATGAAGCCACTATAAACATTAACATAGGGTCTCAATATGTCCCACACATTATTAAGGTTAGTAAATATTTAGATCATTAGATACATCAAGGATTTACCACATTCCTATTAGACTATAATGAGGATTTTTATTGGTCATATAGTGGCATTCTAGGTATCAACCTTGCTATCATCATTCACAATATTGTCACCATCCCTAAATCCAAACCAGTGAAGCAAAATCTATAAAAGATGCACCCTTGCATTGTGCTCTTAGTAAAGAAGAATTATAGCATGTCTTATCCATTAATTTCATCCATCTAATCAATTACCCTTAATGGGTATCTAACATTGTGCTTGTCATAAAGCCCATAGGGGGAATCCACCTTTGTACCAATTTTTGAGACCTCAACCTCACTTGTCCTAAAGATAAATTTCCTCTTCCTAACATCGATCAAATGGTGGACCTAAAAACTAGCCAATAAATGTTACTGATTATGGAGTGATTCTATAGATATAATAAAATCTTTATCAACATAGAGGACTAACATAAGAATTATTTTATTACCCCTTGGGGGACATTTTACTACAAGGCTATGCCTTTTAACCTAAAGAACATGAGAACCACTTATCAAAGAGCTATGACTTATATTTTTATGACATAATCCATATATTATTAAATATTATGTGGATGACCTTATCAATAAGTTAAAGCTCTGAAGAGACCATGTCTCTATTTTAAAAATAATATTTGACCACTTAATCTAATTTGGTATCTATCTCAACTCTAAAAAGTGTGTTTTTGGAGTCTTGACCTATAAGCTCCTAGGTTTCATCATTTCCATTCATGGCATATAATTCTATCCCTCTAATAGTAGGGATATTATAGGTATACCACCCTTGTCCAACATTAAACAACTCCATAGCCTACATGGAAAATTATAGTCCACTCATCATTTTATCTATCAATTATCTAATTAATGAAAACCATTCCATCACCTATTAAGGAAAGATACCCAATTCATTTGGGACTCTAATTTTCAAGAGGCCTTTCAATCTCTTAAAAAAAATCTCATCTTCTCATCAGTTCTTATTCCTCTTAAGGAGGGGTGACCTTTCTTCTTATATATTTCTACAATAGATCATGCCTTAGGGGCTATGATTTCCCATTGTGATGAACAATATAGAGAATAGGCAATTTATTACATAAGTCATACTCTCATTAAATATGATAAATTCTATACATACATAAAAACTATGCCTGACTTTAGTTTTTATGGATTCTATGATTTACCATTATTTTCTTAATCATGAACAATGATCCCCTTAGGTTTATGCATTCTAATACTTACTAGAATCAATGTATGGCCTAATGGCTCATTTTTAAGCTATATTTGGCTTGGAGTTTTTCCATCAAAATTTAATTAAAGGTTAGATAATTATTGATCAATTAACTGAAGCACCTCTTAAAGGTGGTCGACCATCTCATTTATAAATCCTTTATGTATATATCACTTCCACATCCTAGGTGGATCATAAGTATTAGATGACTTTATTCTTTGATGGATCCAAATGTGAGCATGGAGGGGGAGCTAAAATCATTAAAATACCACTAAAGGGAAATCCTATGCATTTATCTTTCAAGATAATTTTTTACCACACTTATAACATGGAATAATATGAATCATTAATCATAGGTCTTCAAACCAATTTAACCCTAGGTGTTAAGTCACTTAGTATCTATGGGGATTCCCAGTTGGTAGTTAATCATATCAATGGCATGTAGCAGTGTAAGAATGACATCCTATCACATCATGATTTCTCTCTAGACCTAATAACCCATTAATCCATGTATTTTTATGGTATTGTTGGTTAATTAATATTTTGGATTAAGCTAGATTACATATATGGAGTTATGGACAAATATGTGTTGCTTAATTTACATGATTATTAACTATGGAGTTAGCTATACTTTCATATTATGTACATGGTGATCATGTTTATTTAGTTTATTAAAATAGTATATTATGTATTCTATATTATTTTGAGATAACTAAGTTCATTATTATGATGTGGATTTAGGATAGATCCATCCCTAAAATTGTGACACAGGGAGGGAATCATTGGAGATGGTGGCATAGATATAGGAATTGGGGATGACAAATGGAAAACTAAAGACCCACACACATCACAATAGATTAATGTGATTTGATCAATGTTTGGTTTAGATAGATTTTATTATGTCTTGATTTGATAATATGTTATTTGCATTTGAATGACTATTAATAGACTTTTTTTTGTGATCTTGATTACTGATTGATGCTCATATTGATCTAGTTGTGTGTTATATTTATGTTTCCATATTTAGATTATCTTGTATGATGATTCTAATATGATGTATAAGTGAATATTTGTGTGTGTATTAGCATGGCTTACTATTGTCTTTGGATAAAATTGAATGTAGTGTGATAGTGTTTTTTTGGTATACATTGCTATAATAGTAGACATGATTCTATTAATTTATTTGATTTGTGTTTAGTCAATTTTATTATAATTAGGAAAAATAATTCTTATTTCCAAACAATATTTGTATTATTTATGATATTGGAAAGTCATGGTATTTAGTAAAGATTATAATGATATAACGAGTGACTTTGTAGAATTTGATGGCATTCTTGGATGGTCTTGTTAATAACCCTATGCTAAGTCAATGCCAATGATTGCATTATTTAATGATTATTGGTAACATCATTATGTTTGATTAATGTTATAAAGTTTAATGAATTTTTGTGAAATTCTATTACATGGTTAATAAGTGAACTCAAAGTTAAAAAGACCTATCTAATGGTTAATAATTATAGTGATTAGAGGGTTCAATGAATTCATTTTTATTATTATTATTTAAAATGGAATGATCCAGATATTAGAGTTTACTATTGGTGTTGACTTGTTTTAACAAAATGTTAAGCAAAACCATCATTCTATTTTTTATTTTGGCATGATGATTGTCAATCTTAACTTAGACTTATATAAGTTAGTTTCATGTGAAGTTTACTTCACTAAGTTCATTAATTTCACTAGGATTTGGTAGAGAAAGGGGAGTTCTATTTTGCATGAAAATAACATGCAGAAGGTTAAATAGAAGGAGAGGAGGCCTGGATAGGGACATGGACATGACACAAAATGCAAATAAGAAAAAAGAGTTCAAGCTACATGGAGAAGCAATTTGAATCTTTAATATAGTAGTTTTCTCTTGTCAAGTTGGTGTTGTATTAAAATTAGTATATTATTTGGATTTTTTTTTATAATTTTAGGAAAATGTTTTTAAGGGTTTAGTTAGTTTCATTATATTGGAATTATTAAATGGGATAAATGCCTGACCTTGTGGATAGATTTTTCATCCATAAAAATGAACATATAACCTAGTAAACCCTAGGTTTGATGGATTTGGTTATGAGTTATTTGACTTATTATATAAAAATACCTAGATATAATTCTATATATATGTTTGACTCAAATTGGTAACTATAGGAAAAATTATTATTAGGGTATAACTATTTCATTAATTTTATGAAATAACATAGAAATTGTAGAGTCTTTGATCAATATTTTAATGTTGAATCAGTTAGATCAATATAAACATAAATGCATGGGATTAAGTCTTAAATAGGTGTAGGGTATGATTGTATATTTGGGGTTTTTAAAATCATAATTATTAAAGATAGTTTTAAGACATTTATTTTATGTACATGGATCATATTTATTGAATACTATATCAAGTTAGAGTATTTATGCTAGATTAGAGCATGACTGTGTATTTCTAAACCCCAAATTTAAGTATTGAAGCTTATATAGAAACCCCCTCTGAACTAGTATAATACAGTTAGGGTTTTATTCCATTTATTAACTTATATAAAAGTGTAGACACACACACACACATATAAATTAAATAAACTAATGATATATACATATATATCAATGTATATGTATATAAAGATAATGTATGTTAATATGAATTTGTATAAACTTACAATTCTATATTATATGAGTTTGTGTCCTTAAATAATGATTATAAATAGATGGATTTTTTTGCAAGATTTATGTTGTATGGTTATTTAAACTTGAATGAATTTAAGGTAATGATATAGTTGATTGGTAGTTTACTATAGTCTTATCAAAGGGTTTCATTTATGAGAAATGGGAAAAAATATACATATACTATTATGTAACCCTGTAACATGCATTAATATTTATATTAAACTTGGAACTATTTCTTGCAATACCATAGAAGTATAAGGTATAAAATTTATTACTGTTGTGTTTAATATATCTTAATATAGATATGGATAAGAGATAGATTAATCAAATCAGTAGGAGAATATATATATATATATATATATATATATATATATATATATATATATATATATATATATATATATATATATATATATATATATATATATATATATATATATATATATATATATATATATATACCCACCTTAAATTTAACTATATTTACTTATAGTTGGATGGGTCCATAATAGGACTATGTGCATATGGAGAATATTTTCCTTTATATAGAAATTAGTTTATTTATAAACATGTCCAAGTTTATATATTTAGGACTAAGTAAATCCTGATATACAAATTTTAAACTACCCATATTTCTAAGTGTCTACATATAATATAATAGAATTTGATAAACCATAAGTATGAGTAAATACCTTATTCATGTTACCTCTAGATATTGGATATATATTTAATCTATGTAGAGTATATTGTATACTTAGTAGTTGCAGTTTGATTTAGTTATAAGATTTAGCTTAGTAGTTGAAATATATGGATATAAATATGTTATAAAAATTATGATTATTGACTTGGTAAAAATCTAGCTTTAAGTATACCATATATATATATATAGATATATATATATATATATATATATATATATATACATATATATATATATATATATATATATACATATATACATATATGGTTAATGCTTTTAAACATTACATGGTATAACAAATATATTTGGGTGTATTGTCATTTGAGTTATGATAGTTGAATTATGGGAGTGTTTAATGGTTTGATGGAACTTTTAGAGATGTATTTAGACTAAATACAAACCATATAATGATTATTCTAGAATCACTTATTGTTGTACCTTAGGAATTTGTAAATAAGGAATTGAGCTATTGATTAATGTCATTTATATGGTTGAAATATCATTTATGGTTACATTGTAATATTCTGTAACATGATGTCTAAATAAAATTCTTACCTGGATGTTATAAATTTATAAAATAATGTTTATGAAATCTATTTATTATTCTATAATAAATTAGATGATTTGATATTCATTGCATTACATTTGATGGACTAAATCTATGTATTTAATATTTCCATGTTTACCACATTTTATATTTTCTAGTAGGGAATATTATTTATGAATCTATTTGTTTATATATATATATATATATATATATATATATATATAAAACCAAATATCACATTAATAACCCCAAATAAGTAGTGTGATGGATTCCACTCAGTTAATTAGTGCCACTAATATGTGGATAAGGTGTAATTCAATTGAGTGGTGTATATGAAATTGATTGATCCTAGAGATCAATAACTAAATAAAATTTTTGGCCAAAGTAATGTTTATAATTAAAAATTATCATTTCATGTGTTTGATTTAGTTTACATGTTTTTATGATATCATGTTATAATGGGTTTATTTATGGTATACATCATGTATTAATTATATTATAACGCACAGGTTCTAATTTGTCACTCTAGATTCTTGCACCATCATTATTTACCCATCAGTTAATGGGGGACCATTCCCTAGTTGGGAGATAGTGTGGGGGATTGATGGTCCATGGTTGATGTGGAAAATCACTTGGATGATGTTCTCCCTCCACTCAATAGTACTATACTAAAGACTACACTTGAGATTAACTATATATACAATATGTTCATTGAGAATCATATGCTTCATGGAGCTTTGTATCATTTTATATTATTATTTAGATATTTATTATTACTAAAATTCTACTTTTTATTCATATGTACCATTTAACAGTTGGATATAATATTGTATTAGATGTGGCTGAATTTGTAGCAATATTTTTTATGAATTAATGCAGTCTTTACTCTTATAATTAAAATTCTACTTGTTCTTGATATATTATTATTATTATGGTGATCATTATATAAATAAATTATCTATAGAAATTTTAAAGGTTAATTAAAAATATTGTATTTAGTTAAAGATCACTCTTGTTGATTTCATCATGATGAAATCTGTTAGTTGAATTTGTGTAATTATTATTATTATTTTTTTTACCCTATTATATTAAAACCCAGTGGGGTTATTGCACATCCTCTAAAATACATAAAATTATTAGATCAACTATTAGCCACCTTCAATCACTATGCCATCTAATCTAATCCTTAGTCAACCAACAAAGTCATAATACCGTGGCCTCCCTGGCTTATTTTATCCCATCCTCATCTCTATAATCCAAACTTTTTGTCCTTGTCCAAAAAATCAACCAACCCTATTATACCAAAACTGATCTTCATGTTATCCATAATGTGGATGAAAATCAATTATATTTATGGTACACATAGATGTTTGATTATTTTTTAAAGGTATTATCCCTCTTGATCTATCTAAAGATGGTAAACATGTTTTTCAATAATGAACCACCTATTATGTTATACTAGGGGGTGTTCTATATAAGCAATGAATCAATGGTATTCTCTTTTTATGTCTTCAAAATTTTGAGGCTACCCTCATAATAAAAAAACACATGATGGGTTGTGTGGTGGACACTTTAGCGGTCTAGCAATTTCCAAAGAAAATTCTATGAATAGGTTATTATTAGCCCAGTCTGAATCAAGATTATTGTGAATATGTCAATAAATACGTAAAATTTCACTAACACACTAACCTATCACATGTCTCTAGTCATAAATTACAAGTATCCTAAGACTTTTGGCCATTTTATCAGTGGGGGATAGACCTTATAGGATAAATTAATCCTAAATCTTCTTAGTAACATGGTTTTATCATTACCACACTGAATATTTCACTAAGTGGGTGGAGGCTTTTCCCCTTATTTTGACCAAAGTAGACAAGATCATTGATTTTATTAACCATCATATTATCTCTCACTTCAGTATTCTTCATAAGATCATTATAGATAATGGAAAATATTTTAAAAATAAGTGAGTCCAAAGACTCTATGATTATTTTAGCATTAAGTTAAGTTTTTCTTCACCTTATTATTTTCAAGCTAATGGATAAGCCAAAGCATCTAACAAGACCCTTATCAAAATGCTAACCAAATTAGTCAATGAGGATATGAAGAACTAATATCTTCACATTCTTTTTACCTTATGTTTTTATTTCACTGGCATTCAAACCCCTATGGGTGCCACCCCTTTCTCTTTGGTCTATGGTACAGAATTTGTCCTTCCTCTATAAGTAAAAATTCCTTCTTTTCAAATTTCTCTTAAAGACATTGTTTCTAAAGAGGATTATCATCAAGAGTGATTAACACATCTTGAAATCTTATAGATCATTGATTTGCAACCCTTGATCATCTTCATGTATATCAAGAAGGAAAAAAATATGCATATAATAAACATTTAAAATAATGGGAGTTTAATATTGGTAACCTTGAACTTAAATAAAATCAACATGTCATGAATATAAAAAGCATTAAATGAGGAAAATTTTCTCAAATTGGCTTGAAGTATACATTATTACTCATAAATATGGATTTGGGGCATATCATTTGGCCTCTCTTGAAGGAAAACTAGAATGTGAGCCTTTTAATGCTTTGCATATATGTCCTTTATATTGTTAATAATATTAAAATAAAAAATAGTTTACACAAGTTCTCCCCCACCTCTTATCAATTGAAAAATATCCAATAATGATAAATAATCATGTGGATATCTAGTAGCATACTTTCCATAACCTTAAATATGAACACCCTGACACTCTTCATAGCATGTTCTAAATGGAAAATCTCTACCTATGATAGGAAGGATCCCCAAATCCTTATTTCTTGAAATCTCTTACCTAAACAAGCTTATTTTAGGGATAGAAATATCATCTTGTGTAAAAGACTTTGTCTATAAAAATTAGCCTAATTTACCTTAATCCTAATCAATAATATAGGATAAAAACATTAAACAAATGGAAAAATTATATATTGTTCCTTTGAAAGATAAATATTCATAAAGAGACACAAAATCATAGGCTATTCCCTTGAAGGATAATTGTGCAAGAATATATCCTAAATTATAGACCATTCCCTTGAAGGATGGCTATCTAAAGTAATAAATACATTATAAAACTTATCATATTGATCAATTTTATATAAAGCATGCCTATAAAAGGCCTTAAAATAAAAATCCAAAGTATCCTAAGAAAGCATCTTGCATTGATCAATTTTATCAAAATTTATAGACTTTTTGCATTGATCAATCTACATGGAGATCCTAAGGTTAGCCTTAAATCTCTGAAAGACAAGAAAAGACTTTTATTCCTTAAAAATTGAGATTTGAGCTACATCACATGAAAATAATATATATATAAATTCCATTCCTAAGCTAAGGGGTCATGAACTTAGATGACATAAGGTTGTTAAAATTAATTATTAACAATAAACAAAGGATGCATGTGTAGATGCAACAAGTTGTTTATCTCTTGCTAGGGTCCAAGCCAATAAAGAATCAAAAGAAAATCCTTTAATATTTATCATAATGAATAATAAAATAAAATAAATTAATCAAATTATCCATCATTTAATATCCATTAATCCCATAAAAGTCAAGATATAAAATCATTAATCATTATAACTTATCACATTTTTATCATCCATAAAAGCATAAAGAAAAATGTAAAATACATCATTTTATAAATCATATAATAAATCTATGACCATGGAAAAAATTAAAATGGATCATATAATCTATATCCATAAATTACATCACATCATCACATAATCTAACAACTTAAATCATAATCATGTAATGCATCACATAATAATGTTAACTCATAATAAAAAAATCTAGGATTTGTATGTATAAATCATGAATGTAAATCATTTGAGGTATCCTAATACAATGATAGATAAAATGGCTCTCTATCTAGTATAATGATTAAAATATAAATACTCAGTAAAATGAATATGATTCAGATGGATGATCTCACTTCATCCACTTTTGCCTCCTCCTCTATCCAATCTTGCTAGCCTCCATCATCTGTAAATAACAAAAAAATGTAAAAGTGTGTCAATTTTAAAACTCTCTTGCACACATAATTAATTAAAAATGAACACCTAACACATTAGGCTTACCATATATATCTCTTAGTGATCAACATTGATTCTACTATGATCGACATCAATTATATATAATCAATATCGATCTGTATAGATCAGTGTCAATTGGATCCTTTTGGCTCATTTGTTTCACTACTTACAAAGTTTTCACATCCCTCTAATCTTTACTCAAGGCCACCTATGTTATCTTTGTTATAACTATCCCATTAATTGTTATCTTACATTAATGGATAGTAGACATAGACCACCTATTGGTCCCATAGCCTTTGAAAGGCCTACACTCACATCAGAGCACATCCTTTATGGACCAAGAGAGTGTATCTCATATTGATAATAACTATCTCTAGGTAACACACATGTCCAAACCCATCAAATTATTTGGTTGTCCCATCCTAGCCTTTGTTATCTTGATTGCCTTCTATTGAAGTCAATTATTCATAATTGTGGTAATCCATTACTTGTTTTCCTTAGGGAATTTTTGATTGTATATCCTACATCTTGATAGTGAAAAATTATACTCTATTTTTACCCTTTCAACTTTAGCAATCATTTTATATCTATCTTATCTATTACCACCTTATTTTGAACCCATCACCAACTCATCATCCTTTGTCAGCTCCCAGTTTGAGGTGGGATAATTCCTAATATAAAGCTAGGGCATTGAAACTATCTTAGTTTTTGTCTTATGGTAGGTTATTAAAAACCACTCAATAAAAAGGGGTAAATATAGGCACTAGGATTTCACACAATAATATTTGTGCTAGTGCAGGTCTTAAGAGCCCTTTCTCATTCCATCCATATTTCACCCCACATAATTAGTTTTACTAGTTACCATTTTACTCTTACCATATGTAATTAGTTTCACTACTTATTAGGTAATTAATTTTAACTAATTAAAAATAATTAAAATCTATCCAAATCTACCAATATACAATAAAAGTAAATGGTTTAAACTCTGTACCAATTCCCTCACAGTCCAAAATCCATATAATAAATAAAATCCTAGTTTAAACCAATGATTGAAATGATTACAACCTTTCATAAAAATAGTCTAGAATTGATACCAATCTCCATGACCAATGTCAATTCAGTAGAATTGACATCAATTTAATAATCATCTTGCCTTCAACAAAAGATGATGATTTTGCATTTGAACACTAAAGGAATTTCTCTAAGATGATTGCCAGATAGTTTCTCACCTATTGAAAATCTATATTGCCACGTTATCCCCTCAACATCCATCCAAAAATAAAAAATTACCTTATCAACCTTGCAGTTATCATAAATTTTGAGAACTATTAAGGTAAGTACATTTCATTGTTTTTAAGTAATTATAACTTTCTTTATTCTATTTTATGTTCTTGTTTATCACCCTTATCATCCCTAGAATATATTAAACTATCATATATCTCACCAAACTAATTTGTATCCTTCTATTTTCAAAATTTTATCTATATTATTATTATCAACACCAATTCACAACATCAACATGGGTCCTATATGATTGAAGTTTATTCATAGAATCGACATTGATCATATACGATCAACATCGATACCTATTTAAATCTCCTTTATTTAGAATCTAGATCATGTATTTGTTAACACTTCTAAATTAATCCCAATTATTTATTTCCTAAATCATAGGTTTCACCTATAGATGACATTGTATAGAGTTTCACATGAAGTTATAACCTTTATTGATTTACCAATTATCCCATAGCTTTTCTTTGTTGACTAGAGTGATATTAATTTTGAGTTATGAATCTATGTAATTATATTTTCCCCTACCATAGAGGCCATTTATGTTTAGTTATAAATCATGCAAGAAGATGAAGATTATGTTTAAGCCTATTGGCATGATCATTTTATCAATCTTAATGAAATGGATGTATATAAATTTAAATTACGCTAATTTCATATATATATCATTATATGCATCTTATAATTTTCATTACTATATTTATCTACTTAATTGATTCATAAAATGGGATGACATCCTTGTTAAGAAGTTTATCACTTCTTGGGACTAGTCTGGTACCAAACAAACCAATAACATATCCTATTAATCAAATATTTTTTGATTTTTATCATGTGTATAGGCAGTCCTTCCTAACCAAAAAGGATCTTCCACAATTGCTAGATAAATAGTGCACAATCTTCCAATTTATAGGTAATCCTTAAAACCCTGTATTTCAATTTGAGTTTTTAGTAGTCTATTTTATAAAGGAATGAAAAAAGAACTACTCAAACACTTATATTTACCAAAATAGAGGAATAAGAGTTAGGAATGCTTACCTTGAAGATGAACCTATCGAGGTTCAATCTCTCCCTTGGCCAATGGTGATTTAAAAGAGGAGGTTGTGGTTTATAATGATCACAAAGATATGCCAATTCTAAGTTATATGACTTCTCCTATGCATCCAAGACTTTTCCACAAGATAATATTATTCTCTCCAAGTGTAAAGCCTAAGAAATGACTCCTCAAATAGAATGGTGGAAGAGCATATTGTAAAAAAACATAAATAAATGATTATCTCTCTCTAATGAAAATGGAGAAAAATATGTGTTTATATAGTTAGATCTAACCCTAAACCCTTCCAAAGTTTTAACCAACACAATCATCCTAGTCTACCAAGTTATTTAATAAATAAAGTAATTAGGTCCCAAACTAGGTTAGTTAGGATGGCTTATTCCTGTGATGTGCTCATTTCTAAGAATAAGTTTATCCCATGAAACTATGTTCAATAAATGGAAAAAGAGATTTTGGCTTAGGTAGGTATTGATTGAGTCAGTGAATTACTTGGAAGAGTGTGTGAGGTGTTAATACTTAGGGAAATGTATAGGAGAGGTTTTTGTTGGTTGAAAATGGTGGTATAGGGAACAATAATATTTTTGAACACCAATGGTCTTCCCCCTTTTCCTGGTGCACTCTTTAAGGCATGCACTTAGAGAGATTGAGACTCAATGATTTTATACAAGAGATAAAGCATAAATAATTGATAATTTTCTTTAAAAAATATGTGTATACATATGCCCCACTTGAAGCTCATCATGTGTTATGCAGTTACAACATTAGATGGCACTTTAAAAAAAAAACATAACACACAATGTTGAGCTAAAGTAAAGTGTAGAATTTTAAAGTGTAAAATAAATGAAAGTAAATGATTGGAAGGAAATAACTAAAAATAAGTAATGTATGCGTACCTTTACTTAACTTTAGCATTGAATGGTTGTCTACTATGTTTGTAAGTTTTGATCATAGAGGGCATATAGACTATTTTGGATAAACCCTAAGGATACAAAACTTAAAGAGAAAAAATAAAAAAATGTAGGAAATCCAAGATAACTAAAATGTGTAAGCATGACGTACTTGGAAATTTGGTAAGCTAGGGTTATAAATGCTAAGTTGGGACCAAATGACCAGCCAAAATTTAAATTAAATTAGGTAATAAAAAAGCTAAGGCTATTAAATGACTGACAAACTCAAAAAATTATACCTTAATTAAGAAATAAAATAAAATAAATAAAACTAATGATACAAGAACAATGAAAATCTAACATCAATGTGAAAGTAGTAACAATCCTTACTCAATCATCAATGGAAAAAGTACATGAAGGTGGGGGTGGGAATTAGTGAGTGAGGAGTAACAATCAAAAATCAATAATGGAAATGTATAGGAAAAAACAATGATGAGTGAGAATTAAAATTCCAAAATCACTCAACAATGGAAAATGGTACTCAAAATACAAATGGATGTATTTGTCTAAAAAAGGAAATGATAACAATTTTTAAAAAATGAAACCAAGTAAATTATAGAAATGTAAAAAAATGGTGTAAATAAAATAATCCATATTCACTCAAGCATACTATTTTGATCTAAAAATAGATAAATCCAAAAAAAAGTAGTGTCAACATGTTTTAAGATATGAAGAAGAGGGAATATAAAGGTGGGAAAATAGATTTAGAATCAAAATTTTCTATCAAGGGGGAAATAAAATCTATGATGGTGTAAATGAAATAAAAATAAAGGAAGATAAACTCGTTATCAAATTCAAAACACTAAAAAATGGGGTTTTTAAAAATAAGAGGACTTTGACATAAAGGATTCTGAAAAAATTCTCCTAACCACACAAATATTGGGTTATTAAATGAAGTATGAGTATCATCCCATAAAGGCTATATATATGTAAAGTAAAATGGATGTACATTACCAAAACATGTTACTAATTATTTAGGACCCCTTTATAGGCTATGTTTATACCTCTCATTTAACCAATCAATGGATTGGTATCATTTTCAACTAGGGCAATGTCCAATGGCTATTTGTAATGAGATATATTGGAGTTTTACAGTTCACTGTTTGGGGTGTTTTAATTTTTATATGTTTTTTAAATCCTAGAAATATTAAATAAACTCTAACTTGTAAAAAAATTTAATTCTAAACTATTTTTTAGTTGAATATCTCCTATTGGCATTCACACTATCAACAACCAGAACTTAAACATTTGACATAAGATATATAATATCCTCACTTGACTTAGTTATATGGGTAGGATAACATGATTTTTAGAATATAATAATGCCATATATTCACACCTAAATATCTTCTAATAGATTATAAATGTGAGATGAATTAATAAAATTAATCTAGTTTAAAAAATGCACTCTTGCTTAAAATAAATCTACTTGTATTGAATTGAAATAACTCTTGCATGTAAATGAAACACTCTAACATTAAGAAAATTCACACTTTATTTTGGAAAAGGAAATCAAAATTGGTTTTGAAAATTAAATTCACTCTTGTATTTAAAAATAATCACTCTGCATTTGAAAGAAATCATTCTTGTGGTTAAAAGGAAATTATAATCGATAGTAAATGAAATATATTTGAATTAAAGAAATACCTTCTAAACTATTAAACTAAAAAGTGACAATTTATCTTGATCCTTGGAGAGAATTAGGCCCTTATTCCTTCCTCAAAACAATAATTTCTTTACTCATAAATAAAATAAAATGTTGATCTCTATTTCACTCAAAAGACCATATACAAATATGAGATGTTGAAATTTATTTCATAATTCTTCTAACTTTTATTCAAATTTTAAAATTTTACTCTCTAACTCCCTTGGAATGAGAAGGATATGTGTATTTAAACATATCTCAACATCTATTCATAGAGTTTAAAATCTTGGTGATCTTAACACCCATATATGTTTATTCAAAATATATATAATCTAGGAGTCAGATCCCATGCTTTTAGGAAGGCATTGGAATTGTCTCAAATAACTATAGATAGGAAATAACTAACATAGACTGAATATACTTATTTGGTTTTATAAAATAAAGATACAAATATATCTAGACTATTTGAGGCCATTACCATGAATGGTAATGTCTAAAATAAAAAATCTAAATTTAGAAAGTCTATTTATAGATATCTACAAAATTACTACCCTGATCAGTAGGATCCAAATAGTCTTTGGATCACATATGGGTATCTTCAAAGCATCCTATATAGGTCTTTGGAGAACCCCATATAGGTATTTGAAGTATTCTTAGACTTCTTCAGAGCATCTTGTATATGTCTTAAAAGGACACCTAGAGCATCCTCAGAGCATCTTTGGAGTGTCTTTAGACATTATATCTTCAGAGATTACTTGTTGAATCCTCAAAATTCTAACAAAAAACAGTTTCCAAAACTATGTGTTGCCTTCTCAAAATTACTCCATCTTTGGGATGTGTTGTTGTACTCAAAACTATGTTATTCATCCAAATTAGACACAATAACAAATTAAAGAATTAGTAATAAATTACATATAAATAAAGAAAAAATTGCATTTATTTCCTACTTAGATCAGACTTTAACTATTAAATGCAATGCAATATATAACAAAAGGTAACACTTTATGGACAATTTATATAGATATGATGAGCTATATGAAAATCTCATCATTTATCCCCCACACTTTACCTTTTGTAAGTCCTCTTGCAAATAAGTGAGATGTTTGATATTTTATCCAAATTTACTAATTCAAACCTATGAATAAGATTATAAACTTAAAAATGATGGCCCTAATTATGGTAGCCCCTTGCCAATAATCCAAAATATCTGACAACTTTATGAAACCAAGCATAAAATTCAATTTCTACTTGAGTACTCCAACCCTGCCATGGACATAGAGTACACAAAATGATTGGAGGCCTAAACCTCATCCTAATCCATACATTTGGAGCTCTTTACTCTAAGATTCAAGTGTTAATCTGGGAACCTGCTTTGGTTCTTCTTGGACTCCATCTAATATTGGTGGGTCTTACGACTTCCCTACACTTTATATCAACAGGTTAAGTCTCCCACATGGCAAGACTAGCATTGATAACATTGAAAAAATGGTGGTTTAGAATATTTGTAAAAGAAGAAATATTAGATATAAATAATTCATGATACTTGTTCTTCATATACATATGATACAGTTTTCAAAATTAGAAATAAGTTTTCATGCTTCTAGAAATTGTGGTCTCTTGCATAACCTAGTGGTGCTTTTTAATTCTAGAAATCTATTATTGGCTTATTGTCATGTTATTTGGTTCCTTAGAGTGGAGATAAAGGCATGAAATTATGTCTCTCCAACAAACATATTTATCACAAAAATATATGGATAGCCTAAAAACAAATTAAAAGTATAAAATTCACAAATGGCATCCTACCTTTCATTAGTGCTCTTTCAAAAATTATCCATAAAAACATGCTCATCTTCAATAATATGTGAAAAAATAATGGAAATTAATTGAATCTATCATTTATAAAGATGATCATGTAGGAAAAGAACATAAACGGATGAAGGTTGCCTACATCCTAATAATTTCTTAGAAATATCACAGATGTGTTGGATGGAAGCCTATGCTTTCTACAATTGTTGTTGGGATTCTACCAATTGCTTTTCAGATTCCTCCTTAAGATAAGAATTTTCATCCTTGAACTTCTAAATTTTATTTTGGGTGTTGTTCCAAACTAAGATTATTTCATGTAATGGAATAGGGAAAGAGGCAAAAACTCTTATTAGTCCCTTTTTTTGAACTAAAATTTCTCATGTTTCTATCTTCATTGCTCAAATAGAGGCTTGTAACTCAAAATTATGAGTGGTGAGATATCTTAATCTATAAATATATTAAACAATAATTAAATTTATTTCATCAATAATTTACCTCAGATTATTAAGCTGATTATGCTTATCAACATTGGCATTTTTCAAATTAATAATTTGAGTCTCCTTGATAGCAAGAATTTTTTTTTTCAAATCACTCAATTCTTAAGTCTGTGAAAATATTAAATTATGGAATCTATTTTGTTCAAATTTTATTCATTGAAAAATTATCTCTTGTTCACTAATATAATAATAGATTATTCCTAGATTTGTTCTAAATTAGAAATAATCAAGCCCTTAACATTTTAAGTTACACGAAGAACATCTAATTCTACCTATTACTGCTTGATTATGTCCTCATGGTGTGATAGAGCCATTCCATGGTGTAATTATTTTTTTTCATTAACATAATGAGGAGAAGATGGACCTTCTTCAATCAAAGGTGCCTTACCCTTATCAATGATAAAGGGTATAAGTCACTTTGCTTATTGAGGTACAACTTCCTATACAAGGGTTACTTCTACAAATACAATTTATTAATGCTGGGGTTCTTTTACAACAACTGATTCAAAATATATAATGTCAATAGGGGATCTTAGGCTTCCCAAAGTCTCTATGACATGTACATATTCTTATTATTTTTCTTCTTACAAAAAATTTTGGTGACTATGCTAGAGCTTAGTTGGAGGAGGATGAGGGGTATCTAAAGAAACTCATTTGTGTCTTAGATCCTTAGCATAGTATTTTTTGAGCCAAATGTGTCAAATATGGTCATTCTTAAATCTAGACTATGGTAAAGGGAGGAGAGGTAGGGTATGGTGTTTTATTAATAGAAACTAGATAAAATTTTTGGAGGAAGGAGGACCAAGCCTTTTCACCCCTTGGTTTACTAAGAAAATAATGCCAACAATAAGGGTAACAAATCCATGATGCCAGATAGACCTAATACCTCTTCTTAAATTCAAGAAACATTAATCAAATAATAATGAAGGAAAAATAGAATATTTATCTTATATTCATCTATAAAATCTCCTTTCCTAAAGTGAAGAAGGAGTCTCATAACATCTCCACCCACTATTATAAACTGACCATCACAAGTGATATATTTCATTATCCAAAATACAACATTTTTCTAGGGTTGAGGAAGACTTTCTCTTATGATACCCCTCACCAATCCTTATGAGGATTTATTTGGTTTAGGGTAGGGATCATTTCCTTTAATAAACATATGAATTAGGTTAGAAAAATTGAGTTTATCAATAACAACAACCCCCTCCTCAGGAATCCTAGAGAGAGCAATGATTATAGATGGATTTATTGGAATGTTTTCCCCTTTAATAACAACATGATATTCATCAAAATTCTCATAAAATTCTTAAAAAATTTCTTCATGAAATCCCTAGAACATTGTAATGAAATTTAACCAACCTATTGATTAAAAGATGTATTTGGATACCTCATCTTACAACAATGCATCGAAGGATTGTGGTTCATTCTTATTCTACCTTCCACCATATTTGGATAAAATGTTGTATAATAAAAAATATAATTATGATATAAAAACATAGAGCTCAAATTTGCACAGGAAATAGTGGAAGGCAAGAGGTTAGTGATATATTACAATAATGGAGAGTAGCAATAATACATAATGAATAACAAATTAGGGTTTATTATATGATTATGGTAAGAATTATAGCAATATTTATGGCTATCTCTTTGAAGCATGTGATATATAATGGGAAGATGCTTTTATCCATTAGATACTAATGATGTGGCATAAAGGTAATTATTGGTAGAACTTGGAGTAATAATCATAATGAAATGCACATCATATCAAATATTTTTGAAAGACCCCTTATTTAAAACATAGTCACATCAATTTTATTTGAAAATATCATTTGAAAACATCATCACATAAAATATTTTCGATAATATCTTTTGAAATCACTATCACAACAAAATATGGAATGCGATAATGATGCTATTGACTCATCATACCCATGTGACTTTACTAAAATGTGTCTATGTGAATACTATTGATTGCCTAATTATTACACATACATGACATAAAATAGAAAAATTCCTAAGCCTTTGGGAAAATAAATACAATTGTACCTTTTCATACAAATCTATGCCTATCTTCAGGGGATACCATGTGTCCTATAGGGATAAACAAATCTGATAAAATAGGTTAGTTAACAACATTTTTTTTTGTAAAAATCTTTCTGTTGAAATGTGCCAATTACTAGTTTTCACCTTTTATTTTTTTCAATACTTTTTTATTTTCATTTTTTATAGTTATATTTTTTTTGTTTTTGTATTTTAAAGGGAGGAGAACTACCATTTGCTAGTTTTCAACACTTATTTATTAGATGTTTTCTTAGAATATCATTTGTCCTTATTAAAAGAACCAGGTTCCTCCACAAGGTCAAATTGATCTTGGTTTTATTCAATAAACTCTTCCTTGATGAGAGGTATTTGTATACGTTAAGCCTATGACCATTGACCAAAAGTGTCCTTTTGTCACCATCAATGGGTTGAAGTTGGACATAACCATTACTAAAAATGGTTTTGATTAGGTATGGTCCAAACCATTTTGTCCTTAGCTTACCCTTCAATTTTTAGAATTTATTATCAAATAGGAGTGCCGAATGACCATCTTAAAACTATATTTCTCTGATGTGAGTGTCATGTCACTACTTTCTTTGGTTTTAGATCATGCTAGTTTGAGTGAGTGTATCTATTCTTAGTTCATCTAGTCCATTTAGTTGTATTATTCTTTATTTTTGAGATTCATCAAGATCCATTCCCATATTAGCTATTATCTTTAATGTCTAAAATTTAAATTCTATAGGTAAGAAATGTTTCTTTCCATACATGAGTTCATATGGAGAGAATCCTGTAGTTATCTTCTAGGTTGTATTGTATGCCCATGCTACTTTAGGTACTTTTTCTACCCAATATTTTCTACTTCTATTCATAATTTTAGTTAGGATGTTTTTTAGCTCTCTATTGGTGGCATCCACTTTCCCATTGGCTTGGGGATGATATGGTGAAGATTTCCTATGATTTATCTCGTACAACTCTATAAAATCTTTGATCATGTTGGACATGAATTTGGGTCCTTGTTATAAAATAATAGATTTAGGAACTCCAAATATTGGCATGGTCTTATGGGATATAAAATCAACAACCATTTCATCACTAACAAATGAGAGTGCCTGAACTTCAGCCCACTTAGTAACATAGTTAATACATACTAATAAATATTCCTTCCTTTGAGATGGTGGGTTTATTGGTCCAAAAAAGTCTAACCCCATTTTTCAAATGGTTATAAAATTATTTGAGTATGAAGAGGTATTTTAGAGGATAAATTAAACTCACCCAGCTTATGGCAAGGATCACATTTCTATATATACATTTTGACAAACTTGTGAAGAGATGGCCAGTAATAACTTGCACTAAGGATCTTGTGAATAGTCCTCTTTGCTAAATAATGTCTTCCTCATAGTTCACTATGGCATGATATGATGATTTCATACACCTCATATTATTTGATACACCTACAAAGTATATGATCAAGTTCATTTTTAAACAACATGCCTTTAAACTATTTAAAATGAGAACTAGCTCTAACCAAATATTTTATTTCTATAGAGGTAAAAGAACGAGGAAGCTTCCCTATTTATATGTAATTTTCCATGTCTAAAAACCATGGCGAGTATGTGGATATGGATAAAAGAATTTAATTGGAAAAGAGTCCTCCATAGGTTCATCTTTACCTATAGTGATCAATCTAGATAATAAGTCAACAATAACATTATACTTCCCTGATTTGTCTATGATAGTAATATCAATTTCTTATAACATCAGGAGCCATCTAATTATTCTTTTACCTACTACTGGTTTATTCATTAAATACTTTATTACTAAATGTCTGTATATATGAATACCTGATGACTAGTAATGTAATGCCTAAATTTGTTTATAGCATAGAGAATAATAAGAAACTCTTATTTTATGGTAGTGGGTTCTTCTTGGTGGGGGTAATATTCTTGCTGATATAATAAATGTCATACATCTTTCCATCCTCATCTATTTGACCTAATACTACTCTTAATATAGAATTGGAAGCATTAATATAAACATGAAAAGGTTTTTCAAGACTAGAGTATTCATGAGTTTATTATTTAATGTCTCAAAGGCTTCCTAACATTTATTAGTCCATAAAAAATAAATATATTTTGCTAACAAAGAAAATATAGGGGTAAATATCTTACTAAAATCTTCAATGAATCTTTGGTAATATCTAACATGACCAATTTTTTTTTTATCATTAGTTTGTGTTTATGTAATGGAAAGGTTAGAAATTAACCTAATCTTTTTAGGATCTACTTTTATTCCTTGAGAAGAGGTACGATGTCCTAAGACTATCCCTTCATCAGCCATTATGATGTATTTCTCATGACTCAAAGATACTTGGTGATATTCACATCTAGTCAATAGTTTATATAAGTTATTCAAAGCTTCACCAAATATAGTATTATGGATAGTGAAATCATCCATTCACACTTCCACACAATAATTTGTAAGATCAAAAAATATTGTTAACACTGATCTCTAAAAGGGAGCAAGTACATTGCATATTTCAAAAGGGAAGGACTATATAAGCACATGTCTCTTAGGGGTAGGTAAATGTTGTTTTGTGTTGATATTTAGGTGCTATTCTAATTTAGTTGTATCCACTAAATCCATCTAAGAAATAAAAATATTTTTTTCCTACCAAATTATCCAAAACTTGATCAATGAAAGGCAAGGGAAAATGGACTCTTATAGTGGCTTTATTCAATTATCTATAGTCTACACAAAATATCAATTTCTCATTATTTTTAAGCACAATAAATAGGGGTTAAAACCATTGGATATTAGATATAGGATAGATAAAACCAACTTCTAATCACTTTTATATTTCTTTCTTGACAATTTCTTTCAAATCTGGGTTACTCCTTCATTGTGGTTGTCTGACTAGTCTAACATTTTTAGTATAGATGTGATGTGTAAAAAAACTAGGATGTATTATTTTCATGTCACTATAATTCCAAGATAAATATTTTTTGTCTTTTACAAAAACATCGACTATTTTTCTTTCCTATTGATTAGTCAACTAACTATTGATAGTTAATAGTCTACCTGGTCTAATTATAATATATTTAGTGTCTAGAATAATAAAATTTAATTGTTTGTATTTTATCATCAAGAAATTAAATGGACATGTGTGTGGTATTAAAATATGAAGTGTGGCTACATCTTTGTAAAAGGTTTCACTTGTGGAAAGCATATTAGTCTACCTTCCTGCTACATATAGCTAACCAAGGTCTACTTAGAATGATTAAATATCCTACCCTATTTGGTTTAATTTGAAGGATCATTAAATTAATAGGGTATTCCTAGGGTTCAATTATGACTAGTATATTATCTATGGTTCCTTTCAGGGAAATAATGGATTGATTTTCCATTTACAAGATTATTATGGTACGCTGAAGCCATGTGAGAGATAAAGACTCTATTATGTTGATAGTCATGATGTTTATGGGAGCACCTTGGTCTAAAAACACACTTGGAAAATATTTTTTCCCTATTGGTATAGTCATCAAAAGACTAAAAATATCTCCATATTTAGGAATAAGTATGTTTCCTATTAATAGATCAACAATTTTTCCAATTACTTGAATTATTTTGAGATACCACTTATTTCTTCCTGGTATTTTGATGCATAATCCTTTGATGATTTGACTCAACTTAAGAATGTATTTAATGTATATTAATATTGGATTTTATATCTTCATTTATTTTAATCCATGCAGTAATTCAAAATCTTCCTTAAGTTTTTCTTCCTTAAATTTCCCATGAAATGGAAAAATAGGAGGATATTGAATTTGTTTGATGTGGTTATGGCTTTTATCTTTTCTTTAGCTGGTTCTTGAAATACAAGTGGCTCAAGATTATTGTTTTCATTAGGAATTTTAGTTATGGTAATGGATGTTTCTCCTACTACCTTCCCTAATCTGAGTTGAATATTATTGCATATAGTTAAACTACTTAAAATATTATCTTCTTGATCAACTGTATAGATAGGTGTATTTTGCCTAGTATTTAGATTTTATACTGGTTGGGTAGGTAAATGTGGTTGGTTAACATCCTACCAAATTAGAGGTGGTTGAGGTTGTGGATTCATTAAGGCCTACTATGAAGGAAATCTTCTTTATGGCTGATATTATTGATTTAACCATTGAGGTTATGGCTGTTACACCTAATGTGGTTATTGATTTTGTTGTTGTGTCCAAGGTTGAATTTTAGTCATTCCCTACATTTATGGAATCTATTATAGAGTACCACATGGTTGTGGTGGTTCATAAATTTGTGCTGTAAGTTTTGTAGCCCATGGTGCCATCCATAGAATAGGATGAAATCTTAGACCAAACTAATTTGAGCCTGGGAGTAATGGTTTTTTAATCTTTGAATGAAATTTACTTCCTTAATGCTATGTGTTACTTGTTTAAATTGATTTATTATAGTAGTAAGATGTTTTTAATTCTTGGTATCATGATCTAGATCAAAAATACCACAAATCTCTATTTTGTCTAAAGGGCAATATTTTACTGTATGTTAGAGTCTACATCTAGGATAATAGATTAAAAATTGTTCAAAATTGGTAGCATTGGATTTTTATTTAAGGCCATCTAAAGTATATTTAAAATTCACTAGAATTTATGTCTTTAAATTTGTAAATTCTTTTATTAGTTGACCAACTTCAAGTGATTTTCCTAACCTTGATTTACTTATACTAGGTCTTATCTTGGAGTAATTGATACATAATGCTAAAATTTGATGAAAGCTTAACTTTTCAATGTCACCCTTTCCCATGAGGTTCAAAGTATCTCATGTATCATAATCTAATCCTTTGAGAAAGAATATTTTAACAACATCCTCGGTGAATTGATAACCACTCCTTTTATGAGTAAATATAAACCTATCAAGGTAATCTTATAAGGTTTCATCGTCATTTTTCTTTATCTTGAAAAAGTATTCCTTCTATTATCTAACTCTAAAATAATCTTAATATTTATCTAGAAATGTAGTTTTCATTTCATCCCAAGTGGTTGTGGAATTAACCTCAAGTCCCATTAACCATCTCATGGATGCATCCATGAGTGTATATGAGAATAATTTCAAATTTTGATTGTCTGTGACATAATCATATGTTCGACAAAGAACTTGAAACTTAAAGAGGAACTGATATGGATCATTTGATGATTTAAATCTAAAAATAGGTAAAATTGATGGTTAATTTTTTTCATAAGTTCTAACATTAGGACATAGAATGATTGGATAAGAGAAAGTTATATCCTATTGGGGTTATCAATCAGGGTATTTTACATGTGCATGTTTATCTCTCATATTTTCTTCCAAAATTTGGTTATTAAGCCAATATAAATTAAATTATTAGATGCTTGGTCTATGGTATATATTAGGAGGAGAATATTCTATCATATCTTCTTCTTATAGGGATTGTGAATAAACTATTCTAGAAAGAGGTTTTTTAGGATCAATTCTCCCTATAGGAGAAGATGTTCTAAATAAGAATCTTCTTATATGATCTATTTATAAGGATGAACCTTGTTTAGGAGAGGAATTAAAAAAATGACCTTCAAGTACATCTATTTCACTTCATAATATTTCCATCAAGGACTAGATGCTTTATTATTTTTCATTTATTTAGGATCCCTTAGGGATAAACCATCCTTGAGAATCTCTTGGCTGGTTCATAAATCTAAAGATTCTTGAAATATTTTTGTATATATTTTTTTGAATTTTATGAATGTTTTTATATTTCACTATATAAATCTAATGTAGGATCTCAATAACACTTATTTAAAAATTTGGGTGTCATTGGTAATGGTACCAAAAATGATAGGCTATCATTATACCTGTCATTTAACCAATCAATTCATTAGTGTTATTTTCAACCAGGGAAGTGTTTGATGTCTATTTACAATGAGATATTTTGATATTGGAGTTGTACAACTCATTTTTTGGGGGTTTTACTTTTGATGTGCTTTCTAAATCTTAAAAATTACAACAAAAAAGTAATTATAAACTATTTGTTAATTGAAGATATCCTATTGGCATTCACACCATCAAAATCAAGTACTTAAACATCTGGCATAAGATATATAATATACTCACTCAACTTACCCAAGTGGGTAAGATAACATGATCTTCAGAAACTGAGAATGTTATCTATTATCACCTAAATAGCTTTTGATAGATTTTGAATGGGAGATGAATTAACAAACTTAATCTAGTTTGAAAAATGCATGCTTACTTAAAAAAAAATCTACTTGTATTGAATTGAAATAATTATTTCATGTAAATGAAACACTCTTACATAAAGTAAATTCACACTTGATTTTGAAAATGAAATTCACTCTTGTATTTAAAACAAATCACTCTTTACTTTGAAATGAAATCACTCTGCATTTGAAAGAAATCATTCTTGTGGTTAAAATGAAATTATAATCTATAGTAAATGAAATATATTTGAATTAAAGAAATACCTTCTAAACTATTAAAATAAAAAGTACCAGTTTATCCTAAAGTGCCAATTTATCGTGATCCTTGGAGAGAAGTGGGCCCTTATTCCTTCCCAAGAACATGAATTTCTTTACTTAGAAATAAAGGAAAATGTTGATCTTTATTTCATTTATAACAATATATAAAAATATGAGATGTTGAACTCTATTTCCAACTTCTTTTAACTTTTCTTCAACTTTAACAACTTTCCTCTCTAACTCCCTTGAAATGAGAAGATGTGAATTTAAACATATCTCAACATCTATTCATAGAGTACAAAATTTTGGCAATATTAATGACCAAATATATTTATTCAAAATATAGACAATCTAGGAGTCAGATCCCACACTTTTAGGAAGGCAATGGAACTGACTCAACTAATTATATATAGAAAATAACTAACATAGACTAAAGATACTTATCTAGTTTTACAAAATAAAGATACAAATATATCCAGACTATTTTAGGACATTACCATGAATGGTAATGCCTAAAATAAGACATCTACATATAGAAATTTTATTTATAGATATCTATATAATTACTATCCTGATCATTAAGATCTAGTTAGTCTTCAAAGCATGTTTGGGTATCTTTGGAGCATCCTGTATAGGTCTTTGGATCACCCTATACAGGTTTTTGGATCATGCCTAGAATTATTTAGAGCATCCTGTGTATGTCTTTGGAACACACCTAGAACATCTTTAGAGAAATTATAGATCATCTTTAGAGCATTGAATCTTTGGAGCTTACTTGATAAATCCTCAAAAATGTAGCCAAAAAGAGTTGCCAAAACTATGTGTTACCTTCTCAAATTTACCCCATCATTGGGATGTGTTGATGTACTCAAAATTGTGCTATTCATCCAAGTTAGACATAATAACAAAGTAAAGAATAAAAAAAATTACATATTAAAAAAAAAAATGAACTCATTTCCTACTTAAATCATACTTTAACTATTAAATTTAATGAAATATATAACCAAAGGCAACAATTTATGGAAAATTTATATAGATATGATGAGCTATATGAAATTATCATCACCCCTTATAGAGTTGTTGATCTACTACAAAGATTGGGTAATAATGTCAGAAGTTAGGTAACACTATAGATTATTTTGAATTCTCCTATTCCAATCTACTGGCCTACCATACCCCAATGGACCTTGGTTCTAGGATGATGCCAACTATGGATTTTTATCTTTGATTAGATATACGAGATGTGATATGAATCATGTCTTTTGGTGTGATGTTAAATTTTATGTTTTCATTGCCTTTTATTTAAATTATTTGAATTTTAACTTTTTAATGGCTATCCTTATTCCTCCTCCATATAGATTTGGAGAACTAAACATGGGTGCTAAAAATGAATATCATTTAAAAACTTTGGACTTGGTAGCTAAGAAAGATGACTTAGAAAGCATGGTGTCTAAGAGGCTTGTTTATTCATGTGAAATAAAAGTGATATCTTGACTTATACCTTTTTTTATCCAAAGTATAATGAAAGGAATGGAAATCAAAGGGAATGAACATGAAATAATTTGAATTACTTCAAATCATAAAAAAATTGACAATGTGAATAGGGATACAATGACAGGTAAGTATGATTCCTTATCATTAGAATATATGTAAGTGTAGGAAACATGATAACATAGTTTGTTGTGTAATTTTTATCTACAAAAAAAAACCAAAAATGAGGCTAAGAATATGGGATCATAAACTTGTAACAATTTCTTAACATCCTAAAAAAAACACTCAGTTTGGTAAAAATGTTTGAAATAATATGTAGACTTTATGAGGATATATTGGTCTTATCCATGATATTACACTACAATTCATAAAAGAGAAACCTAAGTGGGTGAAAAATAATGTGAAAAATGGTATTTGTGAGGACACCCCAGTCGTATCCTTGGTCTTACACTGTAACTCACAAAATAAAAACGCAAGTGGGTGTAAGATGTTTTAGAAAATAATAAGCTTGTGATTAAAAATCAATAAAAGAGAAACCTAAGTGGAAAAAGTAGTGTGAAAAAATGGTATTTGTGAGGACACCCCAATCCTATCCTTGGTCTTACATTGTAACTCACAAAATAAAAACCTAAGTGGGTGCAAGATGTTTTGGAAAATAATAAGCTTGTGATTAAAAATTAATAAAAGAGAAACCTAAGTGGGTGAAAAATAGTGTGAAAAAATGGTATTTGTAAGGACACCCTAGTCCTATCCTTGGTCTTACACTGTAACTCACAAAATAAAAACCCAAGTGGGTGTAAGATGTTTTAGAAAATAATAAGCTTGTGATTAAAAGAGAAAAAAGGATGAAAAATTGATGTATGAAGGAAAAAGGTATTCACAATAAAAGTAGGTCCTATCCATAATATTTCAATACAATTCATGAAATAAAGAAACTAGAGGACAAAAAAAAGAACCAATGTTTGTGTATAGGGTAGAGTTGTATAAGATGAGATCATTATAGAATTCATGCAAGAAGTTTAGTAGGACAATATATATAATTATGAAAAAAGGAAATATTGAAGAAAAATTTCAGTTCAAAAATTGTGCATTAGTGGGTTCTTTAAAAACATGACCTTTGTTAGTTTTTATATAGTAAGTACTAAGACCAAGAATGTCTTTTACTAAATCAGGGCCCCACCATTTTTGGCCATATTTTACTTATTCATCATGGGTGTATTATAATTTTGGGACTAGATCACGAACATTATAAGAGTGAAATTTGACCTTTTTATTATGTTACTTGGAGATGCAAGCCTTGTACTCATAGTCATGTTGAAAAGTGGCTAAATAGTGTTCATCAAGAAGGTTTAAGGTATGAATATGAGATTCACATAATTCTTCATCAGGAATGTTACCATGAAGAGATATAATTAAATATGGGAATTAAAATTCTATTGGTAGGTCTGATTTTGAATCATATACTAGTGATAATGGTTTTTCCCTAATGGTAGTACGTATGTTAGTATGGAAGGCCTAAAGTATGGGATATAAGTAAAGATGCCAATAAGTGCGAGTTTCTCATATGGTCTTTTGTAATATTTTGTAGATAATTTTTTTAGTGCCTTTAGCTTGGCCATTGAATTTTGGATGGTAAGGTGTGGAAAATTTGTGGGAAATTTTAAATTTGGTGCATAGTTGTTTCATATACTTCATTTTAAAATAGCCACCATTATCAATTATAATAGTATGGGTAAATCCAAAGTGATACATGATTTGGTTAAGGATAAATTTATAAATAGTGGTTCCCATGACATTGATAAGAGCCATGTATTCTACCCATTTAGTAAAATATTCAGTATCAATAATGATAAAAACATGACCATCTTGTGAATGAGGTAGTTTGCCAATGAGATTTAGTCCCCACATGGAGAATGACCAAGGAGACTCCACTATTTAGAGTTCAATTAGTGGTGAATGGATTAAATCATCATGATGTTGGCAAAGAATAAACATTTTGGAAAAATTGATAACATTTTTTTCTAAATTGGGCCAAAATTAACCCATACATAAGCATTTACATGTTGTAGCATGTCTACTATAGTGATCATTTGAAATTCCCCCATGTGCTTGATCGGGGAGAGTAGGAACCTGTTCTTAAATCACATAATAAATTAGGTAAATTATATATTATGGCAATAAAGTGTGTTGTATCAAAATATATACTTAAAGGCTTATTTACATATTCTATTATTTTTAGGAGAATCTATATTTGGAGATTAGGTTTGATGTTCAAGGAATTGGATTATGTTTTTGTACCATGGGATTTATCAAATAGTGACATCCTTTATGTGAAAAATGAGTGAATCATTTGGTTGGATAGAAGAAGGTGATTTTATTATTTGGATGATAAATTGGGAATCATTAAGTACTTGATGAGGATGAAACAAAGATGTTAAACAAGCAAGAGAGTCATCTATGGAATTTTTATCTCTTGAAATTGGATAAATGGTAAAAGAAGAAAAATATTTGACAAGTATTGTTGCCATTTGATGATATGAAATTATATTTTTACTTTTAGACTAATAATCACTATTGACTTGGTGACAGATAAGTTATGAGTCATCCAATGCATGTAGATATGGGAAATATAAGTGAAGTTCTACTTTCATGCCTTTAGTGATATCAAAGGTTAATCTAAATACCAGAAGGATGATATTACCATGTGGGTTTGTTAGAATACAACCTTACCCAACTCCTTGGAGGCATTTAGTGCTATCAAAGAGGAGGGTCCAGGTATCTTCATGTAAATCAATGGTAAATTTAGGGAGCTCTTTGATAACTAATTTTGATTTAGTAGTATCAAGAATGATGTTGGTATCTTATTGATTATTTTCCTCTAAATTAGTAGTGAAGTCATGAAAATAATCTTTAAGGGAGATACCTTGATTAATTCCTTCAATGTAAGTAATGTTTTAATTGAGGCAATTATCTTGAAGGTGATTTATAGCTAGTATAGGTGCCATTGTAAGTTGGTTGGTGATGACTTGCCCTTTGATAGATTTTGGTGTGACAATTCAAAGTAAAATTCCACCAAGAGGACCATCCATTTGCAGATTATATATCTAGGTAAGAATACTTTGGAGAAGAAATTATGAAGTGGATCAGAGTGGATAATGACATAAGTAGTTTGATAAAGTCTATAGTGACATAGCTTTTCATGTATAAAGTAGATAGTGAGGTAATCACATTATACTTTAGTATAATTTTTTTTGTAGTTAATAAGGTTTAGATTAATGTAGTAAATAGTATACTCTCTACTTGTATCATCTTGTTGGGAAAGCATTGCCCCAATTGATATGGGAGAATTAGAGGTGTATAATATTAAAATATGATCATTTTAAGGTGGTTGAAGAGTGGGAGGATGAAGTAAATATTATTTCATAATATCAAATGATTTATGGCATAAGTATATCCATTCTAGAGTTTTACCTTTTTTGGGAAGATAATTAACAAAGTAAATATGATAAGCCATTTATGGGACGAACCATCAAATTTCCCCAAGCTTTATGAGGTAAGTATGATTGTCAAAGATGAAAAGAGGAATGATAATATTAAATATAGAATTAAATTTGGATGGATTGACATCAATGCCTTAAAGAGAGACTAGGAACCCTAAACATTTACCAGATGTGACTCTAAATACACATTTGTTGGGTTAAGTCAATTTTTATTTGATTAGTCAATAAAAAATGATATCTATATTAGTGAGGTGTGTTGTGCAACTCTTAAATTTAGAAATGAGGTTATCAACATAGGTTTCCACTATCTTGTGTATAAGATCATGAAAAATGTGAGTCATGGCATGTTGATAAGTGGCTCTAATATTTTTAAAACTAAAAGGCATTTTAATGTAACAATAGGTTCCCCATTATGTAGTAAATATTGTTTTGTGTTGTTCTTCAAGGGTTATATGAATTTCATTATAGACTGAAAAGTTGTTCATAAATGATAACATTTCATATCTAGTAGTGGAATATACAATGGAATTAATTGAAGGTAATGGAAATTATCTTTTGGACACATGATGTTAAGATTACAAAAATAAATTCATATATGAATGACCATTGTGACTTTTCTACAAATGAGAATAATGTTTGATACCCATTAAAAATAGTAAATAGGTTTCATAAACTTGGCATACTATATTTTAATAATTTATTTATGACATAAGGTTTTGAATTTGGGTAAGTGATGATGTTATGTAAAAATATACTAGGATCAATACCTAGAAAATCCTCATATGGCTAATCAAATGTTTTGTAGTATTTATCAAAGAATAATCTAAAGTTATCATGATTTGTTGGCATGAAATATATAGAGGTAGTAATGGGTCTAGGACATGATGGTGTACCATAGTCTATTCTATTTATTTCTCCAATGAGCATAACATTTTTGTCTTTGAAATGGTATGGAGCATTATGAAGATAATAATAGGATTCTCTTTAGGGTCCACACTAATAATGAAATTACTAAAATGAAGAGATTTTCATTTGAAGTTTCCATGTTTATGATGTTGTCATGGAAGTTGAGGTTCACTCACATGGACTAACTCAAGTATGGATTCATCAATAGGGAGCTTGGGTAAGGGTCCATAGTATTCCACACCTACTTTGAGATCAATGATTTATTACCATGGAAATTATATCCATAATGTATTTGTTGTACATATATGGCTTTAACATCAAGGTTAATTTTAGATTCAAAAGAGACTATAGGTTGAGGTTGAGTGGAGTCAAATGGATTCGTAATAGGTGTGTTAAGTTATGTTTTAGATGGAATTTTAGGTGCAATGAGGTTTATAGCCTTAGTGGTATTTATAGGATCATGGGAAGGAATGAAAGTTGGTAGGTTGGTGGTGTAAAATGTATAGATGGTTCTAAAATTTATGAATTTTCTAGAGTTGAAATTTTTTCAACTACCTCAGGGGTATAAATAAGTGGAGGATTAATGGGGAAAAAATGACCTTTAGTTTTTTTAATTAACTATCAGCTAATATATGAATGATATGGACATCACAGTTAAAGGCATGAATTTTGGAAAATGTTTGTTGATAGTTTTGTACATCCAAGTCTCATGATTGAGCCTGAGCCATGATATAGTTATTAGCATATATGTGGGAAATATTGTATGCATTTGTCTCTAGGGGAGAATAAAAAATGGATGCACATAGATCACTAAATTTTTGGGGTGACATTGTTAGAGGATATTGAAATAAATGTGCCACTCTATATTCATTGCATGTGAAGTCATATTTTGTGTAAGCAGCTTCATGTGCATTACATGAAGGAGGAATTTTAATGATGTCATCAACTAGATGGATGGCATGATCACATGGAATCAAAGGATTCTAGAAACCACTCCTAAATATAAGGAGATAACTTAGTGGTAGTATGAGTATTTTTTTGTCATTTGGTTCATCATCATCAGAATTGGCAAGAGTGACTTGTAAATCTAGATTCATGTTAATGAATTCAAATAGAGGTACACTGTTAATTCATGGAATGGTTAGAATTTGATACTAAGATTTGGGTTTGGTTAGTTAAATACTTATGGATTAAAATCAACCTTATATTTATAATAGTTCACATTATGGATAAATTTGGTACATTGACTAACTACGGAGGTAATAGCCCTCATAAAATGTGCCCATAGATGACCTAGGAGTATATTGTAGAACATTGGTAAGTCAAAGACCATGAGATTGGTATGTATGGTCTTGGGTCCAATAGTGAGGGGGAGCCAAATACAACCAAGTGGTTTTCAATTTATCTTATCAAATCCTTGACATGTGACATGAGTTTGATTTAGGTGTTCATTGGTATACCCAAGTTTTTGAATTAACCAATGGGAGGTAAAATTAATTACTAACCCTTATTCTACTAAGATTTTTCTAATAAAAGTGGTATTAATTACAATTTTAATGAAAAGAGGTAGATTATCAGCTCAAAAAATATTTTCATCATCAATCATATCTTATTCAAGGAATTCTATGGAAGGTTTGGATGAAGTATAAATAGTTTCTATAGAATTTACTTCTGTCAATGAAGGGTATTGAAAAGTTTGGCCCACTTTGAGGGAAAGTGGTTCTTAATTCTCTTGTAAGTGTTGCATTAAAAATTTGTAGTGATATGGAGAAGTACAAACTAACTCCATGAGGGGTATTTTACAAGTCACCGAGTTGAGATATTATAATAAATTCCAATGAGATTTATAAGATGAAGAACCAATACGAGGCTTTGAAGGAAAATGTTTCTTGGTAGGAAGAGAAATAGTTTAAGGATCTAGTTTTGGAAGTGTTTCCTTAGTTGTTTCATAAGGTATGGTAGTGGTAGTGGTGTTTTTGAGATATTTTTTATCAAGTGATGGTTTTTTGGCTTAATGATAGAATATTTGTAGGTAATTTTATGTCAATAATCAACTTTAGCTATGTTCACATATTGATAATTGGTATAGTATTATTCATAGTCAACATCAATTGCACATATATCTTCATTTGAGTGATGTGGGTTAGAAGTAGAAAATGTTTTGGGATGTCTAGAGGATGTGGGCTTGGTAACGTGTTTTTTTAGAAGTATTAACATAATCATGATGATGTATTTTTATCATAACATCATGAATGAATATATCTCCTAACATAAAATAAACAAAAAAATGGTAATCCCACTACATGTTTCATGGGAATGACCCACGTTTCCATGAAACCAATAAAATTTGTTAGGATAATTCCATGTAGGTGGATTATTAGTGTAAATGAAAGGTTTAGAAGGAGCTGATAATTATTTCATTTGTTGAATGTTTAAGGGTGCATGGGAAGATTTGGGATTATCTACTTTGGATACTCTTGGTTTTGTTTAAGGAGGATTGTTAGTGATTGCATTAATGGAGTTTTTGAAATATCCCTTGATGGTTTTAATGTTGGGCTCATTAATTGTTTCATAAGAAAGTATTATCTTTTAGCTTGATCAATTACATCATTTACATTTTTTGGAGAAAAAGTACAAACCTTTTATTGAAGGGAAGGTGTTAAGGTGGTTATGAATAGTTTAAATAATTTATCATTAGTCAAGTTATGATAAAATTTATGATCTAAATATTTTAATAATTAAATGAAAGCATGAGTTGATTCAGAAGGGGATTTCTTAGAACTAATGAAATAGCTAAGACAATTTTTAGGAAGATAATTATGTTGAAATTCCTTAACTAGTGGATTGCCTAAATCCTTTAATTTTCATATAGAATGTCGAGGGAGTTGACTATACCATTATATTACATCACCTATGAATTTTTTGATTAAAATTTTGGTAGTGGAAAAGGTATTAGTTTGAATATACTCTCTATAAAAATTACCAAATTCTATAAGGAAAGATGTAATGTATTTATTCCCATCATATTTAATAATTGGAGAGATATTTTAAATATCAATAAAGATAATGAAGGGATCTAGAGGTTCATTTTGATTAATTTTGAGCATCTTGATGTGCATAATGTGTTGGGGAATTACATTTATCATGTCATCTCTAAGAGGTGGAGGAATAAAATTTTGGTTATTTTGAGGTAGGAGAATAGGAGGTTGATTATCCATGTTTAATAAATGATGTTTCACTTGCATAATTTTATAAGTATTAGATGTCTACCTAATATTCATTTGTTTCACTATTTATACAAGAATTTGAGGGGTGTCAATTGGTGGATTGGGGTAGTTAGTGTTTTAAGTAGGATTATTAGGAATGGTAGGAGGAACAATCCATGAATTGGTATTAGGGGATGGGTTGTTGGGTGGAATATTATTTAGGGACATGTTATTAGCATTTAAAATATTTATTATAGGGTTATTTTTTAAGCTTGTGTTAATTTCCCTAAAGTGTAATAATGTGATTTAGAAAAAGTTTTTTTTTTTTTTTGAGAAGTGTGAAATGGATTTGATCCATTAGTGTCATTGGTTGGGGTAATTTGGACCATATTGTAGTCAAAATATGAGGGGAAAGAGAAGGTTCACCAAGAGTGAGTATCCTCTTGGGTAACAAGAGTAGAAAGGAAAGAACACCCCATACATCATCTAAATTGATTACGGTTGTCAACAAAGATTCTGATAGGGGATTTAATGATGTTTAGAATAAGAATATAAGACCAAAGATCAAAGGTGAAAAGTAGGAGCAAAGTTTGATAGATATAAAATAAGAATAGATAAGAAGTACAAAATTGACTAGGCCAACTAATTTTGGAAGGAAGACCAACAAATTTTTTTAATAAAGGACATAGTCAGATCAATTGTCTATGTTATGTGGGGAGGCACTGAAGACCATCCTATGAGATACCTGATTGAATAGAATGATTGTGTTCCATGGAATATAAAAACTACATGTGACACAACCGAGTGGGTCAACTATGTTCTAAGGGTAAAGACAAGTTTAGAAAATTATGATTCTAGATGATCTAGTGTTATTTTTCATAATAATTTAAATAAACATACATACAAATGGGTCAAACCACTCGATCCTATTATGACCCACAAAACAAACCTTGTATCAACATTGAACAATACACATTTTGTAATATAAAACACAATTATCAGAGAATAAGAAATAAAAATGCTAATCTATATGGTCATTATTGAATGTTTTAAATTATAAATTTATACATAAATGTGATAGGGAGTTGTCTATAGAAAAAAACAAGAAAGGAAATCTAAATATGGTTTCATGTAGGTATGACTGAAAGAGATTTGTAATAGTAATGGTATTGGCCTGGTATTAAGGCTTACCCCATCACTTAAGAATCCTGTAGTGATAATGGTGTTGGGTGCTTTACCAATATATACCATCAACCATTTATTTATAATTAGACAAAAAACTAAGTCAACTTCCCCCTTGGTGATGAAATCCAAGTAGGTAGACTTTGAGTAGAATTTATTTAATGGTTTTTGATATTATGTGGTTTAGAAGTGTGTGAATAAAATAAAAATAGTGTGACTAAATCCATATATTAAAACTTCCTATTTATTCTATCTATGCTAATCTAAGCAAGCATGCAAAAAAAATGAAAGATGAGTTAATTACTAGAAATATGTGTTAATTCCTTTTCTTGAAGAGTACAAAGTTAGTTCAGATGACTAATTATGAAAATAATATAAAATATTTTAAAATAGTTTGATTTCATCTTTTGAAATAAGGGCTAGAGAAACACAACCAAATGAGTCTACTGAGTCTCTTAAGAAATAATGAAAACTACAAAACTATGTTCATCTAGTCGACCTAGTTAATTTCAGGGTTATAATTTTATAAACTAAAAATTACAAAAAATAGGACCATAATGAGGAAAATAAATTATTAATATAGTGATAATGAACCTGATGATTTTGAATATATTGAATTTTCTTTCTTTTATACTATGTCATCCAGAATAACTTTTTAAACCTGCTAATAGAGTCAAATGGGTTGACTGAGTATGAAAAAATATATTTAAAGAAGAATCAAAGTTATTTGAGTGGATGGATCTAGTTACATGTGTTTGAAGATGACCTACACAAAGGAACACTAAATTGATAAAATAGACTATGTTAAAGTTGTGCACAAAAAGTTAGGTGGAGTCAAAAAATTTGATCCAGTGATATAAATATGAAATAAATAATAAATAATAATAACAAATTAATGCATGGAATAAAATTTTTAAGGGTTATTTCACATTAGTATCATTATAATATATGATAAGGGAATGTGAAGATGATTTATAAATCAATCCTAGCTCAAAGAAGATAAATCACACTAGCCCTTCCACTTGTTGGTATATTTAGAAAATTAGGGTCATGACTAATATGGATCTTCTAGACCTAACTAAGGGGTATATTATGACACAATATCACTAGAGAGGGTTTTAAATCCTCTAGTAAAGTAATATCACATAATAACCTTAGCTAGATAATAAAAAAGTGAAGTAAATCTAATCTAGTGCTCACCAAAGCTTGTGACACAAATGGGGATAATTAAAATAAAATTAAAAATGGAAGAATAAATCTAATAAAATAAATGTAGAGGTAACCCTAATGTAAAGAGAGATAAATACATTCAAAAACCAATTTTATCTACCAAAATAGAGAAATAATAGTTAGAAATACTTATCTTGAAGATGAACCCATCGAGGCTCAATCTCTCCCTTGGAAAATGGTGATTTGAAAGAGGTTGTTGTGGTTTGTAAGTATCATAAAGATAGGATATTTATAGGCTATATGACCTCTCTTATGCATTCAAAAATTTCCTAAAATATAATATTATTCTCTCCAAGTGTAAACCCTAAGCAATGACTCCTCAAGTAAAATGGTGGAAGAGCAAATTGTTAAGAAGCAAAAATGAATAATTATCTCTATCTCTCTATAATGAAAATTTAGAAAAGGATTAATTTATATATATCTGAATCTCACCCTAAAGCATTCCAAATTTTTAGCTTACATAGTCAACACAATCGACCTAATTATTTAATAAATAAATCAGTTAGGTCTCAGACTAGGTTGGTGGGCTGACGTAGTCCCATAACATTATCATTTGTATGAATAGGGTCAACCCATGAAATTATGTTAAATAAAAAAAATATATATATATTTTAGTTTATGTATGGGATATTTGAGGTAGTGTATTACTTGGAGGAGTATGTAAGGGTGGTGTCAAAGCTTAGGGAAATATATAGGAGAGGCTTGTGTTATTTGTAAGTGGTGGTATAGGGAACAATAATATTGTAAAATACCAATGGTGTTCCCACCCCTTTCCTAGTGTACCCTTTAAGGTGTGAACTCAAAGAGATTGAGACTTGATAGGTTCTTACAAGATATAAAGCATAAATAATTGATAAAGTTTAAAAATATTATGTGCTTATAACAACATCCACTGTATGTATCCAAGGTCTACCCAAAACTAGATTATAATGTAATGATTTAGACTTAACTTAAAAGTGGTTGGGACTATTTTTGGTCATAATTTCACATCCAATGTGATTGGCCAACTAGGGGCCTATGTTAATTATCACATCCCTTAATCTGGAGAATTGATTTTTGAAGAATATTGGTGCTAATGCCCATGGTGGTTAGGAAATTTGGGATATAAATGTCTAGGACAAATACATTATCAATGATTACTCTTTTTATTCCATTATTATTCATATTAACTTGTATGAATAAAGGCAAATATTGGTTAATGATATCCTTGAATGGTAAATCTATTGGATCAAAGGTAATATGTTTTGCATTATTTTTAAGGTCTTGCATAATATTTGTAAAAATATTTAGGTTATATATCATTTGGAACTTACGTATAAAACAATGCCTCATATAGGATATCCTTATATATAGTGGATTGCTTTAGAAGTTCAAGGTTTGAGATCTTATCATGATTGTTACTTAGTTGGTTGATAAGGTCGTACCCCTTAGATTTGATTATTAGTTTTGGATTAGGAGAAACTTGTTGTAGATTAACAAGTGGTATATTAATTTAGACTCCTTTATATTTTTGAGTAATGATAGAATGGACCACAAAATATAATATAAGATGTAGGAAAATAATGGGTGCAAGATGGTTACTATCATTCGAATAAAATATAAGTAGAGAAAAAGGTTGAGAGCATGCATACTAGTGTCTAGATACTTGCTCTAGTATTACAAAAAGAATTATGAATAGATACAAGTGTTTCTTTTGTTTAAAAACTCTCTCATTATACTGATGAATTTATCAATTTATTTGAATGGTAGGTCTACTTGTGCAATTATAGTAACACACCATAGTTATAATCATAAATTTGAGCCCAAAATGGGCTATAAATGCTTCTATTTTTCACATGTGTTGTAAAAATGAATCTTGATTTTAAAATTTTAAAATCTTGTTAAATCAGACATTATAAATTAAAAACAAAGAATCATGAGACCTTATATCAATATCTAGGGTTTTATAAATGAAAGGTCATGTTCACTAAATGTTTAACCCTAAAATATAGATTTAGGAATCTAGGGTTAAAGGGATATAGACATCCTAGGGCATAAGGGTGCCAAATAATTATAAAACTCATATATACATATATTGAATTTGATATGTTAAAATATAAAGGAAAACTATGCTAGATATTGAAATAATAATGAAAACAAGATAGTTAGGTAGTTTTAAAGATACTAGAGATCTAGATCTAAAGCATGAAGGAATCAAACTGAAAGTGGATTTTAGATCTATTTTTAGATTTCATAAATATGAATTCTATGACCTTAGACACTTGCATTGACATCAAAGGATTCCATCAATGGTTCTATATAAACTAGATACAGGTGTCCTATACATAATGATAGTTGGATATGGATGTGACCACCTAGAATATTTTGGTTATTATATCACCTTCTCTTTAGTGTGCTTAGATCTAGATCATGGGTTGTTACTCCTTGTCAAATAGTAAAACCTTAGTTCTTCATCTTCATAGTGGATATCAAAATAATGGGTTGGTGGACATATAATATTGAAATACCCTAAACACTCTTATATAATTGAGAGATGCTTACATAAACAATACTTTGAAGAGGGATTATACTTATGTAGTTATCCCCTATATATCAGATTATGTGTGCATAAGGATGTAATGTGTGATAAGCAAGTACATAGAGTGACCAATCTTGTAACAAATAAAATTTTACTCATGGAATACTTCTTTGGTAATTCATACCTATAGAAGTGTTATTCCTATGAATAAAATCTAAATAAGTTAAAATAAGGAAGCTTTGCTCACTTGAGTGTTTTATTGAATGATTTTGTAAGTTGCATTATGAGAGGTAAGAAGTTACTAGGTGTTGTATGAATGAGGATTGACTTTTTATATTTAGAAACCTTGTTGGATAATATATTTCATGAAATCACTTAGGATGACCATAGGCATACATTAAATTTTCAAATTGAATGACTTTTAGGGCATCAAAAACTTTTGTTAGGATAGGACACTTGTGTCGACATAGGTGTCTGACTAGGACATAAGTGTGTAGGTAAATAGAAAAAAAAACATAGGTCCAAAACTTATAAAGATAAAATATAATGTGTATAACATTTTGATCATAATAAAAGGTATGAACCATTAGAATCACATTTGTTGGACTAAGAGATAAGTAATATGGGATTGAGAGATAGAGAGAAAAGATGAGAGAATGGTGAAGTAGAGTAGAGGAAAGAAAAGTGGAGGATTTCAAACTAAGATGGTGTGGTAATGGTAGAAACAAGTTGAGAATGATGATGATGATGATACAAATCAAACTAGTTATGGAGGAGAGGAGACTATGAATAAATAATTAATGATGTAAATCCAACTAGTTACGGTAGAAATAGGGTGAACCATTAGAATAAAATTGGTCAAACTAAGAGATAAGTAATATGTCATTGAGAGACAAAGACAAAAGATGAGAGAATGATGGAGTAGAGAAGAGGAGAGAAAAGTGGAAGATTTCAAATTTAGATGGGGTGGGAAAGGTAAAAACATGATGATGATTCAAATTTTGATTTTATCAGACCATTTTAACCTATGTTGTTAATAGATCTGACCATAGAACATAATAATTTTTGAATCTATGAGATAGATCCATAGGTTTTAGATTATGTCTGGTAAGATTATAAATTAGTTGAAGCTATGCGATATAATGGTAGTCTTATTCTAGAATTTCTAGGTGGGTTATGGCAAAAAAACCAAAATTAAATATTCATCAACTCTAATCAACATATCTACAAGTTTTGAATGTTAGGTAAGACTTCAGATTGGTAGAGTATAATATTGGCCTTCTTTAAGAGGTACAACCTCTTAGACAAGACCAAATAAATTTGAATGGTCAGTTGAGTAGGAAAAATCTAGAGTAGAAGTTTCATTGAATCCAAACTTTGGATCTATTAATTCTAGGTGGGTTTTGGTAGTAAGAATTAGAGCAAAAGTTTCACTTCTTCTAAATAGTATATCTATAGGGTTTATACTATGTTGGGTAAGACAAAGGATTGGTAGAATTCTAACATTCCATAAGTGGAAGTGTATACACATTATATTTTAAAAATTTATTAGTTATTGATGCTCTCTATCTTGTAGGAACCCCTTGAGTCTCATTATCTCTTAGTGCATACCTTAAGGGGTGCATTGGGAAAGGGGTGGGTAGACCATTATTGCTTTATAGGATTGTTGTCCCTTTTTACCACTTGATATCAATCTAACCAACTCCTAAAACCATTCCCCTAAGCTTTGCCTCCTATTTTCACCCTCTTCTAGTATTTTACCACTTTCATTATCCATTTCCCTAACATAACACCCTTTTTTAGTAGTTTACATGACATCATCAGCCATATCGACCTTGTATTGTTATTTAAAAAGATCACTAGGAACTAGGTCAGCCATGGCTAACATAGTTCATAACCTAGTAATTTTTTTGCCAAAATCAATACTAGATTGATCAGGTCAAACATTTTAGCCTAAACTTTTGGAAAGGTTTAGGGTTAGATCTACTATATAAACACATTCATTTTGCCATTTCTAAGAGAAGAGAATAAGAAGTAATATATATTTTACATCTGCTTATCCACCATTCTACTTGAAGATCAAGCTTAAGGTTTTTGTAATTTTTTTTAGAGATATGGATCTTATCTTATGGAGAAGTCTTTTAGATGCATTGATAGGTTGTGTAGTGTAGAGTGGATTTATCCTTGTCATACTTACATACCATAACAACTTTTTGTGAAGCACCTTGGCCAAGGGAGAGATTGAGGATAGGTGGGTTCATCTTCAAAGGTAAATATTCATAACTTTGTTCCTCCTTTGTAAGAGTAGATATATATGAATTTTAACTTCTCTTACATGAATTAGGATTTCATATACATTGATGTGAGTATATGTCTTCTATGCATGTTTAATTTATGTGTTGTTTACCCTGACTTTGCACCACAAGATTTGGTGATCACTAGATTAAAATTTTAATTTACTTGTTATTAGTTTAGTGAATATGAAAATGTAGGACTTAGATAGGGTTATTGCATAATTTTTCTTGACTAAAAGCTTTGGAACCTCCCTAGTGATATTATTGTGGTAAGATATCCCTTGGCTAAGTCTATTGGATCTATATTGGTCATGACCTCAATTATCTAATGTATCCCCAATCAAAAGTATAAGTAGGATCTATATTTTATAAGTTAATATTGATTTTTAGACCCACTTTATTTCTTAATGGATACATTCTAGTGAAACCAACATGAATCTAACCCTTACATTTTTTTTCATGCTTTCATTTATATCATTTTATTATTTTTCTATATTTGAGATACTATGTTGACCAGGATGATATAGTTATAACTTTAATGCATAGATTTAACAAACAATAATATCAAAATGATTCTATTCTTTCTTTGAAGGTATTCATCAGATATAAGTTACTAGATCAGATAGGTCAACACAATATTCTTCTTCAGTCCCAGATGATAAACTATGTCAAACATGTCAACATAGTATTTCAATTAGCATCTAAGTCAATAAAATAAGTAAAAAAGGTTAACTTAGTAATTTAGTAAACATCCAAATCAATAAAATAAATTGGGAAGGTAAACTTAGTCATCTTATCTTACTTCAATAAATAGGGTTTTATAAAACTAGGTCGAACTAGTCAACTTAGTTTTCATAGCCTAAAAGAAGCATTCAATGCACTTCAATAAAAAATTTATAATATTAATCATTTTCCAACCCAACAAGGTTCATCTCTTTTTCTCTTTCTTAATTCAATACTTCATTATAGTTATATTTTATACAAGTTTACTATAACAAACTAAGTTGACCTAGTCAAATTAGTTCCGTAGCCTATCTTCTATCTAAAAGACTAAGTCAACCTAGTTGAATTTGTTCATAAAGAATTTTGATTTCAAAGAATAGTAATGACCCAATTGAATCTATTTTGTACTATCTGTATACATTTTCATCTGAACTAAATCTATACCATTCTTAATTTGGGAATTAATAACTATTTGATAGTAATTAATTCACACTTTTATTTTCAATTGTTTTCATGCTTAGATTAGCTCCAATAGTCTAATTAGGTGGTTTTTAAATTTCTATTTAGTTACACTATTTATATATTTTTTCACAAACTATCAAATCACATAATATTCAAAACACATTTAACATTTGTCTTCCTAAGGCCTACCTACTTGGATTTTATCACCAAGGGGGAAATTGACCTAGTTTTCTGGCCAAGTATAAACACGTGGTTAATGGTATATATTGACAAATAACATAACACCATTATCACTATGGGATTGTGAAATGAGGGGGTAGGCCCTAATACCAAGATAGTACCATTTCCAACATAGATCCCTTTCAGCCTAAACATCCTGAAACCATCCATAGATTGCTTTCTAGTTTTTTTATTTTTAGCCAAAATCCATATCACAATTAAAATAACACTTTATAATAATCTAACAATATTCAGGATGACCACTTAGTTCTCATTTACTTTTTAATTGACTACTTGCTCTTTGATCATTGTGTGTTGTATTATAAAAAATTACATTGACTAGCATTAGTGTAAGGTTTTGTGCTATGTGACCCAATTGGATCATTCTCATTGATCCAATTGTTTATGTTTGATTTTATTTCTTACTTCAATTACATCATAATTTTTTTCCTATTTTAAACATATTATCATTTTATTCAACATAGTCTCTTACATACCATGTTTTTCCATGTCTGTAATACTAAGTCAACTTGGTTGACCCTATACTCTCTTTAATTAGTTAAGTTATAGTACTAAATTGACCTAGTCAACCTTTTATCCTTATTAGACTATGTTTTTCCCTATCTATAATACTAAGTCGACCTGATCAACCTTGTACTCTTTTATGCTAGCTAGTTTATAGTACTAGTTTAACCTGGTCAACCTTGTATCTTTATTTACTCCATTTAATACCTTGTTTTCATTACTAAGTTGACCTAGTTGACCTTGTACTCTTATCTATCTCTTGGATTATGAAAAATAAAAAAACCTAGTTAACTCTATATCCTTCCTATCACTTTTTTTACATCAGATTTATCTTCCTTAATCTTTATCTTTCATCATGAACTTCTTATTTAAAGAAAATAGTGAGTTAAAGTCAATAGATATGATGAGTTTTACCAACCCTAATAGGTTATCCCATAAGCATCTTGTGGCTCCTAACCTAGATAAAAGTAATGTACATGTACCCACTTGCACTACATACTATGCGACCCCTCTTAATTCCTCTTTAGTTCATAATCCTCTCTTCTCATTTAAAGATCAACCTAAATTAGAGTATACCCCAGAATGCTCTTCTCCATCAGTGAGTTTCCTAAACATTGAGGAAATATCCTTTTACTATTTACCATATCATGATAAGTGGTCAAGTTGAGGAGCCCCATTCACCTTCTCCCATATTCTCACATAGATTTGGGGACACTAGCTTCTTTGCTTCTCAGCTTCCCTCTCTTTTGACCCCTTCTTATACCATGATATTTTCCTCTTTGATTTCTTCTACCTCTATGCCTAGTATCTCTACTAACATGTAAGGTTATACATATAGTGAGTCTCTTCTAAGACCATTTATTCTCAATTATTACACTAATGCATCATTTACAACCCATGGTAATCATGATACTAGTGATGCTTATTATCATCCCTCTACTAGTACATTATTTTCCACACAAGTAAATCATGCTACTAGTGCCTCACTTACCAAAAAATCTTCTCAAACTAATACTAGAACCCATAGTGGTACCCAAGCCATTACTACCAATTCCAATGCTTCACACAATGCTAATAATACCACTCAAATCCATCAACTTCTATTACAAACTATTAATCAAATGAACACTTTCTAAGATAAAAATCATCTTATCTAGCTTCAAAACCACCCATAAAAGGTTCCATGGGAAAACATAAGAAAAATTCTCCCCCACCTCCTCTTCAAGATTCCCATGGTAATCTTATCCCTTAACCTCCCCTTGTTAACAAAAAAATCAAACACTTTCAAAATTATCCTCGAATACCTCAAATTACTAACATCGATATAGGAGGTACCACCCTGACCATTACTTACAATGGGTCAACCGATCCCACTCTCCACTTAAAAACATTTATAAATCTATATAAAGATTAGGTCAAGTTAAATATTTTTTTTGCTACCAAGTTATTATAAAAAAATCTCATGGGTGATGTTCTAGATTGGTATAACCAACTCAAATCTCATTTCATCAATAGTTTGGAAGATTTAGTCAATTCTCTAGTCCAAGAATTTCAAACTAGTGATCTTTTTGAAGATATCTTGGCCCATTTTATCAATTGTAAGTAATTTGAGATCAAAACCATTTACGATTTCATAAAATGATGGAAGACCTTGTCAAATAAATGTGAACACAATAATGCTAGATGAAAACCTATTTCATATATTTAGAAATGCTCTTTTTTCCATGTTGTAATATCAAGTCTGGCCTCTCTCACCATGAACTTTGGAAGATGCCGTTGATGAAGCCAAGCATCAAGATTTCCTTATGAATTAATTTGAGCCATCCCAACCTTCTAAGGGTACTTGTATGTTAATAAAAAATAATAATTGACATGCTACAATTGATGGTGTCACCGATTCTTATGATACCATTTATACTATTCAAGCTATTATTCCCAACCAGGCTTTAGAATAAGCTTCTCCTCATAACCACATCACTAACCCTTATTTATCTTCCACAAATCACATCAATGTTTGAAAACCTTTATCCTTAGTATAATTACAAAAAACATATACTAAGGACTCTTCTATAAGAACTTTATCACACTCATCCCATTAAATCTTGTTATGATCCCAATAATTTTTTTTTGTTTCATGCTAGTTGTATTCATTCTCATGAGACTTGTAGGTAACTTCATAATTTGGATATGGATTTCTTTATTGATCCCAATTTTGACCATTATTCTATCATTTATCAATGCTAACAAACCTATGACTTTGAATTCAAATCCCATGAAACACAAACTAAATATCAAGTTTTGAACTAGGCTAATGCTCATTTGGCCATTTATAAAGATCCTCCTTCAAATCACCAAGATACCTTAGACAAACTTACCCCTTATACCAATAATGTTGAAAGTATTCTTAAATAAAATCCTAAAGATAATGTGGTTGATATGAATAATATGTGAAGGGTGGTTTCTTTCATTGATCCTTGTAGACATCCAATTGCTATCACCATTTAGTTGAAATTGTCAATGGTACTCAAAACAAACTTAAATGCACAATTTAGGCTGAAATCAATAAAATGTGATAAATAATTAGAGATTATCATATAAAAGTGATAATTTGGGCTGCTGTATCACTAAATCGGGCAATGAATTTTATGTGATTATTAACTTATCTCAAATAATTTTGAGTCAAAATGGCAAAAATGTAATTTGATGCTTTGAAGCACTGAATTGCTCTAGTTCAAAATCACATGACATATGTATATGTTATTTACCACCCATAATGATATAAATGGGGTGTTGGTCCATATGAAACTAACACCTTCTAATTGTTATCCAATCAAATTATAACCCAGTAACTTGACATTTCAACTAGTTTGATTAAGTGGGTAAATAATTTCCAAAGAATTGCATAAAACTTAATTAATCTCACTTAGGTAAATTAACTCAAATCAAGAGATTAAGTGTAAATCCATGGAAGTTATTTAATATCTTTTCACTAGAAATTAATTTCTAATATCTACATCATCAAGTGACATCATTTGTGGGGTGGCATCCATAAGTCATAAATGAAACTACCACACCCTTAACCGTTGGTGTGTCTAGGGATATGTGTATTCGACTTGTGGCTTGCATAACTCTTTTGTATATTATTTTGAATCTATATTTAAATTTATATGATTATTAGTTTGGCCTATGGGTGTCACATGGCGTTGATAGACTATATATAGGAGATAGGATTAGTTATTCATCATTATATTTGAGTATTCATTCTTATTATAAGCATTTGGGAGGTTGCCTCATTGAAGTGGTTTATCTATTATTCATATTTTATACTATGTTTACATATAGTTATGATATAATACTATATATCTACGTATTTGGTGAAATAATATCATTCCAAGTGGTATCAGAGCATTGATTTGGGCCATAATCAGGTCAAAAACCATATATCTTGAAATTTGGATATATCTTGAAAACAAATGTGAATTTATATACAATATTTTTAATGGAGTTTAAAAATTATTGAATTAAGTTTCCATTAAAATTTAATCTCATTTTGATATGTTTTTCAAACTTTATCTCCATTTTAGGGTTTTTCATAAATTTGCTCCATAGCTCAAAATTTATAGAAATTTTCAAATTTTTTCCACTTTTGAAAACATTAAAAAAAACTTGTTTGGGTATATTATTTGATATTTTTGATTTTGGGCCGAAGTAGTCAAAAAAATTAGTGGTCAAAATTGGGTCAATGGGGCAAAATAAGGTTCACCATCAAACCTTTGTATGGCTGGTCCTAACATCCACATATATGGGAAAGGGTAAGAAACCCCTAAAAATGCTTCAGGGGATAACATGGAGTCTAAATCATTTGATATGATTTCTCAAATCTAGTCAAATATACATGGCCTAATGTAAAAAGATGTGCAAGTCCAAAATTAAATATTAGTAATGCAAGGGGAGCTTAATGGCATAAATAATTAGTTACATTAGATCATGACATAATTGGATACCATTTAATCTTATTTAACACTCAATAATAACACCACCACTATGGTGGTAAAACCAATTTTCCTTCTGGTCTTCCTCCTCACAATAATAACACCACTAGTATTGAGGTAAAATCAATTTTACCAAAAGTAGATTGGTGCAAGTTTGATGGTAATGATCCACTCACTTGGATCACTCAATTTGAGAATATATTTGATTTAAACCAAACCCATAGCTATCAAAACATGGTTTTGGAATCTTTTATCTAGAACCTGAGCCATTCATTTGGCATCATTGGTTTTGTGTTCAAAAGAAGAAGACTGGTGTTCCTATTACATGGTTAGTATTTTTTGATGAACTGATGTCTCACTATCTGGATAATATTTTTGAAAAATAATTTAACCAATTGGATAAACTACAAAAAATAAGAACAATGAAGGATTATATTCATCAATTTTAGAATCTATTCTTACGTGTAGAGGATATCATTGAGGTAAATCTACAAATTTGACTAGCCTTTTTTTGGGTGGTCTAAAAGATAGTATTCAATTAGAGGTTTGTATGTTTAATTCCACTACTATCCAAAGCTATAACAAGGTCACACTTTGTACAATAAAAAAAGATGATGAAATGTTGTCTTTCACTACTAGGTAGGAACATACCTTCCCAACTCCATCATGGCCTCAACCTACGAAACTGACACTGCAAAAAATTGAGGAAAAGCATATCAAAGGGTTGTGTTATGGTTTTGATAAAAAATGGAGCAAAGTTCATCAATGTGATATAAATAATCTAGTTTACATTGAAGGGGTTGATGAGGATAAAGAAGATGAGGAGGCATATATTGAGGGTGTTGAAAGACCTAAAGATGAACCTATAGATTCTTAACCTATTATCTCCTACCATTCCCTTACAGGTATTTCTACTCCTTAGACTCTTAATATGGTGGGTTTCATTAAAGAATAGAAGACCATAGTATTGATTAACTTAGGTAGTACACATAATTTCATCAATAGTAAGTTGTTTACTCATTTGAATTATTTCATATACCCAACCCCAGAATTTCAAGTCATGATTGCAGATGGTGGTATAGTATATTATTCTAGAAAATGCCATAGTATTAAGTTAAAAATGGGGGACTATTTTTTAGATTCTTTTATGTTTGTTATTCCTATGGTCATGATTGACATTATTTTAGGATTACAATAGCTCACCACATTGGGTAATATTGAGATGAATTTTCATGAATTGTTCATGCATTTTTTTGAAGGCAAGCTAGTGGAACTATGACGATTAAGATTTAAATCTCCACAAATGGTTAGTTCACATCAGATGACCAAGATGCTAAAAAAAGGTGCTAAAGGATATGTGGCACACTTTTTTTCCATTGATGTTCAACAAACTAAGGAGTCTACCCATCCTGAGTTAAAAAAAATATTGGATGAGTATTCAATTGTTTTTGGACCCACACGAAAAGGTCTTCCTCCTAGTCATACTCATGATCATGCCATCAGATTCATTATTGTAAGTAAACCACCCAACATCAGACAATATATATATCCTTATGCTTAGAAAAGTGAAATTTAAAAAATGGTACAAGATTTGTTGGAGGAAGGAACCATTCACCATAGCCAAAGTGAATGTTCTTCTCCAGTAGTCATGGTGAAAAATAAGGATGAAACTTGGAGGATATACCCAGATTATACAGAGATAAGTGAGTTTACTATCAAAGATAACTTTCTTATTCCTATAATTGATTATTTTTTATATGAGTTACATGGTGATATTTATTTTACCAAATTATATCTTCACTCTGGGTATCATCAAATCTAGATCCATGAGGAGAACATTCATAAAATAGCCTTTCATACTCACAAAGGCTATTATGAATTTTTGGTCATGCCTTTTGGTCATATAAATGTACCATACAACTTTTAGATTTTGATGAACACATATTTTAGGCCATTTTTGATAAATTTTTTACTTGTGTTTTTTTATGACATCCTTATTTATAGCAAACATTGGGAAGACCACTTGCATCATGTGGAATAGGTACTCTCAATTCTTGAGCAACATTAGTTGTATGTTAAACCATACAAATGTTCTTTTGGAGTTCAATAAGTGGAATTTTTGGGTCATATTTTATCACATGAGGGATTAAAAGTTGATCCTAAAAACATCCAAGCCATAATGGAAGTGTAGATTCCCAAGACACTTAAGCAACTAAGGTGATTTATGGGGCTAATTGGTTATTATCATAGGTTTATAAAATAATATGATAGTATTGCAACACTGATCACTTCCTTTTTAAATAAAGACTCATTCCAATGGATTGATATAGATACCAAGGAATTTGAACAATTGAAAATGGCTTTGTGCACCAGCCTGATATTGGCTAATCTAGATTTTTCTAAGACTTTTGTGGTTAAATGTGATGCATCTAGATATGGTATGGGTGTAGTAATAATGCAATAAGGTAGTCCCATTACCTTTTATATTTATCAATTGAAGGTCAAAAATCAACTCAAACCCATCTATGAGAAATATATGATGGATATTCTACATGCATTTAAACAATAGAGACCTTATCTACTGGGTCATCACTTTTAGGTAAAGATTGATCATGATAGCCTTAAATATTTTTTAGAACAATATTTATCCTTTTAATAAAAACAAAAATGGGTGACCAAAATGTTAGGTTTTGATTTTAAATAGTCTAAAATCAAGGAAGCAAGGGCAGAATGGGAGAATGATAGTATTACCCATGCATTGATTTAGAATCTATAGTAGGGTTTTAATGGGATTAAAAGTTTACATGGAAGGGGAATGCATTATGGCACAAAGATAGATTATATCTATGTCTGAATTCTTTTCTAAAATAGAAAATCATTCAAGAACTTCATGCATCTCCACTTGGTGATCATTAAGAGTTTTTGAAAACCTATCATAGAGTAAATAAGGATTTTTTTTGGAAAAAAGTTGAGGGGGGTGTATAAAATATGTGTCCAAATGTATGGTATATCATAAAATTAAAGGTTAAACCATTAAAACCTTAGGTATTTTACAGCCCTTATCCATCCCTAGTCAATGATGGGAAGAGGTATCTATGGATTTCATTACTTGGTTACCATGATCTAAAGGTATCAATGTTATCATGGTTATTGTGGATAGACTCAAAAATTATTCTCATTTTTATTCTTTATCTCAACCATTGGTGGCCAATATAGTAGCTTTTGCCTTAATAAACTTCAGAAATTACATGGTACTCCCAAGATTATTGTTCGTGATCATAATCCCATATTCACTAGTAATTTTTGGACATAATTATTTGTAAGTTTTGGAACCCAATTGGCTCATATCTCATCCTGTCATCCTCAATCTCATGGATAAATTGAGGTATTAAACAAGTGTCTAGAATGATACCTTCATTATTTTGTGTTAGATAAATAGGATAAATAGGTTTAGTGGTTATCCTTAACTTTATGGTGGTATAACACTTCAGTGCATAGTTCATCCAAAATGTCTCCTTTTATGGAATTTTATGGATACCATTCTCTATCCATCACTTCACCCTTGAAAACCCACCCAAAGGTGCATGTAGTGAAGGAATACCTTCAACATCAATAAGAAGTCCTTACTAGTTTACATGAAAATTTAACTTTGGCCCAAAATCACATGAAGTAAAAGGCATATCAACATAGGAATGAGAGGAATTTTTAAAATAGTGATTGGGTGTTTAATCACTTATAGCCATATAAGCATATGTCCTTGAAGTAATGGAAAAAAAGATATTAAGTTGTCTCCCAAGTATTGGGATCCTTATTAGATCTTGTAAAAAATTGGTAGAGTGGCCTACAAGCTAGAATTTCCTCCATCCACTCACATTCATCTAGTATTTCATGTATCTTATCTTAACAAGGTCAATGGACATAAAGGTACCACTCAAACTGAGTTACCAAAATTATGAGGAAGGGAGGGTTATTCTAGATCTTAGGTAGTCCTTCAAACATGCACTAAGTAGCTACAATCTAGACTGATTATTGAGTATATGATCAAACGGAAGAATTTGCCTTCTAAAGATGCTACCTAGGAGGATGAATCATTCATGCAACAACATTTGATTTTATACCTAAGACCAATGGGTCAAAAATTTAAGGCCTCCCATGCCTCTTTAATGACATTTTCTTCCAAATATTAATGGGGATATTTATGGAATGAGCCTCTAAAACTAAATTGAATCATGGCCACAGATATTGATCTCAAGAAGGATGGTCATAATTGATTCTAAACATTTAAAAAACATATAAATAGGAGGGCCAAGACCACCACATTTAAGATCTTTTGGTTTAAACTTATTATGTAAAATTCTCTCCATAAGCCATCTTTGTGTAGTGTTATTATGATTAATTTTCCATAGGATAGATTCACTATTGGCAAAACATTGATCAAATATCATGAGCCTAGTTTCATTGGTGCAATTGAGATGATGGAGGAGTAAGCCACACATAATTGCTAAAGATTTAAGCACCAACTCAAGGGGAAAATCATGTTTTGAGCCAAATTTTGAATTGGCATTCTCTTTGGAAGGTTTGATGTATATGATTTCTTTCAATATCTCTTAATTTCCTTTTGCAAAACCTCATTGAGGGAGTTAGCTTAGTTAGTTATATTTTTATACATTTTCCTAACTAATGCTTGATCTAACTCACTTTGGATTCCATATATACATCTTGGTATGAAAAATGTGATCCAAACCCCATGAAGTTACTCTTAAGGCCTTTAAAACCATCCTACCAAAAAATTTCATGAAATTTTTTGAACTTGCTGATTAAAATAGGTGAAAATTGGAATCTAAGGGATGTTTTCCTTTCAGTCATGAGTTCGCCCTGTGCAGTTATAATTTTGTGTTCTAGAATCATGATATTATTGCAATATCATAACTTACACAATCTTGATTTTTCCTTTATTTCATCATTTTTACATATTACTATGGTTGTGTTACTGACTATTTTTCTAGTTATTTACTATATTGCAATATCGTGACTCTATAGTCACGATATCACAATACCATGGTTTTGAGAATCATGATATCACCTAACCATCAATGATATTATGTTCTAAACACTAGTAGTTATTCTAACCATTTTAGGTTAATTTTTAATATCATGACTCTTAGAGTAGTGATTTTGCATTTTTATACTCTATTTCCCCCAAAAGTTGCATATTTACATTTATAGTTTTGGTTTTGTAAATCTATAGTTTTGCTCTATGTTCTATGGTTTTACACTGTGTAAACTTAAGAGTAAGTTTTCAATAAGTTTTTTGGTCATTCATAAAAAATTTTCAATGTAGACATAAACCCTTTAAAAATTACAAGTCACATGCTAGATAAAAACACAAATTTGAAATTGTTTAAGTCTTGAACTTCTCATTTGGTGCTTAAAAGTAATTTAGAGATTTTATACTTAATTATTTTATGAAAATTTTACAAGTTTTTAACTAAGGCTAAGGGGTCAAAAATTTCACGAACACTTTTTTTTGGTGCATTAAATTAAGCAATTATTTGTTTGTTTTATACTAGATCTTTTATACTTGTTTGGTTTTTAAAAAATGAAGGAGTGTATGATCTCCCACCATCCCATTTAGGGAATTTAGGTGACCAAGAGCACTCTTTCCTTGTAAATTGTGCCTTTTACAAGGTGTGAAAAGAATATTTGTAAGGATCTCCCCAAATATATATTATTTGGGTGATGTAAACGTAACTTTTGAAGTCTTTTCATTTAGTCATTTATTTTATATAACTTGGCTTGTGAGTGGGAGTTCATAGCCTCCTCACAAATTCTTTAGGGGTGAATTGACCTAAGGTTTAATCTCATATCATTGTACTAACCCTAGTCCATGGTATTGTATAGAAATCGAAGCACATATAATATGATTTTTAGTGGGCTCAATGGCTAGCTTTCCCAATCATCATGAAAACTTGAGTTAGGTTTGGCTAACAGGGGATTCCAATAAGAACATAGATGGAATTTATATACAAAGGAATATAACCTTGCATATTAAGTTATTTGGTATGAAATTAATTGACATGAGGCATCTCTAGTGTTAACCACAATTGGGACCATTTAGACATTCAAAAATTTAGTTTTATAACAACCCCACTTACTTGGACATATTATTGATGCAGGGCAGGTATACTAAAGTTCCATGTCATTGTGTAATTTCTTGGGAGAAGGGGGTGTAAAAACCCTAATACTTCATGCTCTTTTTATTTTTGGTTTAATAATTAAAATCCTCCTAAGATGATGTATATATATTGAATTCAATGGTACAAAGCAACCTTGTCAGTTTTAGGACTTTAGACGTTATACTTAGTTGTATTTTGTCTTTTTACCCTTTACTTTCTTGGTATTGTTGAGTCTAAAAATTATTTGTAAACCAAAACACATCAACCAAACATATTTTTTATCCTTTTATTTGAACAAGGAGGCATTACATTGACAAAATTAAAATAATCTTTTACCTTGTTTAAATCCTCATTTGAAGCATTGTTTTTGTCTTATCTAAACAACGTTGTTATATTTTCCATTTAAGTCTAAACAATTTTGCCAAAATATCCAAGAACTTCACTTTTTAAATCAAATTCAGAATCTCATGTTTGTATGTTATAAGCCTAGGTGTTAATTGGTTTTCCATTTGAACTTGGTTTGAGTTAACTTGGGTATGATTTATCATTTGGGTTAAAGGAAATTATATATACTCATCATAATTTTAATAATTGTAAACTTAGGTTTTATTACATACCACTCATGCTCTAAGTTATAGAATCATTCTACTTCCTATTACCATGTGGTGGCATTGTGCCACCTATTTGGTTTTAGTTTTATACTTAGGAGTTCTTGTGTGTTTTCACATCTTGAGCTTCTTAGTTTTCATTTATACCTTTCTCATAAGAAATAATCTCTTCTAATTTTCTAATCATAACTCATCAAAGTTTTAACTAGATTTTATGGTATTGACATATCTTTAAACCTAAGTTTGTTATGTTTCTCGCACTTTAGGTTTTAGTGTTATCAAACCATTTTATAATTTGATGATCTTAACCCACCAGAGTTGAGTAAATTTGTAACCATTTCTTTTAATTATGTGGTATTACATCACTTTATATTATTTTATTCTCTTTTTACCTTATCATTTATTTCATGAAAATCAAATCACACCTTGTTAACATTTTCCAAATCCTAGAAAACATGGAGAATAATCTTCTAGACATGACACAAATGTATACTTATAGTAGGATCTCTTAAAACCCTAGCTATGAGGAAGAGCACTTTTATGACAGACTTGAGCACTCTATCGTGTTTGAGGATATCACCCTCTTTGGGCATAGTCTTTAAATACTAATCCAATCCATGCCAATTTTTGTACATCATCCCAATCCTTCTCCTTCAACTTACATGAGTAAGCAAGATCTATAACACTTGAAGGCTACCATTCTAGGTTATCCTTCTCTTTCAGTTTGTGTGAGTAACCAAGTTTTGCAATGCTCAATGGATACCATTCTAGGTTATCCTTCTCTTTCAAATTGCATGAGAAACCAATATCCATAATGCTTGAAGGTTATCATTTTATGCTATCCTTCTCTTTCAACTTGCGTGAGAAACCAAGCTCCATAATGTCCAAAGGTTACCATTTTAGGATATCCTTCTCTTTTAGTTTGTGTGAGCAACAAAACTCCACAATGATCAAAGGTTGCCATTTTAGGCTCTCTTCTAATGGCTTGTGCAAGAAACCAAGGTGTGTAATTCCTAGTCATTACCAGTATAGGCCTATCGCTTGTATTTATTGAAGTCATTATTAAAGAATGTCAATTAGATGAACTAGTATTTTTTGATCCCTTATTCAATAGTCTAATTTTTGGATATCCAATTATTGAAACATAAACCATTGTTCATCCCATATCATTTATTCCCCACTTTATAAATTCTATGGTAATATTAAAGCCTTAAAAATAAACATTACCTCTTCAAGATCCATCTTTTGAGGACCAAAATGTGTTCAAAGTTGATATTTTGTAGCCAATTATAAACTAAGACCATGATTCAATTGTTGAAACACCCATTTTTCATAAGTTAATAAATGATGGCCCATTAATAATATACTTGTTATCAAGGATCCTTACTTTGAAGAGCCAGTCTTTGTTGAGTCACCTCTTAATGATTATAACCACCTTTGGGATAATCATTACCTTGATTAATTCCTTATTTTTAAAAAGCCTCACCCTTTTGAGAAACCAATCTCTATGGAGTTGTCTCTTCATATTTTTCCACTCGTTAAGGAGTATTAATTTGACAAGCCAGTCTCTATCGAGTCATCCCTCAACCAATTCCCTTTCTTTAAGGGGCTTCACCTAGACAAGTCAGTCTATATTGAACCCTTCCTAAATTGATCTATCATACTATCATAGGCCATTAATTATATAATACCAACCATTAAACAAAACATCATTATAGAAACATTCACACCAAATGAAAAATCAACATTGAATTTAGGTTTTATCCTTGAACCAACATCACATTTATCATCAAAATCAAAATCAATAATAGTCTCAACATTATATATAGAGTCCCTTGACTTAGAGTTAGCTTCAAAATTAGAATACAGTTGTGGTTGTTACAACATTGGTTACACTTGCATTATGGATTAATTTGAATATATTTATGATTCTTTTATGGTTTTTGAGGATGATTAATTCAACATCGATGCAATTTATCCTAGTATCTTCTATGTGGATTGTGATGTATTTCATTATCTCATTATCACCACCTAACATAGCCATTATATTGACAATCCACCTTCCACAAGCATTGATTGGGATTGATAGTATCATATTTTATTGAACCACATCCATGGTGACATATTAGGTATAAAATATTAGGGGGTCCAAGACCATATTCATTTAGAATAATAATAATCTCCTAATAAAACCTTTTTAGAGGTGTTAGGGATGATCAAATTTAAAACTCAACATCTTTCAATGAAACCTTTCTAAAGGTGTTAGAAGACGATCAAAGTGAGATGTTAACATACCTTAGGGAAAATTTCTCAGAGGTGCTATAGGATAATCAAGACAAATTCATTGGTGAAAACCTCATTGAGGCACCAATAGCTATGCAAAAATGTTTTTCACTACTTGATGAAGACATTATCAACAATAAAATCAATATAACTTGCAATCTACATCATAATAAGATGGTATCTAATCTTAGGCCCAAACAACAACAAAATGTGGTGGTCATATCAAGAGCATATTAAAAATTATTTGGTCTTGCCATAACCAAATTTTTTCAAATCCAAAATCAAAAAAATTATGTGTGCCTAAAAGTCTTGATATTCATTTATTCCCCAATCATCATACATTTCATTATCATCTACATTTTCATTACCAAATGATACCATTTATCTTGTGCCTAACATTATTTACTATCCCTTAATTTACTTTATTTTATAGAGGCTACAAAGACATCTTATCTCAACATCTATAAGAAACTTAATCAATGACTAATAGAGATCATAAACTCATTATTGGAGTCCAAATTTGCATCAAGTTCTTGATAGAGTAGCTATTTAGATGGGGTTTGGTTAGCATTTTTATATTTATTAGGTAGTTATAGCACATGTTGACTAGGACATGCATCTCCACATCAGTAGGAGCAACAAAACCATTTTTCTTTTTCCATTTTACATTTTCCATTTCCATTGCCTCATCTCTTGGGGGTAACCTTATAGACTAATTCATTCTAAGAATCTCATACCATTGTGTCCCATTTGTCTTAGGTTTTTAAACTGAATTGACCTGAGGTCCTTTGGGACTATGTAATAAGGGCTTAATTTTTATTGAGATTAGCTTGGTCATCTCATCCACATTCTCACCATTTTGTGAGTATTTTTTAAGTTTAAATGCTCTTGTCATTTTGTGATCAAACTAAGATCTTTCTCCCATTGATTTATGAGTTTGGGTCATTGCATCAAACTTTAGATGTTATTAGAACTTATACTCTTGGACATGTATCTCCTTGATTAGTTGGTTCCCTATACCATTGTTTATATTCATGATCCCCATTGTATCCGGTTTAGATGTTGTTTGAACTATTACATGTGGATGTGTATATCCTTAACTAGATAGTTCTCTGGGACTTTTTTTAATATTTCATTTCAATTTATTATTCTAAAAGTACAAAAACATTATAAAATGATTGAAAAAACAAATAAAAACATTATCTTGCACTTTTGTTTATTCTAGTCTCATGCTCTTTCCATTTTGAAAGTACTAATTTGAATGCTCTCACCAATTTTTGAGACCATTTTCCTTATTTACTCTATAACATTAATTAGGATTTCTTATTAGCACTTTTCATATATCCCATTTCCTAGGAGAACTACATTTGGCTTGAAGTTCACGTAGGATATCAATTCCATAGAACTATGTAGGAAACATCCACTTGTCTCATATATCTGGAGTTTGCTCAAATATCCCGTTCTTTTTCTTCTTCCCCCCCCATTTTCTTGTGTGTTATTTTCCTATTACTTGGGGACAACTTTGTGTCCTTTATTCTTATTTGACTATCATCAGAATTAATGCCTCTACTACATGTACATAGACATTATTTTATGTTGGCACTAACATTGTGAATAACTCTTGTTTGTGTGTGTTTATTTGATGTTTATTATTGTTTTGATTGATTTTTTGTCTCCCCAACTATTTTTTTTATTTTTTCCATTTCCTTTTTAATTTATTTTTGATGTTTTTTTGTTTTGTAATCTTGCAAGTCTTGTATTGTTTTCTTATTTTGAGTTTAAATACAGTCTATAATCACTTTTAGTCTAGTTAGGTTTGATTTAGTTTGAGTTGTGTTTGGATTGTCATTTTGTTTTATTTTCTAGATACATATTGATGGTACACAAGGATCTTGACTATTCATATCTTATTTTCATGTTGTTCATTAATTTTTTCTTTCTTTTATTTTTATACATTCTTATTCCTACTTAAGTATTAATTATTCATAAATGGATTTTAAGTTAGGTTACATTTATGTTTTATATTTCTTTGTCTTTGTTTATTTTTGTTTAAATGTAAATAATCGTAACTCTGGTATTTTTAATTTTTATCATTATCCTTAGTTATAAATATTCAAATTTGAACTGGCTCCTTGTATTTGAAATAAAATGCCATTATAGGTTGCTCATACTTATGATGCATAATTTGCTTTTTGATATAATAAACACCAAGTACTTTGGATCCAAATATCAAAATCAATGCATCTCCAAAGATAAAATTTCAATACACTAATGAACTAAACATGAATGGATTATGAACAAGAAACTATGCAAGATGTGTATCTCTTAGCATATACTATGAGTCTAATTAAACAATGGACCATTTCTTCTATTCTTTATTCTTCATTCCATCTTCTCCCATTTTTGGGTGAATTACATTGGCTTGAGGTTCATCTAGACTATGTAGGTAACACTTGGATACATGATGTACCTCAGGTTAGCTTGACCATCATCATTATTTCATTCATATCTTTCATATCTTTGCACATCCCTGTATGCCTAATTTTTAATGGAATATTCAATCATTATACCCTCACATCAGCATTTTCACCCACTCATATTTAATCTATGTTGTGGATTATATCTTTACACTATGCTTGCTAATTTATCCTACTGGGGCATAATATTTAGAACAATCACCAATCCAATCATCCCTATAGGGTTAAATTATTTATCAGTGATCAAAATTAGCCCTGATGGGGAAAAAAATACTTTATCAACTGATCAAATCCTTTCTAATGGGGCACATTATTATTTCCTTTCTCTGGAGAAATGCTCTCCTTTTCTTCTAATTCCAATATCTATATATTTTTCCCTTGTATTGGAAGATTTTAAATTATGCAACTTATCTTAGGATCAATTATTCCCTAAGCACATAATTTACACCCTCTTCTAGGTGTGTTCAACATGTGTTGATTATATTTTTGGATTTTATCCTTCCCAATTCCCCCATCCTTGGGGCCCATTTTATTCTATTTTATGTTTTGATCATTTAGAATCAATGTATGCAAGCATTAGCTCATATGTATTTAATCTCATGCACAGGTTAATTTCACTCTTCTTCTCTTTTCAAGATTCCATCCCTCTTTTCATCCTTGTATGTTCTTTCGAGGAGGCATCATGGGTCATTTCCTTCCAACTTCTTCTTGACATCACTTTTATTTGAAAAGACATTACTTTGCCTAAATGTCTCACCATACCTTCTTAAATAGGGGGAAAATGTAGACATCCAATTCTTATCACCATTGTGTTGAAATTGTCAATCTTACTTGACAGAAATAATTTGGGTTAAAATAACCAAAATGCACTAAATGGTTCAAAATTTGTCGTATACAAGTACAAATTTAGGCTAATGTATACCTAAATAGGGTAATGCATTTTATGTAATTTTAAACTTTTCTCAAATAATTTTGAGTTAAAATGGAAAAAATTCATTTTGGCACTCTGAACCACTGAATTCTTTTAATTCAAAAGCACACAACATGTGCATGTGTTATTTTGCATCCAAAATTCTCTAAATGGGGTATTGGTCCATATGCAACTAACACCTTCTAATTATTATCCAGTCAAATTATAACCTAATAACTTGACATTTCAACTAGTTTGATTAAGTGGGCAACCAATTTCTAAAGAATTGCATAAAACTTAATTAATCTCACTTAGGAAAATTAATTCAAACCAAGAGCTTAAGTGGAAAATACATACAATTTATTGAATATATTTTAATTGGAAATTGATTTCTAATATCAACATCATCAAGTGACATCATCTATGGGATGGCATCCATAATCCATAAATAGAACAAATAGCAGGTTTAAGGCCTCCCATGACTCTTTAATGCCCCTTTATTCCAAATATTAATGGGGATGATTATGGATTAAAACTCCAAAATTAAATTGATTCATGGCCACAAATATTGATCTCAAGATGGACAGTCATGGTTGATTCTGATCATTTACAAAAACCCATAAATAAGAATGCCAAGACCATCATTTATAAGCTCTTTTGGTTTAAAGTTATTGTGAAAAATTCTCTCCACAATCCATATTTATGTAGTGTTGTTATGCTTAATTTTCCATAGGATAACATCAATATTAGCATAACATTGATCAAATATCATGGGCCTAGCTTCATTGGTGCACTTGAGATGATGAAGAATAAAGCCACATATCATTGCTAAACACTTGAGTAATAATTTAAGGGAAAAACCATGTTTTGAGCTGCATTTGGAGGTGGGATGCTCTTGGGAAGGTTTGATATATATATATATATATATATATATATATATATATATATATATATACTTTATTTTAATATCTCTTAATTTCCTTATACAAAACCCCATTGAGGGAGTTAGATTAGTTAGTTATGTTATTATGCATTTTTTTGAGTTTTCTAACTTAATGCTTGATCTAACTTACTTTAGAATCCATCTCTACAATCCTCATCCCATCCACACTCATCAATTGTCTTACACTTTTTATGTTATCCAAGACTCTTTTCCATCTCACTTAGCAAAGTTGGGGAAATAAGAACTTATATAATTTGATGAACTAATTTCAGTACCTCCCTTGGATAACACTTATCATACCATTTATACCTTTTTGTCAACCTATTTAGACATCACCAATGATACTCAAACTTCTATCAACACTTCTTGTCAAACCAAACCTACATCAACTACCCCATCTTCTCAAGATAAGAAACAAACTTGTTCTCTAATTAAACCTTGCACATCTTATCAACATAAATTCACATGCACTTTAGCTCCTTCTTTTGAGGACATACTTTAACAATATGTACGTCTTTTCAATAGTCCTTTTATGGGTTATGATGAATGTGATCCTATTATCGAGATTACTAATCTCCCATCTCAAATCCCATTTCTTGAATTCATGCAAACATCTTTGTATCATCATAATCATCTTATTAATCTTTTTTTCAAAATAAACATCCCTTATCCTCCCCTAGTAGGATGTAAAGCCACCTTATTTAGACCAGAAGATAAAATTTTACAATAGTGTGCAGAGATGTCCATACATGTTGATGAAATAATGAATACTTCTCTTTTCCTCAAATTCCTCATTACTTCTGTGATCTTGATGAGATTATGATTTGTGTGAATGATACTCCCCTTTGTATTAGTATCCAAATTGGTGATATATAATTAAATCATGCCTTGATTGATGTTGTTTCATGCACTTGTGTCACCTCTCTCGATTTTATCAAAACACTTGGATATTCTGAATGTAATCTTAAGTCAACACATAATACATGTCAAGGATATGACTGAAATAAAATGCCTCCATTAGGTTGTGTGTGGCTTCCTATCACCATCCCACCTATCACTATTTGCATAAAGGTGATGATCTTCAACTTTTTTCCATCCTATAACATTTTTCTTGGTAAGCCACAGACTCATCACATGAGAGCCATAGGCTTTTTCACTTACCAATGTGTCAAATTCCATCATAATGAAGCAATCTATAAAATTCAAGTTGACATTAACCCTTGAAATATCAAATAATTCTAAGACCATGGTGTATTCAAGATTACTACCCTTGAACCCTTTCCAAATGTTCCATTTCATGGATCTCAATAGTTTAAATTTACTGTCAACTCCACCTGAGGTTACAATGGTTAGCCCAAACTCATCGAGAATATACCACCCAACCTCTTGGATTTAGATGATGGTGAGCCTGACAAGATCAATATCAAGATTAAAACCTTGGATATCTCACCTTATCTCCTTTATTATCTTCCCCTTCTTTGAATTTCATCCTATCAACCACCTAGTGATGGTATACTCATTATCTTAATTAAGACTTGACATCCATTCATCACACCACATCAGATAATAAGGTCATACCTACCTATGATATTGATATTCATACACCTAATTTAATGATGGCTATACCTTAGATTATCCATTATTAGGAGTTCTTGTTTAGGATTGAGATGCTAAAATTATTTGTTATTGTTCCTCTTTGCTTCAATCTTTCAGTATTTCTTCTAACATTCCATCCTATATCATTCCTAATTTTAGCATTTTCCCTTTTGATCATAGGGTATATATGGTGAACATACATCCATTTTATAAAGAGCTGCATAGGAGTGTGCTTATGGATCATGCTATGACTAGTCCCTATCATTTTACCAGATACCAAGACCCCTATAGTCAAGTTATCCTTAATATGCTTATGACTATCCTTCACCCTTTTATGTATTCCTGCCTTCTCTTATTAGATCCCAATTCAAATCCTATTCCCATTCCCTCTCTAGCTATGTTTATTCCTATTTTATATCTTATTTCTCCTTTAGTCAAGCCTTTCCTAGTCTTTCCACTAGCCCCACCTTCCCTTGGTGATGGTTTTCTCCCTTTATCATAGCTTGCTCCTTTGTCCACCAAATGGGTTGATCAACCATATTATGATATTCATAAAGTTATCAGTCATTAGAATAGAGACTATTAATTATACCAACCTTCCTTATCTTTCATTTCCACTCCTCTTATTAGTATACCTACAAAGTCTACTAACAAGGATATCTATTTCTTCATCCACACATTGTCTTAAGCTATGATAATACATCAATACTTTGCATCCCACTACTCCTCAGCTCATAGACAAAGCTATACCTCCCTCAAAATTATTATCTAGATATCTTCCCAAATATGGAGAGCTATATTGTCTCTAGAAAAAAATCACAACTCATCACATTGATCATTGATACATCCTTAAACAACATCTCAAGGATTATCTCATAACCATTCCTATGCCTACTAAACTTTCTCCCACTAGTCACCCTTGCAATAAGTCTCTAAGTAGGTAGTTTTTTTTTTTACATCACCATTTCCATGTATGGATGAATTAGGGGTATTTGGTCATATGGGTATGATCACATTAGTTCCAAGTTGTTATGGTCAAATTTTTAAGTCTTGCAGTTGAGACAAGAAAAAGATATAACTGTACAAAGTTGGCTTCCCAAGTAGTTTGAAATGTTTTCCCATACTTAACCAAATTTGTAAAGGAGATATAATAGTATGTGTTTAATCATATTATAGATCTATGACATGAAATTAATCTGATCTTAATGTCCAAGTTTAATTAGAGACAAGTAACTAGTTTGATGTTGTTATATTTCACATATGTGAAGGTTTTAGGAACAACTTGATATATGAATGGATTCCCCTATGAAAGAAGATCATATGGTTTAAATTTTATGACATGTGATTGAGTGTAGAAAAATTTATTAAGGTTTTAGGTTATCCTTCAAATTAGATTACAAAGGTTTCAATACTTATCCAAATTGCATGATGTTAAAGACCATGACCAGATAAGGATCTAACAGTGAGTGGGTGTTCATAGAGATGTAGATCAATGATACATATTGAATCAAAGAGGTCAAAGTATCTGATGTTTAAATAGGTTAAAGTTCATGATAATATTAAGGAGATAAATGGAACTCATTTATTCCAATATTTTAGGAAGTAGTGAGATGATGATAAGTGTTCAATGTTTAACAGTGAGCAAAGGTAAAGACTAAGCTAATTTGAGGAGATCAACGATGCGTATTTGGTCAAAGTTGTCAAGGAACATAAGACGAGGTAAAATAAATAGATATCTAGCATAGTTAAATATCAATATAATTTCAAAGAAGATTGATGATGCATATTATTTCAAGTGATGCAAGGGCATAAGATGATGGCATAGTGTTCGATTTTTAAAAGTGACCTTTGGTATTTGAATTAGTAAAGGGAAAAACTAGTCTGTAATGTTTGAACTATTAATTTTGATCTAGGATGAATTCAAAGGCAATTTAAAAGGAAAAGTTGTAAAGGAATCCAATTTGCATCCATAAAAATTGGTTAAAAGGTTTGAATATCTGTACAATTACAAATATATAGCTCCAAAGTTGATTGTGTGTTTGGCCATGGTATGTAAGTGACCCAAAAAGGAAAATTGAGTTTGTTTTGAAGTTATTTGGATCTTTCAAGGTGACATAGATATTAGAGAGTGTTTTATACTCCATGAGGATTATTTTTATGGTTTTTAGAGGCTTGAAAAATCCATATTTAGTATGAACAAATTCTTAAAAGTTGACTATTTATTTGTTCATGATGTTCTTGTGTAAAAAGCTAATGTTTGAGTGGATTGAACATATGCAGAGGTGTGTAATGATGAATATAATAATTTGAGGATGTTTAATAGGTCATGTGGATTAAACCTATGTATTTTATAGTGTTCATTTGTTTCTAATTTTCTCATTGAAATGATAATGTGGTGAATAGGTCTCCTTAAGACCAATAAGGGCTACTAAGGCCTAAATGAAAGGTGTAGTTGCTTAAGGGTGAGCCATGGATGTTATGGATGACCTATGAGGATGGTATTGAGATATGTTATATGTCTTAAGGGATAATAAAAGTATTATATCCAACCTAAAAGATAATAATAATCATGAAGGCTCTATAAAAGGTGAAATCAAAGGTGATGGTTTCTAGACATGAGAGAATAGGTGTGTGTGTGTGTGTGTGTGTGTGTGTGTGTGTGTGTGTGTGTGTGTGTGTGTGTGTGTGTGTGTGTGTGTGTGTGTGTGTGTGTGTGTGTGTGTGTGTGTGTGTGTGTGTGTGTGTGTGTGTGTGTGTGTTTTTGCAATGAAGGAAAGAATAAAGGGTGTGTGCCCAATGGATGGGTTATAGAGAAGATCATGTTGATGACTATGTCTATCACTTATAAGTCATATTTATGATGTCAGAATCGCGTTCTTACAGGTTTGAAGATTAAGGATGAGTGAAGAGGTCTAGAGTGATCCAAAAGGATGTTTTATATTCTTTGAGTGTGAGTGAAGGATAGATGATGTCTGTGTGATCTTGGTGGTTGATTTGAGAGGTATATTAGAGTGCAGACTATGTGTATGACCATTTGATCTTGTTTTTAAGGTTGTAACAAAGTTGTTAATGAGAAGTGTAGAGTGATCCAAAAGTTGGTTTTAGATGTATTGAGGTGATGTGAAAGCTAGAGAGAGTATGAAGAGTTAAGGAGAGATGACATACATTATATATCCATCATATTGGTAGATAATCAGTTTTTAGGAGATTTCCATTTCATAGGTGTTATTTTGGGTGCTCAACATCTAAGGGTTCATTCCTCCTTACAAGGTGAAGCTTGTAAAAAGTCTAGTTGTTGTGGGTGCTCATAAAGATAGAGGTATGTGTTTCTTGTGGAATGAGTGTTCCAATAAAGTCTCATGTTTTAATACCTTATATGATAATTATTTCATGCTTTTATAGGCTTGAGAGTGGGTTTTATTCTCTAAGAGGGTTTCCCACATAGATATTGTGTTGTGTGTGTGATTTTGCATTATCTATTGTTCATTGTTATGAATGACTTGTATATTTTATAAATGATCATGGAAATTTATTAAGAGTTTGAAAGTATTTTAATTAAAATTTTAAATATATATATCACTAATTCATTCCCCCTCTCAGTGATTACACCTCTAAAAATTGGTATTAGATAAAGTTCCTTTGGTAAAGGCTCGATATCTTGAGGTGATCCAAGGTAAAATATGGGTATCCATAGAATGCAAGGAGGTTTTTCCACTATAAAATAAACAATGTTCAATAGATCCAATTATGATATTTGGATTATGAGGACAAGGACCTACATCATGTCCCTAGGGTTTGACACTAGGTAATCTATTATGGATGGTTATTTTTCACCTACTATTCTTCCATCTAGTGCTGCAAATAAGAAGTTATTTGAGAATAATTATAAGGAAATGAATGCTATCACTTGTGGTCTTTCAGAGACTAAATACATAAAGGTAATCTATTACATATATGTCAAGTAAATGTGGGATAAATTGAAGACTATTTATGATAGAGATGCAAAGGTTAAGTTGACAAATTTATAGACTCACTAAAGATAATTCAAGAGTCTTAAGATGAAGGAAGAAAATTATGTGGCATAATTTATATAGAGATATTATGAGATAGTGAACATCATCAATGATCTTGGAGAGAAGCTTGAAGAAGCTAATATAGTTTAAAAGTTATTAAGGTATCTCTTTCTCAAGTTTTAAAAAAAAAGTATCTAATGTAGAATAAAATCATGATCTTGGTCAGTTAAAGATGGATGAATTTCGTGGCATCCTTAATGCCTATGAGGTGAGATTAGAGTAAATGATGATATACCACCAAATAAGGAAGCAATATTCAAGACATAAATGAAGTGAAAGAATAATTTCCAAAGTAAGAAACTCAAGGAGGATGACACATGTAATATTGATGATAATGAATAAATTTATTTATTTACAATAAAATTAAAAATAGGTTTAAGAAAGGATAAGGGTAAAATAACCTTTAAATGATTCAATTGTGGGGAATCAAGACATTTTTCTAGTAAGTGCCCTCTTAAGCATAGGAAGAATTATGATGAAGAGTATGGTGAGGGACAATATGAAGAGAAGAAGACATATAGGTATAATAAGAGGAAGAAAGGATTTAGAGAGTATGAAAATAAGAAGTTATTTAAAAACAAAAAAGAGTCTCTAGACCAATAAAGATTGAAGCTCATCAGATGAGAGTGAAGACAGTGAATCGAAGTATGATCATGAAGATGATGGTCCTATTGAAGATGAAACCCTCTTCATGGTTGAAGAAGGAATTTGATCATATAAAAAGGATTCTAATTGGAGTGATTTAGATGATGATAAAGATGATGTGGATTGTGAGATTGAATTGTTGAATTCCCTTGAAAAACTAAAGATTGAGAATAAGGTTAACAATAATATTAAGTCACAAAATAAGGACTATGAGGAGAAATTTAGTATGTATGAATCAAGAATGAATGAAGACACCAAGGAACATGAAGATATCATCAAGTATCTTAGTTATCAATTAAAAACCCTAGCTACAATCTTGAAAGCTAAAGAAGATGAATGTTTAAGCTATGTAATTTAAAATGAGCCACTAGAAGTTGAGTTACAAAAGACATCTAGTAAGATGAATTCATTTATGAGATTTTAAAATATATCAAGTGATATAGATAATATTCAAAGTTGTCAAAAATAAGAAAGTGATAGAATTAGTTTGGATAAAAATGAGAACCAAAAAATTCAACTCAAAATAAGATGAAAACTAATGTAAAACAGACCTTGAAGGTCAATAATTAGTTAAGGAATGATTATGCTAGCATAATAAAGAAAAAATAGATCAGACAACCAAATGCCATGAGGTATGAAATTTTTAATGGTTAATATTACATACGTAATCAATTTTTTCATAGGGATAGAGAGTGTAGAAGATGTGATAAGAATGAGTGGAATCATTGATCACTTTAACCATCATGATGTGCGACACTTTATAGAACATTGTCCATTTAAAGTAAGCCCAATTGAGTTTCCTTCAAGAAGTCTTATTTGATATAATTGTGAGAAGATTGGTCACATTGATAGGATTTGTTACCAAAGGTTATCAAGTTCAAATAAGTTAGATTAGGCACCTAGAGTGCAAGGAAGAAGGAAAGTTAACTCATGGAAACCAAAGGTGGTAAGTACAAGTCGTGATTAATCAGCATGTCCAAGTAATCTATTTTCTATGGTGGAGAATACTAAATTTTTTGAAGAGTGTCAAGGGCTCCCATTATCTACTCATGTTGTGAATGAAGAGACCAAGCTCAAAGAGAATGTTCTCACTTAGATATCCACCCTTTGAGGAGATGCCAAGGCTCTCCTCATCCAAGTGATACAATAAAATCACTTCTAGGATTTTGGGCATCTTAAGGAATGAAGTGGATCTCTAGATAGGGCTAGCTCCCTTGATGTACCACTTGAATACAAGTACTACTAACTCTTGGGGATGAAAAGAGAGAGAAAGAATTGAAAGTCAAGCTAAACTAATGGAGGTGATACACTAGATAGATTGATGACATCTAACCACATGTATATGACACTTAATACCAAGCAATAGACCAAAGATACACTTTCCAAATCTAAAATTTCTTACATCAATGCTATTTTATGAGGTCAAGATGAAAACATATAATATGAGGACTAGACAAGAGGCCTTGAATGGAACTGTTGAAGAGATAAAATCATTTATTCTTTAACATATCTCATTAAAAATTCACATGCCTTACAAAAAGAAGTTTCCCAACTAAAAATAGGTTATAATAATGAGTTAACATGCTAAGGAAATAAGAGTATTTCTTAATAAAAATTAAAAATTCAAGTACACACACTAAGTACAATCATGGAAGAGGTAACACTTTGTAATTTTATTGGTCAAAAGGTGTACAATTGAGTAGGGCTTCATCATACTCAAGTAGAGCATAGAATATAATGATAAAATGGCCAAATATTATGGAGAGAGAGAGAGAGAGAGACACTTGTCAAGATAAAAATTATAGTTATCCATGCATAAGAAGAATATATGGGTCAAACTAATGAAGGACATGAACTACACATGTCAATTCAAGTCATCAATGTTATGCAAAGTGGCCAAAAACTCTTTTTCTTGCATAGAAAATTTCCTTCATGATTATGCTTGTTTGAGTGACTTATAAATGATACAGGGAAGGTAAATTTATTGGAATGGAAGGTGAGGATCTCAAATATTCTTCTTCATGTATTGGATGAATGCCTGGTCTTCTAGAATCACCTAGAGGAAAGCCATCATCATCCGTTGTCCTAAAAACTACCCCTTCATGTAACTTGAAAATTTGGATTCCAAATTGGCATAAGTTGTACATGAAAATAAATGAAAGGAAGTTTATGAAACTTTTCAAGACCCTCCATTACCTTGGAAGCATCAGGGGTACCTTAAAATCACTTTACTTAAAAGATTTTCTCCCTTCTCTCTAGCTTGTGCATTAGGCCATATTTGATTTCCTAGAAGTAATGGCCTAGTTGAGGCACTTATATGTTTATTTATGAAATTAAATTAATATTGGGATTTATATTAAATTTCAATCTTCTACCCAAACATTGTTTCATCTCCTAACTCCACCTGTAGCCTACACAACACATACAATAGTGAAAAAGCCTATTTTTACCCCCATATGTATAATTAATAATAATTTTTAGCATCTTGAGGGAGTCCTCTCAAAATTAAAATAGTTGTCCTGATAAAAATATTCCATTATATTATATTTCTAACTCAACTTCCCAAATTGGTCACTAGCAAGGGTTTAGTAGGGTTTTATGCCTATTTTTGGTCTTAATAATTGTTCGTAAACTTGAGAAGTCAAAATTGAGATTTTTTAAAAGAAATATGGCCTATAAGACCCTTTATAATACCTAATAACTCATTTTTCTCACATATGTATCTTCTTGAAAGATATGAGCATCAAAAGATGGCCTATCTAGCTTGTTTCTCTTTTTTGCTACAAATCTAAGTTGTTCTTGAGCCAAAAATGGTTTTTCCAAAGTTTGATTTGAAATATAAGGTCTTTAAAACCTATTTATATGCCCAAAAATAATTATTCAACAAGTTTAAAATCATATATAAAGCTATAAATGAAGATGACCTCCCCTTTAAACACTAAGCCTCAACTTGCTTAGTGTGTCATGACTACAAACTGAGGAATCTAGAGCATTTTATTGGGTTACATTATTCCTTGTAAGGTCCATAATTATTTCCATGGTGTATTAAAACTCTATAAATCCTCATTAAGGATATATTTTACTTTTGGTTCACCTTTTATCACTTCATTTCCCAAAGTTGTAGGTTTTGTCCAAGGAGAGAGTACCCCTTATCTGAGACAAAATAGTGGGTATCTCCCATATTTTTTCATCAAATTTACATGTTTTAGAGGTATCTAAAAGTGTAAATGGTTATTTTTACCAAAAATTAGCTCCTAAATAGGTAAAATTACCCTTTAATCCTTTCAAATCTCAAGACAGACTCTTAGGGAAAGGCTGTATGCAAGGGTTTTGGAGAATGATTGAGTTTTGCATCTTTTAGAACCCTCTCCCTATTTTATGTTAAATATAAAATTTTCATGTTAATATTAATGTAAATTATATATTTAATCCAAACTTAATTCTATCCATTTGACCTTTTAATTACCTCTTCATATCCTTAAACCTCTCAATACTAGGTCTTAACATTGACTGTACTATGCACTTAAGGCCTACTCATGTGGGTTATGGTTATATGGGTGTATCTTAGGATGAATTATAATAGTATTTTATTCCTATCTATGGTTAATTTTTAACCTTTATATTTATTTTTAACCCTCCATACCTTACCTACACCTTACCCTCAATATCAAGGTCACTAGCTTCTTTCAAACTCTTTGACTGTAGGTGTCTGCATATAGAGGATTTCAAAAGGTTTAGAATATTATTTCATACAAAATAAAATTTCCTAAACCACCATGGTTATATTTGGGGTATTATAAATTTTCCTAAGTCATTCATCTCTTATTATGCACTTTATGTTTCAATCGAGCTTTCACTTCCCCTACCTCTTTGCCCCTATTGAAGGTTGCATTTACTCTATCTGAAGGTAGATATGCATGTTTAAATATTTTAAATTATTTATAAAATGTCCCACTTGGTTATATTACTTAATATTTATCACTCTATACATTCACCTCAACTTGCAGTGCCAACCCTCAAAGGATTAAAACTTGTTCATTGTTTACATCAATCACTTGTCTGACCAGTAGGTGCAGATCCTATGATATAGCTCAGGATGGATGTTTACCAAAACCCATCCAATCCTATTGAATTAATTTATAATTTTTTTAACTGAATTTTTTCACTTTACCATGCTCATATCTATCATCTTGAACCTCAAACTACTCACTATCTTACCAACATCTAGCTGACTGAGAACTTGCTTTAGAGAGGGGGTTACCTGTAGGTAACCATGTATGGTTAGCTTAAGAAAAGGTGTCTATTATGTCTCTCAATGTATATTATGTATCCATTATGATTTTTAATCTATCATCCACCCTTGGATAGGCCAAAATACCATTAATGCACCAAGTTGACTCCATTATTTGGCCTTTTGATGTAAGTGGGCACTTTTCATAGAGGAAACCTAGGATCACTTATGAACTATGCCTCAACTAAATATGATGGTCTCCATGAAATTATGATTACAATGAAATATATGAAACTACCTTGGCCATGAAAGGGTGATTTGTTTACTCTTATTATATCAAAAGGTTATTTGCATCTTTAAAACTATAGATATAATTGAATGAATTCAAATATTTTTAGGCAATTTTGAGGCCTTCAAAGAATAATTTCCCTAAAAATTTTCTCCTCTAAAAATTTCAAGACATTTTTTTATACCATAGGCTACAAATATCACCTACCTAGATGTTCTGAAACCTTTATCATTCATGTTATATGATATTCAAGAAACCCTTTTGGACCTCTATTTTGTCTATTTACGGACTGTGAGGTTGAGTTCAGTCACTTGCATTTTATCATTGTTTGACTTTTCATTTTCCACTCTTCCTATTTCCAAAGGATATTCATGATCTAAAAAATATGAAATGACTTCAATAAACATTTCAATTTTTACTTCAACACTTTCAAAATGGCACCATAGCTCTTCAATTAAGGAACCTATATGTAGTAATAGTTGTAAACAAGGCAATGAGTAGAACATGAACCATATCCATGTTAGATGAAATATTAACAACATGATATAATTTATAAGTTAAAATTAGTCTTTTCTATCCTATGATACTTGGGAAACCTCAAGATAGTTTCACCTAACATGATACTTTCTTTGAATATCTGTAGATGTAAGTACTAATGGCTACCAAACTAAAAAAATTGCATATGATTGTAATTCTCACTCTTATTGTACTCTATGAAGGATTGATCACCACTCCATGTTGATAAAGGATACATCAAGATTTAAGAAACTTTAAAATAAATTTATGGACATCCTTAGAACTTTCACAAATTGTGACCAAAGCTTAAGAGTAGATGGGAGCTGATTGAGTGTGGTCATGGGCTGGAAGTTTAATTCAAACATGGAATATTGCCTTGAATAATGGGATTGAAAGAGGAGGGGATAAGGTATATGTAATACATTGTGGTTTACTTCTCCACAAATTTTGAAACCATTCCCAAAGCATGATAACCTCTATATATAGTGGAAAACTACTTATAATACAAACTAGTGTATCCTCCTACAAGTTGAGTTGGTTAGAAAAGCAAAACCACTTGAAACATGAAACCATGCATGTGAATAATTATAGGAAGAATAAAAAAATATATTAAATCAAACTTAGTAAGTGGTTCATATGAATTGTCTCAAATAAGACCAAAAATTGAAGGGTGCACATATTGATAGGCAGTTTTGGAAGATCAAATTTGAATGGATGGTTCATGAAACACAATTAACCAATCCTAAAAATTATTATATGTATTTTAATTTATTATAGTTAATAATATTCCCCCAATATAATTTTTATTGAAACCCTTGTATTAGCTATACCAAGCAAAATCCTGCAAGTCACTTCAATCTACCAAAAAGAGCAAGAAGGGAACTGAATAGTTTTGGCTTGGAAATGACACCTTCAGATCATTCAAAACATGTATTTGAGTGTGTGGGAGATTCAAAGTCACATTTACATGTTTTCCAAGTGTTAAACTTCTTAGGAGGCCATATAAGTGCCTCTTTCTCTTTCTCTTTTTCTTCTAATAAAAATGAGTTTCTTCTAAAACACCTACCAAATTTTTAGTTAGTGATAGTTAATAAAAACCTCCTATGACACATGGCACATGATAAAACTCTTTAAAACACATAAAAATTATTAAATGTTTCATGTAGACCCTTCAAATGATTCCAAATGACATGATAGACTAATGAAATGGGTGACCAAAGCTAATATAATGTTGAAAGGAATAAAATAACATATAAAACACCGTATGACAATATATTATACCCCCTTATAGGCTTAAAAATAATTTTTTTTACTAGGGTGCCCTATTTTGACCTAAAGGTGAAAATTGGTCAATAGAGAAGACCAAGGTACTGGTTAAGGTTAGTTTTGAGGTGTGTATAGATCTAAGTGAACATCCTAGTATTTTTGAACAAGTTTAATGGAAAGCACATCAATTGTCAATACCTAGTGATAAAGTTCTAAACTACAAGGAAGATTATTTAATTGAAAAGGTATGCAAAGATTCCATAGTTTATCTAAGTTTTGTAAATCCAATCCTAGAAGAGAAATTGAGTGATGTATAAGAAGAACAAGTTGTAAAATTTCATGCTAAAAAGGAAAAGAACAAGAAGCCTTATAGTTATAAAAGGATTCCAGTGGTTACTAAGGAGATGTCAGCCACTCTTGGCTTCACATTATTTTGAAGAACTGTGATGTAGAGGTCACTTTATATAATTCTTAAGAAAATCATTTACGTGGAGAAACAAGTGTTGCTATGATGTTCTTCAAAAGGTTTGAGAGGGCAAGAGATGAGTGTTCCTAGTTGGAGTTGGTGTATCAAGATGGGAGAAGTGCTTTGATGAGGTCAGAGTGATGTTATAAGGTGTTTTGATATGTATGAAATGTTTGAGGGATCATAATGATTATTTTTATGTGGAATAATGAGATTGATATAATTTCAAGAATAATTTGGTGCTGAAAAAGGTCTATGAACTTTGTGATGTGTTCCAAGTGGGTTTGTGTCTTGATGATCCTATTTGTGCCTTTTGGAGGTTTTTGTATGCTACCAAGTTTATCTTTCTTATTATAGATCAAAGCCATGGTATAGGAATTAAAGGTTAAAAAATGTGTGAAGGTTCAAATCTTGGTCCAGAGGTGTGTTCTGGTTGTATCTAGGTGTGCAAGAAGTTTTAGAAGTGGGTGTTGACAGGAAGGAGGTTTGTTAACCTTGTTTATTTTGAGATTCTAGAATTTTGGGCTATACTAAAAAAGTGGTTTTATTTATGAGTTGAGGTCTAAAGATTATTAATAGGTTGAATGGGCCAAATGGGTTACCAAATCAAGCTTCATAGAGATTTGAAGGTTTGTGTTTTTCAAATTATTTAAGTTTTTGTCAAAATGGAGGTGTAATTAGTGAGTAGATTTGTTAAAGAAGTATATTGTAGAGGAGGAGTTAGGTGATGAAAATTAGTGTTTTTGAGGTGGAATATGAGAGTTATCCAAATATTAAGTTTCATGTATTGAAATTATGTGTATTAAAAGTTGTAGGCTCTATAAGTTCTATGTAGGGCTATAAGGCGTTTAGATAGGCCTAGTATGAAGATTTGATGTTTTTTATCAATTTCTCCAAAATATCAAGCATGAGTGTTTTAAGGTGAGTTCTTAGGTTATTTTATAGAATATTTTATATTGGTGAGTGGTATAGATTTTATTTTGTGGTCCTTAAGGTGGCTTGAGAGAGAAGGCTGGTAAGCCTGTGTGGTGGTTCTTCTTCGTTTGTGAAGATATGAAGATGCTCAAGAGGTTTAATGGATAAAATATTTTAGAGGGAGTCCCTCTCAAATTTTTATTAGTGAGTTCCATCAGATTTTAATTCTTTTTTTTTGTTATTTATTTATTGGTTACAGTGCTTGGTTGAAAAAAATGTTGGAATGTAGCAAGAGGAAGTTGTCAAGGAAAGAAGAGGTAGGCTTAAGGTAAGGGGGAGTTTGTATCATATTTATAAGGTGGTCCTCACTTATTGGTGGTGTTTTAGGTCATCAGAATCAGTTTGTGCCAGCTTTTTCATTATTTCAAAAGGTAAGAAGGTTATTATTGTGAGAGTGTTTGAAGAGAAAGAAAAAAGCTGATTTGTATAAATGACGTGTGATCCATCTTTTCTTTTATCTATCTTATATCATTTGCCATTGTCTAATTTTTTTCTCTATCTTATATGTTGAATTTTATCTCATAATATATGTTGCTTATGATGCTCTCTTATGGATTCTCTTATATTGTTATCATATTTTCTTCCATGATTGTTTGTTATCTTATCTCAATACACATGGATAATTATTATTATGACTTGCCTTAGAGAGTTGTTAGTAATGTCATGGAGGTGTCTAGTTGAGTGGATGCAATTTCTTGATAGTCTTAATGTCAATGACAAAGTGTGTAGTGTGCTTGTCATATTATTCTTTAAGTAGGCTTAGTTGATATTTAGTTTTGTCATGATTAGGGATGGGTCTAAAGTATTGATTAAATATGAGGGGTCCTATTGCATGTCAAGGATGATTGGAGAGCTTGTGGAATTGCATGGTATTCATCCAGTTCTTCATTATGTTCATCTTGGCATAGTTGGTTTTGTGATAGAGAAATCCAAGTATGAAGTTTTATAACATCACCATTTCCATGTATGGATGAGTCAGAGGGAGTTGGTCATATGGGTGTGATCATATGGGAGTTGAGTAGAGAAAAATATATAACTGTGCAAAGTTGGCTTCTTAGGTAGTTTGTAGGGTTTTCCCATACTTATCCAAATTTATAAAGGAGATATAATGGAGCATGTTTAATTGCATCATAGATCTATGGTGAAAAATTAATATAATATTATTATGTACATTCAAGTAAAGCCAAGAAATTAATTTGATGTAATTATATTTCGCACGCATGAATGTTCTAGGAGCAACTTGATCTATGGATGGATTCACTTATGAAAGATCATATGGTTTAAATTTTAGGACATGCAATTGAGCATAGAAAAAGTTATTAAGGTTCAAAGTTGTCCTTATAGGCAAATTATAGAGGCTCCCATACTTAACCAAATTTACATGAATTTAAAGACCAGGACTAGATAAAGATCTAATAGTGAGTGGGTGTTCATACAAATGTAGATCAATGCTGCATATTGAGTCAAATAGGTTAATGTATCTAATGTTTAAGTAGGTTAAAGTCTAGGTTATTCTCAAAGAGAATAAAGGAGCATGTTTGTTCTAATTTATCAGGAAGCATCAAGATGATGATAAGTGTTCGATGTTTAAAAGTGAGCAAAGGTAAAGATCAAGCTAATCCAAGGAGATTAATGGTGCATATTTAGTCAAAGTTATTAGGGAGCATGAGATGAGGTCAAATTAACAAATATTTACAATAGTTAAAGATAAATATACTTTAGACTGATATTGATTATGTGTATTTGTTCAATTGATGTGAGGGCATGAGATGATGGAAATTTTTTTATGTTTAACAGTGACCATTGGCACTTGACTTAGCAAAGGGAAAAAATAATTTACAATGTTTGAGCCCTAAATTATGATTTAAGATGATTTGAAAGGTGATGTAAAAATAAAAGTTGTAAAGGAATCCAAAGCATGCCCATAAAAATTGGTTAAAAAGTTTGAATGTATGTACAATTATAGATATTAAGCTCCAAAGTTGATTGTGTGTTTCACCATGGTCTGTAAGTGACCTGAGAAGGATAATTTTGTTTTAATGGTATTTAGATGTTTCAAGGTGACTTAGCTATTGGAGAGTATTTTATCCTCCCTAAGGATGATATTTATGGATTTTTAAGGTTTGACCAATCCATATTCAATATGTGAAAATGATTATAAGTTGATTGTTCATTTATTCATGATGTTATTATGTATAATGCTTATGTTTTAGTAGATTAAACATATGTAGATGTGTGTAATGATAATTATAATCATTTGAAGATGTCTAAGAGGTCATGTAGAGTTTTAATATACCTAAGGAGGGGTAGATTAGTAGCATAAATAGTATAATAGTGAGTAGTAATAAATAGTAGTTTAATACCCCATGCATAAGAATAAGGATTTGGATAGATTAGAATAGTATAAATAAGAGGGCATAATCCATTGTAATGCATCAAAGGAGAATAATTATAATTGAGCATTACTCTAAGGAAGTATCCCCTTCAAAGTAGCCTATGATTTAGAGTGATTCCTTCCATAAAAGGAATAAAGTATTAATATATGCAATATTTTAGTTATATGACTATTGTTATCTATTTTAGCATACAGATTCCTCTCATCTAGTATTAGAGCTCTTTCCAGGGCCACTGCCATTTATTTTTTAGTAAGATTTTATGCAATTAGGAGTTTTTAGTTTTGTTCACCATATGCTCTCACCTTTCTTTAATGAGAACGTAGTGATCAAAAAGTGGATACAGATTATTTTTATATTTTGTTTTAGAAGATATTTTATTTAATCTCATGGTTTGGGTAGAACCATCAATTTGGAGAGTTGTAGGAAAGGTTATATATAAGAGTGATCTAACATTTGTGTAGGATATTTTAGAGTGGTATTCTTTTGTAGAGTTGAGAGAGATATTTTTGTGGATATATTAGGTAATTATATTTGTCAAAATGTAGGTTTTGAAGAGCCAGTTGGATATATGAAGCCAAAATCTTCTAATTCAAAGTGCATATTTCCATCTTTTTCTCAAAATAACCTAACTATTCTTCTACATACTTGTCTCAAATAGTAATTAATTATGGCAAACATTTTCTATGTTTTATGTGCCTTTATCTCATCTTTCCAAGATATTTTCAATTTTTAAATTTCATTGAATATTATAGAAGTTATCACAATTTCAGTGACTACCTATATTGTAAAAAAAATATGAGGACTTCTATTTTATATAGAACAATGCATCAAAAAAATATATTTATGCTATTTTTGATAGAATTGAATTTCACTTCCATATAACCACACAATATGATGAAAAAATTAATGCCTAGTTAGATTGGGAGCATAACTATAGAAAATGGTCTGTGGATTCATTTCTTATTAGTTGAAGAATATGAAGAAGAAATCAATACATAGTTGGATTTCATAGATGTTTGTAGAGCATGGCATGAATATCTCTTTCACTTATATGAGGTTAATTTATTTGGTCTTATATTTATTGAGTCTTACATACATACGATAGACACTTCTTTTCTTCTACCTTCTAACAGTTCAATGCATTCTTTAGTGGAGTTAGCTACTCCAAACATAATGTGTTGAAAGAAAATTGTTACGAGGGATGGTAGGGATCCTCTATTAACTCACCAGGTAGACTATTTTGAACATCCTTGTACTAGTTTTGAGATGATGATCATGTAACTTCAACTTTCATTGCTTAGCTATAACCTATAAACTAACATGTTTCTAGTTGAGGTTATTCCATTCATCTATCTCTATGAACAACCACATCATGCTCTAGTGATTCAGCTCATCCTGCTATTATACATGCTCCTATCCAATTATAAGAAGAAAAAGTGGAAAACAAAAAAGATGCATGGATGGGATTCCATTTGGTGTTCAACCTATTTTAATATTTATGGTTGAGACTTCATTTGGTCCTCTTATTTCTTACCATGTTTTGAGGGTGAAATATTTTTAATGGGAATGTAATGTAATATACCTAGGGAGAGGTAGATTAGTAGCATAAATAATATAATAGTGAATAGTAATGAATAGTAGTTTAATATCACATTCATAATAATGAGTTGGATAGATTATAATAGTATAAATAAGCGGGCATAACCCATTGTAATGCAACAAAGAATAAGAATTATAATTGAGAATTAATCTAAGGAGGTATCCCCCTTGAAGTGGCCTACAATTCAAAGTGATTCCTTTCATAAAAGGAATAAAGTATTAATATATATATATATATATATATATATATATATATATATATATATATATATAATATTTTATTTATATGAGTGTTATTATCTATTTTAACATACATGTTCCTCTTAGGAGTAGACCTATGCATTTGGAAGTGGTCTTGTGTTTCTAATTTTCATGTTGAAGTGCTAAAGGGGTGAATAGGTCTCCATGAGACCTATAAGGGATAATAAGGCCTAATTGAAAGTTATAGATGCTTAAGGGTGATCCATGGATGCTATGGCCAACCTATGAGGATGGTATTGAGATATGTTATATGTCTTAAGGGTTAATACAAGTATTATGCCTGACCTAGAATATAATAATCATGAAGGCTCTATAAAAGGTGATGGTTTCTAGACTTGAGAGAAGAGGGGTGTGTGTGTGTGTGTGTGTGTTGTGGAGTGAAAGAAAGAAGAAATAATGTGTGCTCAGTGGATGGGTTATAGATAAGAGTAGGGTGATGACTATGTGTAAGACCTATAGGTCATATTTATGATGTCATAACATTGATCTTGTAGGTTTAAAGATTGAGGATGAGCGAAGAGGTATAGAGTGATCCAAAAGGATATTTTGGATGCCTTAAGTGTGAGTGAAGAATAGATGATGTCTATATGAGCTTGGTGGTTGATTTGAGATGTAGATCAGAGTATGGACTGTGTGTGACCACTTGGTCATGTTTCTAACGTTGTAATAGAGTTAGTGCCAAGAAGTGTAGAGTGATCCAAAAGGTGGGTTTAGACATCTTAAGAGGGTGTGAAGGCTAAAGAGAGTGTGTAGGGTTGAAGAGATTTGATATACATTATATCTCCATCAGATTGGTAGGCAATTAGTGTTCAAGATATTTTCATTTTGTATGTTTTTTGGGTTCTCAACATCTATGGGGTTGGTTCCTCCTTGCAAGATGATGCTTGTAAAAAGTCTATTTGTTGTGGGTGTTCAGTAAGATAGGGGTAGGTGCTCCTTGTGGAATGGCTGTTCCACTAAAGTATCATGTTTATAATACCTTATAAGATAAGTTGTCTATGTGTTTTTAGGACTAAGAGTGGGTTTTATTATATAAGAGCATTTCCCACATAGATCTTGTGTTGTGTGTGTGATCTTTAATTATCTATTGTTAATTGTTATGAATGACTTGTATATTTTATAAATGCTTGTGGTAATTGATTAAGAGTTTGAAAGGATTATAATTAAAGTCTGAAATATCTAGATCACTGATTCACCCCACTCTTATTAATTTTATCTTTAATAATTGGTATCAGACAAGGTCCTTTGATAAAGGCTTGACAACTTAAAGGTGATCCAAGGTACAATATGGGTAGCCAAAAATACAAGAAAGTTTTTTCCACTAAGCAAGCACAAATGTTCAATGGATCCAATTATGATTTTTAGAGTGTGAGGATGAGGACCTACATCATGTCCCTAGGGTTTCAAACTTGGAAATTATTATGGATGGTTATTATTCATCTATTATTCATCCATCTAATGTTGTAAATAATAAGTTGTCTAAAAATAATTCTAAGGCAATAAATTCTATCACTTGTTGTCTTTTAGAGAATAAATATACTAAGGTAATCCATTACATATCTACCAAGGAAATTTGGGTTAAATTAAAGAATATTTATGAATGAGATTCAAAGGTTAAGTTGGCAAAGTTGTAGACTCACCAAAGATAATTTAATAGTCCTAAGATGAAGGAAGAAGATTTTATGACATGCTCTCTACAAAGATTTGATGAGATTATGAACATCATTAAAGGTCTTGGAGAGAAGTTTTAAGAGGCTACTATAGATCAAAAGGTATTAAGGTCTCTCTCTCTCTTTCTCTCTCTCAAGTTTGATTCTAAAGTATCTATTGTAGAGGAAAGTCATGATATTACTCAGTTGAAGATGGATTAATTGTATGGAATCATTATTGCCTATGAGATGAGAGTAAATGATGATATACCACCAAACAAGGAAGTAGCATTCAAGATATAAATGAAGCCAATGAAGAAATTTTAAAGTAAGAAACTCAATAAGGATGACCCATTTGATATTGATGATGATGAATTAATTACTTTACTTATAAGGAAATTAAAAATAGGTCCAAGCAAGTATAAGGGTAAACTACCCTTCAAATGCTTCAATTGTGGAGAAGTAAGACATTTTAATAGTAAATTACCTCATAAGCATAAGAAAAATGATGATGAAGAGCATGGCTAAGGCTAAGATGAACATAAGAAGACATAAAAGTTTGATAAGAGGAAGAAAGGATTCAAAGAGTATGAAAATAAGAAGTCCTTCAAGAACAAGAAGAGTCTCTACATTAATAAAGATTATATATCATCAGATCGAGTGAAGACAATAACTCAGAGTATGATCATGAGGATGATTGTACTATTGAATATGAATCACTTTTCATGGCTAAGGAAGGAAATTTCTCATATTAAAAAGAGTCTACTTGGAGTGATTTAGATGATGATAAAGATGAGGTGGAATGTGACACTGAATTGATGAATGCCCTTGAAGAAATAAAGATTGAGAAGAAGGTTAACAAGAATATTAAGTCAAAAATCAAGGGTTATGAGTAGAAATTTAGTGTGTATGAAGTAAGAATGAATGAAGACACCAAGGAACATGAAGAATAACAAAACATCTCAGTTGTCAATTGGAAATCCTGTTTGCAATCCTAAAAGTTAAAGAAGATGAATGTTCAAGGTATGTAAATGAAAATAAGTCATTAAAATATAAATTAGATAAGACATATAATAATATGAAGTCATTTGCGAGATTTTAAAAGAGCTCAAGTGATCTAGACAATATTCTAAGTGGAAAAAAACATGTAAGTGATAGAACTAGTATTAGATACAAAGAAGAACCAAAAAAAGCAACTCAAGGTAAGATAAAGATTAATGCAAATCAGATCTTGAAGTTCAACAATTAGTCAAGGACTGAAGATGTTTGAAGAGTAAAGACAAATTAGATTAGATAATCAAATGTCATTAGGTATACAAGTTTCAATGGTTAATATTACACATGTAATCAATTTGGTCATAGGGCTACAAAGTGTAGAAGGCTTGCTAAGAATGAGTGAAATCATCAATCGAGTGGTGTGAGAAAGGTTGAGTGCTTCAAATGTCATGATATGGGACACTTTGAAAAACATTACCCATTTAAATTAAGGCTAGTTGAGTTTATTTCAAGAAGTATTGTTTGCTACAACTATGAGAAGATTGGTTACATTGCTAGGTTTTAGAAGTAAAGTTTATCAAGAGCAAACAAGTTAAATTAGGCTCATAGAGTGCAAGGAAAAAGGCAAGTTAACTCATGGAAATCAAAGGTGGTAAGTTTGAGTCATGATGAGTCTATTGGTCCAAGTAATCTATTTTCTATGGTGGAGAATACTATAGAATTTGAAGAGTGCCAAGGGCTCTCATTGTCTACTCATGTTGTGAATGAAGAGACCAAGCTCAACGAGAAGACCAAGATGTTAATTGAAGTGAATTATGAAGTGTGTATGGATCGAAGTGAACATATTACTTTTGTTAATCATGTTTCATGCAAAGAACATCAATTGTCAATACCTGGTAATGAGGTTCTCAACTGTAAAGAAGATTCTTCAATTGAAAAGGTATGTAATGATTCCATAGTTAATCCAAATATTGTATATCCTATCATGGAATAGAAAGTGAGTGATATATAAAAGGAATAAGTTGTCAAATTTTAGACTAATAAGAACAAGAATTAGAAGTCTTATAGCTATAAAGGGATTCCATTTGTTATTAAGGAGATGTGGGATAGTCTTAGCTTTACTTTGTTTTACAACATTGTGGTGTAGAGGAGGTCTCTTTATATGCTTCTTAAGAGACTCTTTTAAGTGAAGAAGAAAGTGTTGATGTGGTGTTCTATAGAAGGTCCTAAAAGGCAAGAGATGAGTGTTTACAGTAGGAGTTGGTATGTCAAGATGAAATAAGTAATTTGATGAGGTCAATGTGATGTCATAAGGTGTTTTTGTTGTGTATGTAGTGTTTTTAAGATTAAAATGAGTGGTTTTATATATCATAATGAGATTGATGGAATTCAAAAAAGAGTTTGGTGCTTATAAAGGTCTATGTGCTTCTTTGTGATGTGTTCTAGGTGGTTTTGTGTCTTAATAATCATGTTATGCCTTTTAGAGGTTTTTGTGTACTCATAGGTTTATATTTCTTGTAGTAGATCAAGGCCATGGTATAGGAATTCAAGGTTATAAAAGGTGTGAAGGATAAAATATTGGTTCAAAAGTGTGTGATGGTTGTCTCTGGGTGTGCAATAAGTTTCAAAGGTGGGCATTGACCAGAAGTATTTTTATTGACCTTATTTGTTTTGTGATTATAAAGTTTTGGTCTATATTAGATAAATGGTTTGAATTATAAGTTGAGGTCTAGGGATTTTTAATAGGTTGAATGGGCCAATTGGGTTGTCATAATATTCACATATATTTTAAGGTTTGTGTTTTTTAAATTATTCAAGTTTTTATCAAAATGGAGGTCTAATTGGTTAGTAGATTTATAAAAGAAGTGATTTTTAGAGGAGGAGATAGGTGATGAAAGAAGTGATCATACTATAGTGCTATAGATATGAATTTTTAGGTCTTGAAAGTATGTCTATTGAAATTTGTGGGATCTACAAGTTCTAGGTAGGGCTACAAGGAGTCTAAACAGGTCTAGTGTGAAGATTTTATGTTTTTGATTAGTTTCTAAAAAAGAGAAAGAAATGAGTGTTTTAAGGTGAGTTATAAAATTGGTTTAGATTATATTTAATATATTTAAAGTGGCATGAAGTTATATTGGTGGTCCTTGAGGTGGCTTGAGAGAGAAGGCTAGTAAGCCTGTGTGGTGGTTTTTCATGGTGTGTGAAGATCTAAATATTATAAAGAGGTGAATTGGATTAGATATCTTAGGGGGAGGTCTTATTAGATGTTTATTGGTGAGTTCCATCAAATTTTAGTGATTTTGTGTGTTCTTTATTCATTGGTTATAGTGCTTGGTTGAAAAGAGTGTTAGCATGTAGCAAGAAAAAGTTGTCAAGGAAATAAGAGGTACGATCAAGGTAAGGGGGAGTTTGTATCATATTTATAAGGTGGTAATCTCTTATTGGTGGTCTTTTTAGGTCCTAAGCATCATTTTATACTCACTTTGTCATTGTGTCAAAGGGGGAGAAGGTTCCTATTATGAGAGTGATTAAAGAGATAAAGAAGGTGAGTTATATCAATGGTGTGTGCTCTAGCTTTAATTTTATCTATCTTATATCATTTGACATTGTGTCAAATTTTTATCTATCTTATATGTTGAATTTTATCTCACATTACATGTTGCTTGTGATGTTCTCTTATGGATTATTTTTCATAGTTATCTTATTTTCTTCCATTATTATTTGTTATATTATCTCAATACACATAAATAATTGTTATTATGACTCAAGTTAGAGTTTTTTTAGTGATGCCATGGAGGTGTCCAAGTGAGTGTATAAGTGTCTTATAGTCTAAGTGTCAATGACAAAGTGTGTAGTGTGCTTGTCCTAATATGCTTGGAGTAAGCTTGGTTGATCTTTAGTTTTGGCATGATTAGGGATAGGTCTAAAGTATTAAGAATTTTTGAGGGGTCATATTAGAGGTCAAGGATGATTGGAGAGCTTGTGGAAGTGCATGATATTCATCTAGTTCTTCGTTATGTTCTTCTTGTCATAGTTGGTTCTATGACAAAAAAATCTGAGTAGGAAATTTGATGATGTCATCATTGCCATGTATGGATGAGTCAGGAGGAGTTAGTCATATAGGTGTCATCACATTAGTCCCAAGTTACTATGGTCCATGTTTTAGGTCATGTGGTTGAGCTGAACAAAAGATATAACTATGCAAAGTTGGATTCCTAAGCAATTTGCAATGTTTTCCCATACTTAGCTAAATTTACAAAGGAGATCTAATAGTGTGTGTTTAATCTCATCATAGATATACAATGAAAAATTAATCTAGGATAAATGTCTAAGTTAAATTAGAGTTGAGTAAGATTTTTTATGGCATTATATTTTGTATGTGAAGGTTCCAGGAGTAGCTTGATATATGGATAGATTCCCCTATGAAAGAAGATCATATGGTTTAAATTTTAGGACATGTGATTGAGCATAAAAAAAGTTATTAGGGTTCAAAGTTGGATTTCTAGGAAGATTGTCGAGGTTCCCATACATATCTAAATTTTATTGAAGTTAAAGACCAAGACCAGATAAGGATCTAATAGTGAGGGGGTGTTCGTATAGATGCAGATCAATGATGCATGTTGTGTCAAAAAAGTCAAAGTATTTGATGTTTAAGTAGGTTAAACTCTAAGATATCTCAACAATTTAGATGGATTGTTCCAATTTTTAAAGAATAGTTAGATGATGATAAGTGCTCAATGTTTAACAATGAACAAAGGTAAAGATCAAGCTAATCTAAAGAGATTGATGGTGGATATTTAGTCAAAGTTTCTAGGGAGCACAAAATGAGTTCAAACTAATAGATATTTAGCATAGTTAAATATTAAGATACTTTTGAAGGAGATTGATGATGTGTATTTATTTAAGTGATGTGAGGGCACAAGATGATGGCAAAGTGTTCAATGTTTATTAGTGACTGTTGGCATTTAAATTATCAAAGGGAAAAACTAGTCTACAATGTTTGAGCCATAACTTTTGATCTAGGATGAATTCAAAGTTTTTTTTAATGAAAAAGTTGTAAAAGAATCTAAGATGCATGTAAAAAAAAATAGTTTTAAATTATAAATGTCTGTACAGTTATAGATATTGAGCTCCAAATTTGACTATGTGTTTGACCATGGTCTATAAGTGACTTGAGAAGGATAATTGAGTTTGTTTTGATGGTATTTGGATGTTTAAATATGACTTATCTATTAGAGAGTATTTTATACTCCCTAAGGATGATATATATGTATTTTGGAGGTTTGAATAATCCATATTCAATTTGAATAAATGTTGATAATTTGACTATTTATTCATTCGTGATGTTCTTATGTACAAGGCCAATGCTTAAGTAGATTGAACATATACAGAGGTGTGTAATGATGACTATAATAATTTTAGGATGTCTAAGAGTTCATGTGGAGTGGACCTATGCATTTGGAAGTGGTCACATGTTTTTAATTTTCCTATTAAAGAGCTAAAGGGGTGAATAGGTCTCTATGAGACCTATAAGGGCTATTAAGGCCTAATTGAAAGGTGCAGTTTATTAAGGGTGAACAATGGATACTATGGTCAACCTATGAGGATGGTATTGAGATATGTTATATGTCTTAATGGATAAGAAAATTATTATGTCTGACCTAGAAGATAATAAGCATGAAGGCTCTATAAAATATGAAATCAAAGGTTATGGATTCTAAACTTGAGAGAAGAGGTGTGTGTGTGTGTGTGTTTGTGTGTTGTAGAGGGAAGGAAAGAAGAAAGGGTGTGTGCCCAGTGGATGGGTTATAGAAAATATCAGGTTGGTGTATATGTGTATGAACTGTAGGTCATATTTATGATGTCATAATAGTGCTATTGTAGGTTTGAATATTTAGGATGATTGAAGAGGTTTAGAGTGTTCTAAAAGGATGTTTTGGATGCCTTAAATGTAAATGAAGGATAGATGATGTCTATGTGATCTTGGTGGTTGATTTGAGAGGCAAATCAAAGTATGGAATATGTGTATGACCATTTGGTCATGATTTTTATGTTGTAAAAGAGCCGTTTCTAAGAAGTGTAGAGTGATCCAAAAGGTGGTTTTTGATGTATTGAGAGGACGTGAAGGCTAGAGAAAGTGTACAAGGTGAAAGAGAGATGATATACATTTTATCTCCATCATATTGGTAGAAAATAAATTTTTAAGAGATGTTTATTTCATAGGTGTTTATGTGGGTGTGCAACATCTAAGTGATCGATTCTTCCTTGCAAGGTGAAGCTTGTAAAAAGTTTGGTTGTTGTGGGTGCTTAGCTCGATAGGGGTAGGTGCTCCTTGTGGAATGGGTGTTACACTAAACTCTCATTTTTGTAATATCATATAGTATAATTAGTCCATGTGTTTTTAGGCTTGAGAGTGGGTTTTATTCCTCAAGAGGGTTTCCCACATAGATCTTGTGTTATGTTTGTGATCTTGCATTATCTATTATTCATTATTATGAATGACTTGTATATTCTATAAATGATCCTCGTAATTGATTAAGAGTTTGAATATATTGGAATTAAATTATAAAATATTTGGCTCACTAATTCACACCCTCTCAATGATTATACCTCTAACAACTTAATTATATAAACCTTGCTCCCTTTTATCATTCCTTATTTACCATGTGATCAGTTAGCAAAAAATTCATCTCAATATAATATACTTTACTGGTTCACTTTGGATCTCCCTTTATTCCCCTTTATTTCTTTTTTCAAACTAAGTAGACACATGGTTGAGACTTGAGATAACATGTTGCTTCGTAGTTAAGCTTAAATGTTCTAGTTATTCATATCATTTGATACTTATCTTCCTTTAGCCTAAGCTTAAAACTCATTTATGTGTATCAATTTATCTATCATGATTGGTCATTCAAATTATATATGGAGGAGGAATATTAAAATAAATAAACATTCAAAATCCAAAACATTTAACAAAAAGCAATGATCTGAAAGGCAACATTTAGAATCTTTAAAATTCAAATCACCCTACAAGATGTGATTCCAAGCACACTTATTTTTTCTAATAAAATTTCAAACTCCATAGTTGGCCTCATGATGGAGCTGAGGTCAATTAGGGGTAATAGGCTAGTAGATTAGAAAAGGAGAATAAATAATATTTTAGTGCTACATAATTTCTCACACAAGTACCCAATCTTCATAGTAGACTAATGGATCTATAAGGGGTCCTAAGGAATGGGGAACACATCATGGGAATATAAGTCCATTTTAATTTTCCTATTAAAAAGAACAAACATGGTTGATCTTAGTACCACATTTATTTGCATATACAAATTTTTGCCTATACTGAAAAAGTATCCTTTGTATATTGCTCATCACTAGTCACTTAGTGTCTTTTCATGTCCTTAGTGTCCCTCATGTCTCCTAAGGTCTTATTATAATATTCCTATGTTATGATTCTTAAATTTAATTTTTCACTCCCTAAAACCCTAATATTTCCCCTTGAGACATATTATTTTATTCATTGATCACTCCCCCAATGTATCCCATTTGTGAGTTGCAGTGTAAGACCTTGGAAAGGACCAAAACTTCCTCACAAATTGCCAAATTTTCACATTACCATTCAAAACATCCCATTTTCACCATATTTTCACATTTTTTCCACCTCATTAGTGTTATCTTTGTGAGTTGCAATGTAATACCATGGATAGGACGTAGCCTTCCTATCAAAATTTCCAATACCCAAGTCACAAAGAAATTACATTTGTCAAATATAAGATAAGATGTGATTGATTATGAGTTACACATCATTGAAATGATTCCCATATCGGTTTAATATGTTTTATTCTTAATTTAATAATCTTTCACTTTTATCTCTTTATTTTATGATTAATGTAAGACTCCAACCACTTTTCTTAAAGATTGTTTATACTTCCCAACTTGAATTATTATGATTAATTTAAGATCAGTTTGCCAATTTTGTTTCTTTTTTATACTTCCCAACATGATTTAGTATGATTGATTGAGTTAATTTTATTTTTATACCATTGGTATTTCACATGCTTTCCATTTTATTACACTATTTTCATACTTCCCAATATGATTTAGTGTGATTTTACTTTTTTTGAATTTGGTGCAAATCTTTTTCAGGGTTTAAATACATTTTCCCCTCTTGTTTACCACTTTTTGGTTTATTATACTTAGTAATTTTTTGTTATTACACATTCCCCATCATGAAATAGTGTGTAATGTATTTATTTATAATTACTTATACTTTTCCAAAATCTTTTGCCTATTTATTTTTAACCATGCATGTGTACTACATAATGCTATAAAAGAAACATCCCACATATATTTCCTATAGCATATAAACCAAAAGTAAAATACATGTGCTAAAAATGAATATATCCATGTATCAACAACCAAAACCAAAATATAACTCATATGATCAACATCCAACTATCAAAACAATCTATCTCTATATATCATGTGTTTTTATATAAAACATATAAATACATCACTTTAGCTCTCTAGATGGGCTCTATCATGTCTATCTCATGGCCTAGCCATGTTTTTCATAAATGCCTTAGACTATCCCTCTACATGGTACACTATAATGAAGTTATCTAAGATCTCAAACTTACTACCTATACTTATAGGTTAGCCACCTGGGCCTATACCTATCCCAGCTAGATCATAGTAGCCATGTGTGTTTTTCTCTCCTGAGTCAAGACCTATCAAGGATATGCCTACTATTCTCCCACCCATATCAATGGTTAGAATCCATCCTTTCATTCCTATAGTTGCATTATAGCCTCCCCACTAGTCTAAACTAGCCCACTTGAGTTGGGGTAGATGATACCATGGGATAATTTAGTATGGTGGGGTCATATGACATTAACATTGCATTAAAAATGTCATGGTCCACTATCATGAATAGAGATCCCCATATAACCTCCTTGGTTACAATATACACAAAATTAAAACTAGATATATATCATGTCACATATACATCTTAAAATCTATCTATCTACTTATAATCATATACAAACTAGTATTTTATCTCAAAAACTAAAATTAGAACATTTATTACGTATCTAGGTATCACCAACCACCATCTCCCCATTTTCACATCTACCAAGAATAGTTTCTCCAACATCCCATCCCTTGATCACCTTATTCATGGGATGCCTTCTTATTAGATAAAAACCTATAGTCGCCACCCATACACCTCTTAGGCCTTTCCTCAATGGTGCCTCTATCGACCCGCTCTACCTTGGGTTGACTATCAAGTCATCCTATGTCATCACCCTCTATGATCAATACTACCGTTAACATCTATATCAATGGTATACCCAAGGTGGTCACTACCCCTACTACTGTGGTGTCTATTGTGGTACTTATTATACACCTACATCCACATCCATGCCCTCTCCTCCTCTAGTTACTGGCTATCATACTCGACCAGTCCATCATCTTAAACACTGTAACCTAATATATGGCTTATTGATTAGAATTCCTCCTCTCACTCTTATCTATCTCACATGTCACACCAAAATGTGGGAACTACTATAGGATCTACTAGGTGTGAGAGTTTAAACAATCTGAGTAAGTATGCCACTAGATATGAATCTACCCACTAGGTAGAGTGGCCAATGATCTATACTCAAGCCAATATTGGTACCATAGTCACCCAAATTGGACAAATAATATCAATATGTTCATATGTATACCAAATTCTCTATCCTAATGTGACTATCTATAGTGTTGGCATGTGGGGCATGACCCACACTACTTGGTCCTATCTCTATCTCATAACTTGAGATAACCTATCATCGACCACATGGGATAAATTAACTTTATGATATATCAAGAATCTCTCATATATCTAGGTAATTAATAATTAAACTAGTCTCATGGTATTTTTACCTTTGGAAAACATCCCATATATATCATGTATGAGCTAGACTTAGATGATAGACTAATTTAACCTATTTGGGAATATTGGTGTATTATTCCTAATTTAGTTAAAGGGTCTGAGTAGATCAATCAATGAACAAATTTGAAATAATTAAGATAATAATTAGTGTAAATTAGATTAAAATTTTGACCTTTTTAAAAGTAGTAGTAAGAGGGATAAAATAAGACATAGCTAAAAATTGATTGATATGGCTAAGATAGGGTCTGATATTTACTATGTAGGACTGGGACACTATTCCAAACTATGATCTATCCTTCATTTTATGATTGGATAGGAGTGAAAAAAGTGTAAAGGAGTGGAATTAGTGTTGTAGTCTACCTCTGTCACTATTATCTAGGAGATCTAATCTTTTTGAGTTTAGTTTGTTATGCCTATGTGACCTTGTCTGTGAAGTTTTGATAGCTAGATGTCTATAGAGCTCCCTATAGAGAAAAATTTCTCTTTAAACCCTATGCTCCATTTTTATTTGACCAATTTTGAGAAAGAGGGGTGGGTTAATGTGTTTAATATTCATTGAACATGTATCCACACCCCTTGTGTGGGCACGCTACCTACATACCAATACTCTGAACAGGGATAAAACAATATGTAATTCTCTCATTTGATGTGATTTATGCAATATAGTGTATGAATATGAAAAATACTAAATTAGATGTGCTTAAGGTGGATAGGGACTGGTGTAAGGATTTGAATAAGTTTTAAAGTATATTTTTTGGCTATATGTAGAGAAGAGGGAATATTTCTTGAGTAATCTTGCTTGTTTAGCGATATTTGAAAACCTTTTCTAAATGATATTTGAATGGGATTTTATAGGGATATATTGGTCATAGGTTGAATATGACTACATTAGGTTTAAAATGAGAAGGATGGGGAATCAAATTAAACTAACCATCGGGGTTAGCATTTGGACAAGAGCACCAAAGGTGGACAAAAGTGGCACCAATGCGATAGTCTAAGTGTGTCACTATTGTCCTAAGCTGATAGGGCCTAAGGAGATGGATTAGTCATGGAAAGAGTAGTCTGATTGAGATAATATTAAGTCTAGAAGGACAAGAATGACTAGGAATCAATGAAAAGATGCCTATGAGGGTCATAATAAATATTAAGATGGACATATGGGTTAGGTGTCATAAATCACAATCAAGTTAGCAATTTTTGCATTTTATATTACTACATTTGCCCCCCTTTATTCTAGTGATGCATCAAAGTGAAATAATAATATAAAGGAAAAATATAAAGTGTACTTGAACTTACCTATAAGGGTGAATGTAATGAAGCTATGTGATGGTAGGTGTGCATAAAGAGAGCACACTATGAAGTATGAATCTATAAGAAAAATAAAGAGTATATCAGTTCTTACTAGATACGCTATATCTAAAATAAGAATGTGCAAAGAAAGAGAGAGGAAGAGAAAGGAACGAATACACCTTACTAGGAATGTATACCAATACAAGATCTATTGTGATGTTGAGTGATGTTATATATGCTAGGTATGTTGTACCAAGAGTGATATTGTAAATAAAGTTGAGTGCTCAATTCTGCAAGAGTGGTTCAAGAATACAATGGCTATCCCTTTGGATCCATAATCACCTAAAAATTGAAGCTATGTGATCATACATGTACTAATTGATGTCTAGACTATGTGTACAATCCTCCTGAATAGGTGGGTTAAGCATACAAAGGCTAGCTAGTCCTTTGGTTCTATCATTGCCCTATAAAGTGTGGATATAAATTGATATCAGTATGAAATATATTTTATATCAGACGGATCCTAAATCCCATAAATGCTTTATAATCTAACAATATTGGTATGGATATCTGAATATATGCTAGAAACTAGGCCACTCTTGGCCACTTTGAAAGATGGATATTTATATTTAGGCTTGTATTAAATCCACTTTGAAACTAAGCATTGGGCTTGTATGAAAGCAATTCTAAATTGTGGAGGTTAGGTTTGTATGAAAGTGACTCTGAAATGATGCCGACCACTTATAGATAGAATAAGGCATATAACTATTGAGAATGCCTAGGTAATGTTGAACTCAGAAAGAAAAGGAAACAAATGTGCCACACACATTGCCCCAATCTCTAGTGTCTAAAACATGGATTTTGATTTGAAAGTTATACCAACTATCATATCTAAAATTATAAGTGAGAGAAATCATGTCATTCATAATTCCCCTTATATTTAGATTGTTTGAGCAAAAGTATACTAAAAACTATTGATTATGAACTAGTTTGACTATGAAAAACTATAATTAAACCTACTTTTTTGCCTGCTTCTAAAAAGTATGATTTTTTTATTATTTAGATAAGATAACCAAAAATGGATAGTAATGGTACCAATGCTATATTCCAGTCTCATTGCTTTTGTCTTAGGCTAAATCTAATGATTGTTTTGACATTTTCACTTTTTACCTGGTATGTTATGACTGGTTTGATGTTTGGTTGATGTTTTGGGTGTGCTAAAAGCTAGATTTTTGACTATTTAGAGCTCTAATCGCAATGAAAAAAATCCTTATTTATTTCCCCCTCTTTTGAGGGTAGAATGAAGACCATGTAATGACTATTCTTAGAAGAAATATCCCTAAAAGTGTGTTATGTTTCAAAGATACATGACATAGAAATGATAATCAAAAAGATATCTAAAGATATAACATGGTTCTTATTAAGAGATTGTTAGATCAATAGGGGTATGCCTATATATATATGTAATAGCATGTGTAAAGTACTGAACTAGAACTAGAAGTTTTAGTTGTTATTTATCATGGAGGGATGATGATCCAAAACATAAATTTTTTGATTTACAGATATTTCAAGAACATAAAAATAACACAATGACAATGATTTCTCTAAGAAGAGATGTTTTATTACTCCAGATTACAAATATAACCATATGTTTATCTCTAGGAAGAGATGTCTAATTTCCATTTCAAGTTACATATTCATTTATACACATTTTGAATGTAGGATGAGGATGTGTAAGGTCACCAATCTTGATGGAGATTAAGTGGTTTGACATCCATGGTTTACAACAATACAAAATTTGAGGAATTACTGTTTTTAAAAACTTACTATTTTTAGACTATACTACTAAAATTGAAATCTGGGAAACTTCTATTGGGTTTTTAGTAGTTAAAACCCACTCAATGGGGCTTAGTGAAATCTCACCACATTCTCCTCATTATTATCTTTACAATGGTTCAAATGGGGAGTCAATTGAAGTTATGGTACAAAAGTTATGGCTCCCATAAGTTTCATCAATAATTGGGGTAGAATTGTCACCTGAATTATCACTTGAATTGTTGCCCAGATTAGCTCAAAGTATGTATTTTAAAATGAGTTAATGAATGCTAATTCAGAGAAGACTTCAAGATAAGATAAGTCATTTATGAATTTTGAAAATAGATCAAATGATCTTGATAATATTTTGAGTGATCAAAATATTACTAGTGATAGATTTGGTCTTGGATACAAAGAAGAACAAAAGCATGTAACTCAAGACAAGATTGATATGAACAAGGACAATCAAAATTTGAAGATCAATCATTAGTGAAGGAATGAGGCATTAGGATAATAAAGACAAATCATACCAAAAAACCAAATGCTATAAAGTATGTAAATTTTAATGGTCATTAATACTCCTATAATTAGTTTGGTCATAGGTCAAAAGATTTTAAAACATCCTCAAATAATGAATTTGCATGGAACTATGAGTAAGATAATGGTGAGCATGTATAACAACATCACTCAAGATAGTCAACTAGTTCACAAGGAAAGAATGACATCATTTTTTACAAATGTCAAGGGTTTGGCCATATTGCAAGGTTTTGTAATATCTTCATCAGGAGACCTAATGATCAAATTCATGAAACTTCAAGGAATTATCATATATATATCAAGCATAAGGTATGTATAGTTTGAAAATTCTCATTTTTTTCAAATGTCATGAGAGATGTCTAACACAGAGAGAAGGAGCCATAGGGAATGGAGGCCTAAGAAAGAAAATAGAAAATAGGCTCAAAGAGGACTATTTTCCATGACATAACAAGGAACAAGGTCAAGTATTAGGTAACAAGACTTATCTACCCAAATGGACAAGGAAATCAAGCATGATCCCAAGATAAAAGAAAAGAATAAGGTTGAGAACTTATTTAAAGTTAATCTAAAGATGATCAAGGAATACAAGCCAGGTAAGAGCATGGAGATATGGGAGTCCCTTAAGTTTTGGGATCTTTAGTCCCTCTATGACAAGTGTGTGTCTCTATATATGATTCTTAAGATACATATTTCATGTGTGGAATAATGTGTTTGTACTCTAGGTGATTTCAAGGTCTGAAGATCTTTTGTGTGCAATTAGAGAATATTTGTTTGCTCTTGGGTTTCCAAGTTTGTGCTTATGGGTATGCATGTCAAAAACCATTATATATTAATTATGGGCTCCCAAAGGAATCTAGGCTCAAAAATTATTCCATAAGTGTGTATTGATGACCTTCAAGTATGGGAAAAATTTTGGGCTTTGATCATAAGATGGTGTGTTAACCAAGTTTCTCTTATAAACCTAGTGTTTTGGTCTTTTTTGGAAAATTGGTTTTCTTAATGAATTTGGGTTTGATTTTGCTTAATCAATTGAAATGAATAAATGGGTACTCAAAAAGTCTTTCACAGTCTTTTAAAAGTGCATGGTTAGTTCCATAAAAGAGGATTTATGCAAGTAGAGGGCTAATTGGCTAATAGGTTTGTGAAATAAGTATGTTGTAGATGAAGATCTAATTGTTGATTTATTAAATTTTTGAGGGGACATATGAGTTTACTCTAGATATGAAATTTCAAGCCATTAAATTTCATACAAATTATTTTATGGATTATTGAAGGTCTAGGTAGGGCTATAAGGCCTCTAAGCAAGTCTAGTATAAAGAAGTGGATTTTTTTGGTAATTTTATCTAAAATACCAAGATGGTATAAAGATGCTTAAGGGATTCATAAGTTTAGATGACCTAGGGGGAGTCTCTCTCAGTGTTTTCAAGGTGAGTTCAAGTAGTGTTTGATGTTCTAGTGTGTTTTGTCTTCATAAAGTATAGTATGATCAAAGAAGAGTGTAGTCATAGATCATGTTTGAGAAGTTCAAGGTAAGAAGTGGTATGAAAAATGTTAAGGGGAGTTTGTATCATCTTTTAGAGGTGGTATTTTTCTATTTTTGGTATTGAAATCCTTTTTAGGTCCTTAAGATTAGAGGATAGATTCTTTATGGAGAAAGATCATAATTATGTTTGATGAGGATGTTCAAATATTAAGAAGTCATTTTGAGGGTGCTTTTCCATCAATGAAAAAGGGGGATATTGTTGAGCATGATCTTTGGTGTCTTAGATTGTCATTAATTTCAAATAGAATATGGGGTGCTAATGTATGAGTTTTAAAATGATCTATTTGATAACTTGAAGAGATATGGAACTTATGTAGGCCTATAAGGACATAAAAGAGGTTGTGAGGCATCCATAGATGTCTTTACAAGGCTACGGTATGTTTTATGAGCATATGGAATGATAAAAATGCATATTCTAGCTTAAGAGAAGCCAAACCATCACTGTACATCATGAAAATATGTATGAACCAAGAAGTTTGTACATTTAATTTAGTTACATAGAAAGTCAATAATGGTCAAATGTTTACATGGATATGTTGTCTATAGTTCCAAGAAGCTACCATAAAAATTTGGAGTCTTGAAGTGATTTTTAACTCAAGTTATACATCTTTAAAGTTTCTCTAATAGATTGTGAGGACCTAGAGACCATCAAATTTTATCATATTGATGTCTGAGGTCATTAGTATAGAAGATCCAATGGTGAGTTCTTAATCATACATATTGAGATTAATGGTGAGTATAAAATCAACATGACAAAGGATGGATGCACTGGTGGCAAGTGTCACAAGCTCACTAATATGACATAAGATCAATGGTGAAAGGAAATTCATACTTATGAAGATCAATAGTGTGGGACATGTCAAAGAGTCAACAAAGCACATGGGACTATGAAGTGGCACAAGTGCATGGATAGGCAGCAAAGTGTTTATAAGGAATGTGAGGGTGCCAAGTGTCATAATCATGGGAGTTCTAATCAAGATCTAATAGTGAGCATTATAAGACAAAGACCTAACTAATATGAGAAGATTAACAGTGTGTATTTGGTCAATATTTAAAGGGTACATAAGATGAGGTCAATATGTTTGAAGTTTAAAAGTTGCTTAGTAACCATTAGACTTGAAATATTCAAATTTGTGATGGAAGACCAGTCTATAGTTTTTATGTTATAACTTTTGATATATGCAAGATTTGACCATGGTGTAGAAAGTAAAGCTGTATAAGACTTCAAGGCACACCTAAAAGTAATTATTTGAAGGTTTGAATTTTTGTATAATAAATTTTATTGAGCTCTAAATTTTACTATGTATATGTTCATGCTCTACAAGTAACTCGAGAAGGGTAATTGAGTTGTTCTTGATGGTATTTTGATGTTTTAGGATGAAATAAATGTTAAATAATGTTTATACTTCATGAGGACAATCTATGTGGATTATTGAGTTTTTACCAATCCAAGTTCTCTATGATCAAAGGCTTATAAGTTGACTGTGTGTTCATTCTTGGTGATTGTATATACAAAATGATGTTTGGGAAAATTGTGTTATAGTAGAGGGGTGTTGTGATGGATATTATCACTTAAGGAGGATGTATATATCATGTAGCATGGGTCTATGTATTTTTAAATTATTTTTTGTTCTAATTATCCTTGTATAAGTGTCAGAGAGGTGAATGGGTCTCCATAGGACCTATGTAGATACCTTAAGAGTGAAGGCATGTGTTGTGGCTAATAAAGAAGGTTGTGAACATGATATTCATGAAGATTCTATAAAAGGTGAAACCAAATGTGATGGTTTATATACTTGTCAAATATATGTTGAGAGACTAGTAGAGACATATGTGAGTAGAGCATGTGTTGAGAATGAAAAAGATAGATAAAAAGGTAGGTCAAAATGAGGACTATGTGTATGATATTTTGGTCATGTCTCTATTATCATTACAAATTTATTGCAGGTTTATGGTTAAGGATAAACAAATAAGTTTATGGTGATCCAAAATAGTTTTTTGAATGCATTTCTTGTGTGAGAAAGGTTGAGATATTGTGAAGGGTGAAAGAGAGGTGTTATACATTGTGTCTTCATCAAAATGAAGTGAAATCAAAGTTATAGAGCTATTGATTCATAGGTGTTGTGTGGGTGTTCAACATCTAGAGCAAGTGGGTACTTGTTCATATTTAGGGGTGGGTGGTCCTTGTGAAGTCGATGCCTCACTAAAAGGGTCTCTTATTTTTTTATCATCTTATAAGATAATTAGCCCATGTGTTTGCAAGATTGAGAGTGGGTTTTACTCCCCATGAGGTTTTCCCACAAGAATATTATGTTATGTGTTTGATCTTGTGTATTCTTATAATTTACTTTGCTATTAGTTTAGTGAATAAGATAACAGAGGACCTAGTTAGGTTTATTACATAGTTTTGCTTTATTGGAGGCTTTAGAACCCTCCATAGTGATATTATTATGGTAATAGATCCCTTTTCTAGGTCAAGTGGATACATATTGGTCATGACCCAAATTATGTAATGTATCCACAATCAAAAGTGTAACTAGGATCTATCTTCTCTAAGCTAAGATTGATTTGTAGATCTATTGTTAGACCATCTCATTGGTATGTCTCAACTACTGCCTTACTAAGTGGGTGTATTCAAATCAAACCAAGGATATATGTCAAAAATGGTAATCAAACATTAATTTTAAATCAATAACAATACTTATAAGTAAATGATAAAGCAAATTTGATGATTGAATAGTAATAATCCTTATTCAATCATTAGTGGAAAAGGTGCATGAAAGGGAAAAGAACATTGGTGAGAGAGAAGTAACAAGACAACCTCACTCAATAATTTAAAATGAAAATGAAAGAAGAAACTAACTTAGGTGTCCAAAAAAAGGGAGGTATAAAAATGAAAAATGGTAAAATAAAGTAAATAAAATATATAAATGTAAATCCATGGTGTAAAGAAAATAATCCATAGTTACTCAAATAGATTATTTTTTTCTAAGGATAGATAAACCTGAAAAAAATTAGTGCTAGCATATTATATGTGAAGAAGAGGAACTATAAAATAGGTAAAATATATTTATAATCATGATTACTTGTTAAGGGGAAATGAAATGGATGGAGGGGAAAATGAAGGTAAGAGCAAGGTATAAAAACTCTTTATCAAAGTCAAGACACTCAAATTAGGTTGGTCAAAACAAGAAGACTTTTAACATTAAGTATTCTAAATAAATTTTCCTAGCCACACAAATATTAGGTATAGAAATTAAGTATGAAAATCATTCCATGAAAGCTATATACATGAAAATTAAAATGTACCTACCTTCCCACAACATATTCTTCATTTTTCAAAACCCCTTACAAAGCTGACAGTCTACTGTGAAGATTGGGTACTTGTGTGAGAATGTAGGTAGCATTATAGAGTTATTTGAATTTTCATATTCCAATATACAAGCCTAATAGTACCCAATGGACCTAGGGTATATCATGAGGCCAACTATGGAGTTTGATATTTGATTATAAATATGAGATATGCTTTTAATCATGTCTTTTGGTGTGATTTTAACTTTTGATTTTGGATGTTACCTTTTGTATAATTACCTTTTGTTTCAAATGATTTAAATTTTAACTTTTTTATGGATTTTTATATTCCTCCTCCATACAGATTCAAAGAACCAAACATGGGTGCTAAATATGACTATCATTTGAATATTTTGGACTTGGTTTCTAAGAAAGAGAACATAGATAACATGGTGTCTAAGAATCTTTTTAATTTAGGTAAAATAAAAGTGTTATCTTGACTTTGACCTTAGTTTATCTAGAGTGGAATGAAAGGAAAAGAGATCAAGAGGAATGAAACATAAAAAAAAATTAATTAATTCAAATCACAAAAAAATTGAGAAAGGGTGAAAAAAGGATACAATGATATTTAAGTGTGATTCCTTATCATAAGAATGTGGAAGTGTAGGAAAACACGCTAACACTTGATTGTTGTGAACTTTCTATCTACAAAAGAATAAAAAGCTAAAGCTAAGAACAAGGGATAATAAACTTGTAACCATTAAAAGCACATTATATAAAAGGAACACTAAATTAAAGATGGTGATTTTAGGAGGAAGGCTTGGTCTTTTCCAAAGTCTTAAAATACATCTCATAATAGAGAAATCAAAGAGGATGCACAAAGCAGGTGGAAAATAAATGAGAAAAATGTTATTTTGTGAGGGAGGCATGGTCCTATCTATGGTATTACACTATGACTCAAAATAAACCCAAGTGGTGTAAAAATCATTGGAAGTAAATAAGTTAAAACAAAGGAAATCATGAAGAAGACTAGGTCCTATTTGCAGTTTTATCATGCAACTCATGAGAAAATCAAAACCAAATGATCAAAAAAGAGGAACTACGGTTTGTGGAGAGAGGAACTAGTTTAGAGGGTGAGACCTATGTAGATATCTTGAAAAAAGTGTTAAAAGGAGACCATATATAAATCATGATAAGAAGATAAGTATCTAAGCAAAATAATTCCTTAAAAATTGCACATTGGTGGTTTTATGAATATATGGCCTTCATTGGTTTGAAGGAAATCAATGATAGGACCAAATATGTATTTTAATAAGTAAGAGACCTACCATTTTTGGGAATATTTGATATATTTATAATTAGTGTAGTCTAATTTAAGGATAAGATCACTAACATTAAAAGTGTGAATTTTAAATCTTTTTCTATGTTGTTCAACAATGAGAGATTTGCATTGATGATTATGTTATAGATTAGAAATATAGTGTTCATCAATAATATAAATAGCATGAAGGAATGATTCATAAAATTATTTATTAGGTATGATACCATGAAGAGATATATAGAGAAAAGGAAGTTCAACTTCTAGTAGGATGACTAATTTAGAATCATAGACTAGAAAAAATGGGGTTATCCCAGTGGTAGTACGTATGCTAGTGTGATATGCCCAAAGAGTGGGATATAGATGAAGATTCCAATCCATGCAAGTTTCACATATTATCTTTTGGATAATTATATTTAGTATTTTTTTAATGGCCTTAGCTTGGCCAATGCATTGTGGATGGTAGGGTGTGTAAAATGTGTGATTCATTTTGAATTTAGCACATAGCTATTTGACGTCTTTATTTTTGAAGTTTTTGGCATTATTAAAAATAAGACTATGAAGAACACCAAAGTGACAAATTATTTGAATAGGGATGAATTTAGAAATGGTGGTTTAATTGACATTGATGATAGGCATGACTTTGACCCATTTATTTAAATACTCGGTAGTCATGATGATAAAGACATGAACATCTTACAATCTAGGTAGTTTTCCTTTGAGATCTAATCCCCATATTATAAATGGATAGCGAGACTTCATAGTTTGAATCTCAACTAGATATGAATGGATTATATCATCATGAATTTAGTACAAACTACACTTTTTAGATAACTCTATGGCATCCTTTTTAATAGTGGGCCAAAATTAACCCACGTATAAGCATTTGTGTGTTGTAGCATGTCTACTACAGTGATCACTACAAATACCTCCATGTGCTTGTTCAAGAAGAGGAAGAAGCTCTTCTTTCATAACATAATGGAGTAGGGTACCTTCAACATTTTGATAATAAAGGATGTTATAGTGAAAGGCATATTTCAAAGTGTGTTTATGAATTTGAGTCTTTTCATAGGAATCCATGTTTGGAGGATAGTTTGATTGAGAGGATCCTTCTTAAACAAGTTAGTAGATAATTTAAAATACATAAAATAAACTTCAAATTAACAATATATTAACTCAAATAAGCATAACTAAATTATAATGGTTTGATTACATAATCACTGGCCTCTTTGAGGGAATAACCTCCTTTGAGGAATCTCAATACAATAAATTCATGGATGCCTTCATTAGCCTTCACACTTACTTTTATACTAAGTCTAATCTAAGAAACTACTACTTCTCATGAATGTGGGATAAAAAAAATTACTCATGGAATGACTTACAAAGCATATGCATCTATATCAATTATTATAATAGTAAAGTAAAGATAAAGGGTAGCATGGGTTCCTAACATCCCCTCCCTCTTGGAAAAAAATTTATCCTCAAAGATTTATATGTGGGAATTGGTGGTGAATCTAAAATAGTAATTCCCATGTGGCATCTTCTGGCTAAATTCTATGCCACTAAATTAAAACCTCTATGATGGACTGAGAGTAAAGTTGAAATGTGTGCCTATCCAAGATTTCCTCTAGCTCAAGAAGGATGGATACCTTATTATTAAGCTTAGGTAAAACAATCCATTCTCTATTGTTTGTGCCAGGAATGTTTTTTAGACAAGAGACATGAAATAATAGGTTAAGTTGAGAAGAAGGTGGGAGATCCAACTTATAAGCAACTGACCCAATCTTCTATAAAACCTTATAGGGTCCATATAATTAGGGAGCCAACTTATGATACCCTTTGGGTTTTAGGGAGGATTGATTGTATGATTTAAGGTGAATAAAAACATCTCAGTGATGTAAAAAGTGTGCTCAGAATGGTTTTGATCAACCTATCATTTTATTCAATTTTATGCCATATGAATATTGTCCTACATGGTGCTGAGGATCTGATCTCAAGTTCAAAGAATCATATTGACCGCTTAAACTAATGAACTAATAGTGGTGTACAAAAGGAGTACTAGTGGTGCTTAACCATAGACTACTTCATATGGATTCATTTTTGTTGAGGTGTGGTAGGAGGTTTTGTAGCACCATTTGGAAAGGGGAATCCACTTTGCCCATTAATGTTATTATTTTGAGGTGAAACAATGAATGAAAGTTTCCTAGCATTTGTTGGTAATTTTAGTCTAGCCATCCATTTATGGATGATACCTAGAACTCATATTTAATTGGGTACTAATGCATTGAAATAGTTCTATCCAAAAATGGCTGGTGAAGGTTACATCAATATCTAAGACAATAGATGAAATAATGACATGAAGATGGAAAATATGGTCTAAGAAAATTTGTGTGACTATGGAGGTAGTATAGGGGTGGCTGAGGGCACAAAAATGACTATATTTAGAGACGTGATCAACCACAACTAAGATAAATATTTTCCATCTATATTTAGGGATTTACTCAATGAAATCCATATAAATACCCATTCAAATATTGGTAAGGATGGGTAAGGGTTTGAGCAACCCAAGGATGAGTGTGGTTTCACCCTTATTACGTTGACATGTATCACATTCAGCCACCATCTATTAAATTTCCTTTTTCATTACATTCTAAGATATTTTTCATCATTCCCACTTATAATTTTTGAGAAACATTGAGTTCCCTATGGATGGATAAGTGTGGAGTTCATAGCATACAACCTACTAAAGATCTGTGTTTTGGGGAAGTACCAGATGACACTTGTATCATAGAGAAGCACCATCACAAGAATAATGTAGTATGATAGAGGGGTTAGTGGAAAAATAGTGAATGATTTTATATAATGAGGATATATTGACATACCCATACTTTAAAACATCCAACTAATTCAAAATAGGCATGAAAATTGTAATGTCCCTTACTTAGGGGCTCTCTTATCTGCACAAAAAGCTCTGATACCACTGTAATATCCCCTTCGAATAGAGATATATGAAAGACACAAAGCTCTGATACCAAAGACTAAAGCTCTGATACCACTGTGATATCCTCTTCAAACAGGGAATATATAAACTCATAAACCTCTGAACAAGATACAATTCTGTGGAATAGATTCACATATGCATAAACAAATCACAATATAATCTCTCAATAGCAATTAAAGATCACATTACTTGTTCTTCTGGACAATTACACAATTGAGTCACTGTTATACAAAATAAATAATATTAAAATCTGATCTTAAAACCCAGACTTAGCAAAATCTGGCAATGAAAACTGGATCTGGAAGGGTCTCGGCCTTTCTGTGTCGACACACAGTCGCCGTCATCGGTCGATATCTCGCCGACGTCGGTCTCTGTCGATCGGCTTTCTGCCGACGTCGGTCTTCAGACGGCCGAAGTCGGTCACTGGAAGCCCTATATCTGCCGATGTCGGTGCCTGAACAGCTCTGAACGGACCTGTACGGATGTGGTACGGCCGCCAACCTGTCTTCTTCTTAACCCCTGATTGCTGAACACCCTGATCTCACGAATATAGATTCTAACACAAGATCTATCTCTGTATAACTTATTAGATCAAAACTAAATAAGAAAATACCTGGAAAGCTCTGTGATAAACTTCTGTGTGAAGTTATCTCTCAACCCTGGAATTTTGTGATAACTTCTGGATGAAGCTATCTCTCAAATCTGTATCTCTGTGATAACTTCTGGATGAAGCTATCTCTCAATTTGGCAATAAATCAGCTGATATCTCACAGCCTCTAAATCACACACAATGAAGAGGGAACATTCTCCAATGCTAATGGAATCCTGGAACCCTTGGCTCAGTCTTCACAGAAGAATTTCTTCAAATCAATAATCAATAATCTATGCATCATAATCAATAATGGCCTCCATGTGAAACCCTTATACCCTCAAAAGATATGCTTGCCCTAATTAGGGTTTTCTTAAATTAGCATTAGGGTTTCTAATTTAAAATTAGAGCAAATAATTAATAATTAATAATTAATTATTAATGAGACCAAATAATTAATATTTGATTAAATCAATCAAATATTAATATCTCCCTCAATATATGTCAGATCCTCAAACCGATCGAAGCAGGTGAATCAGGGAGTGATTCTACACATGACCATACCAAAATAAGGCCGCTCCGCTGCATGTCAAATATCCCTAAAAAGTAGGAGCTCAGGCCAAATGTGTCCGAAAGAGCTCGAATGAAAATCAAATGTAGAAATTCTGCGAATCAAAGTCAAGCCAAGCTCCATTATGACCCTCTATCCATCATATTAGCCTACGAAGGTCGTATAATAGGCCAATCATCAAATCTTTCAATGTCCATGAAAAAGGGGACATGACAATCCGCCCCTCTGAAAATTGCTTGTCCCCAAGCAATCTCAGAACAATGAACTACTCGATCCACCTGGATCCCAAATGTAGTTATGCTCTGCACTGCTGTGAATCAATGCAAGTACCTGTAACATCAATAGAAGTAGAACAAAGAGGAACCCATAATCAAATTGGTGAACACAACTCAACCAATCTCTGAAATCACAACTGCCCTGGATGTGTCGATACTGTACGCTGGGTAATTGGCAACTGCGAAGTCCATCTACAAAAGATGGTGTTAATCCATCCCATAACTGATCCCTCTGTAACGGTGGCACAACCAACTGTACCATACTATCAAATGTGTGAGAAGAATCAGTATAGAGACTCAAGTCTACTGGTCTCTCAAACTCATTAGAATCAGGGACTCCCAAATCCTGAATATATGTGTTAGCCTCAACAATATGCTCCTCATCAGCAGGTACAAAAACATACTCATCACCAATACTCAATGTACTAACCTCTGAGTATACCTCCACACTCTGAATGCAAGCATCAGGCTCATCCTCACTGTATAACACATGAGCTGAACTCACCTGAAGACAAAGCTCATCCACAACATCCTCAACTACCCCTATCGGTGAAGGTACTACAGATAAATCATCACCTGAAGATGTGTTAATATCTCCCTGTAATGGATCAGCATGTCTGTCAAACTCATTATGCAAGTTGCTGCTTGTCATAGGGAAAGCACTACGATCCTTGGGCCTATTAATTAGACTCTTTAACCACTTACAAGCTCTAGGTGAGACATTTCTCCCTTTTGTCCAGACATACCATAAATCTTCTGCCAAAAGTTTAGAGATTTTATCCTCCTCCTCAAACAAGATTGTGAACATGATAGAGTGCATGGATGCTAATACATCACTGGAATGAAACTCATCTAAAATATTCCAAAATATTTTAAACATATTTCGAATGCCAGCAATAAAACCTACTAACATCATAATGTTTTCAAATCCATACCTTGCAAAAGTTTCAAGTAATCTCGCCCTCTTTGCGAAATGAGGATCTCTAATGTCACCCAACTTGTCAAAGCTTGTCACCATGGCATGAAGTACCTCTCTCATAATCCGGTCATCATAAAAAGTAAAGCCAGCTACTATTCTCATGATTTCACTAATACAAGAGAGAGTTGCAAGTCTTACCACCTCATGATGATGTCTCAATAATCGGGGCTTCACCAAAGAATCAAACGCTGGAGATAACACTGTTTGCATCTCATAAGAATTTGACTGCTCAACATTGTGTAAGTGAATTTCTAACTCCTCCAGAGTTTGTAGAAGGTCATCTGCTTGCTGTAATGGATGTTCTATCTGCTTCTTTGCATTGTGCACTCTCTCTACCAAATCTTTGACACTTGGTAGCGCCATGCTGATACCCAAACTACCCAACAGGATGGCAAGACATTAGCTCTGATGTGCCCAACAGGTTGGCAGGAATTTAGCTCTGATACCACTGTAATGTCCCTTACTTAGGGGCTCTCTTATCTGCACAAAAAGCTCTGATACCACTGTAATATCCCCTTCGAATAGAGATATATGAAAGACACAAAGCTCTGATACCAAAGACTAAAGCTCTGATACCACTGTGATATCCTCTTCAAACAGGGAATATATAAACTCATAAACCTCTGAACAAGATACAATTCTGTGGAATAGATTCACATATGCATAAACAAATCACAATATAATCTCTCAATAGCAATTAAAGATCACATTACTTGTTCTTCTGGACAATTACACAATTGAGTCACTGTTATACAAAATAAATAATATTAAAACCTGATCTTAAAACCCGGACTTAGCAAAATCTGGCAATGAAAACTGGATCTGGAAGGGTCTCGGCCTTTCTGTGTCGACACACAGTCGCCGTCGTCGGTCGATATCTCGCCGACGTCGGTCTCTGTCGGTCGGCTTTCTGCCGACGTCGGTCTTCAGACGGCCGAAGTCGGTCACTGGAAGCCCTATATCTGCCGATGTCGGTGCCTGAACAGCTCTGAACGGACCTGTACGGATGTGGTACGGCCGCCAACCTGTCTTCTTCTTATCCCCTGATTGCTGAACACCCTGATCTCACGAATATAGATTCTAACACAAGATCTATCTCTGTATAACTTATTAGATCAAAACTAAATAAGAAAATACCTGGAAAGCTCTGTGATAAACTTCTGTGTGAAGTTATCTCTCAACCCTGGAATTTTGTGATAACTTCTGGATGAAGCTATCTCTCAAATCTGTATCTCTGTGATAACTTCTGGATGAAGCTATCTCTCAATTTGGCAATAAATCAGCTGATATCTCACAGCCTCTAAATCACACACAATGAAGAGGGAACGTTCTCCAATGCTAATGGAATCCTGGAACCCTTGGCTCAGTCTTCACAGAAGAATTTCTTCAAATCAATAATCAATAATCTATGCATCATAATCAATAATGGCCTCCATGTGAAACCCTTATACCCTCAAAAGATATGCTTGCCCTAATTAGGGTTTTCTTAAATTAGCATTAGGGTTTCTAATTTAAAATTAGAGCAAATAATTAATAATTAATAATTAATTATTAATGAGACCAAATAATTAATATTTGATTAAATCAATCAAATATTAATATCTCCCTCAATATACGTCAGATCCTCAAACCGATCGAAGCAGGTGAATCAGGGAGTGATTCTGCACATGACCATACCAAAATAAGGCCGCTCCGCTGCATGTCAAATATCCCTAAAAAGTAGGAGCTCAGGCCAAATGTGTCCGAAAGAGCCCGAATGAAAATCAAATGTAGAAATTCTGCGAATCAAAGTCAAGCCAAGCTCCATTATGACCCTCTATCCATCATATTAGCCTACGAAGGTCGTATAATAGGCCAATCATCAAATCTGTCAATGTCCATGAAAAAGGGGACATGACAAAAATAGCTGAAAGGAAAGCTTGGTCCATAAATGTGTGAGATAGAGCATCAACCATAATATTGTCCTTACGCTTCTTGTAAGTGATCACATAGTCATAACTCATGAGTTTGATGACCCATTTTTATTTTGATGGGGTGGAGACCCATTTTCTTGGGAAATATTTTAGAATCTGGTGATCAGTTTTGATGCAAAAATGATTCCTTAGTAGGTATGGTTACCACTTTTATACTTTATGCAAAATGGCCATCATTTCCCTCTCATAAGTAGAGAGTGATAAATACTTCCTAGAAAGTTGTTTTTTGGTGAATGAAATTGGGAATCCTTCTTGAGGATAACATAACCAAGTCCATTTCCAAAAGCATCACTATCGATAATGAAGGTTTTAGAAAAATATGGCACAACTAAAATAGGTGTAGTACACATAACTTGTTTCAATTGTTAAATTCACACTTAGCAACTTGTGTCCATGTAAAAACATCCTTTTTCAACATAGATATCAATAGAGCTATAATATTCCCATAATCCTTGATAAACTTGTGATAGTATCTAGTTAGTCCTAAGAAACCATAGAGGCTCTTGAGTGTCTAAGGATGAGGCCAATTTGTCATGGTACATATTTTTTAGGATCCACCTAAACCCCTTAGGCTAAAACAATATGTTGAATATACTCCACCTCATCCTAGCCAAAGGTGCATTTAGACTATTTTACATAAGTATGATGGTCATACAGAAGTTATAGTGTGAGCTCTAGATGTTGGAGATGCTCAAACCATGTTTTACTGTAGACGAAGTTGTCATCGAAGAAGACTAGAATGAATTTCCATAGGTAGGGCTGGAATATTTTATTCATAAATGCTTGAAATTTTGTAGGAGCATGAGTGAGGCCAAAGGGAATGAAAAAAAACTCATAATGGTAATCATGTGTGAGAAAATCTTAGGGATGTCTTCCTCATGAAGCTAGATGTAGTGATATCTAGAGTAGAGATCCAACTTAGATAAAAAATGAGCACCATGAAGCTCATCAAGAAGTTCATAAATAATATGGATAATGAACTTATCCTTGATGGTGATGTGATTAATTTCATGGAAGTCAATGTAAAAGCACCATGACCCATCATTTTTTTGCATAAAGAGAAATGGGGAAGAATATGGGCTAGTATTGGGGTGAATAATGCCTTGATTTAATAAGTCTTGAATGAGAATCTTGATCATAGTCTTTTGATAAGATAGGTATTAGTAGTACCTAATTTTAGGATGAATTATTATAAGGAGTTGAATATAGTGTTCCTCTAGACATGAAGGTGGTAATCCCAATGGTTTGGCAAACACATGTGCATACCCATGCAAAATGGTTTATAGATCAAAAGGATTAGTGGAGACTATTGATGATTGCATTTGAATAGAATGGAGTTTGGTAGTGACACCATATGAATTATTCTTAATAAGATTTTCCATGCAATGTGAATTGATGTTACTAAGGGATCTTGGTTGTAAACCTTTCAATGTTGGATTTTACCCATTATCTATAAATTGCATCCAAAGTTCAACAAAATCCTATAAGATGGGTTCAAGTGTGCATAACCATTAGGCTCCCAAAATAACATCACATCTACTTAAGGGCAAGGAAAAAATGTTAGAGTGCAATTTATAATCACCAATAGACCTACACACATTGTGACACTTCCCTTTACAAGGTAATGTGACCCCATTAACAATCATGACTTTAAATTTGGAGCAAGGATAGACAAAAAAATCAGCCTATTTAGTGATCTAAGGGCAAATTAAGTTATGAGTGATACTATAATCAATAAGTAATGTGAGAGGGGACTTCTTGATTTAACCCTTGACTCACATGGTTTATGGGGTGGTGAATCTCACTAAGGTATGGAGAGAGATCTCTAGTTGGTCTTCCTAAGAAGTAGGTTCCACAATCAGTGGAGCTTATTCTAGATCCTTTGTTATATCTTGAACATCTTCCCTATCTTCAATTTTGGGTGGAGACTCCACATCCAATAGGTAGAGCTTATACATGACACATCGATGTCCTTAAGTGAATTAGTCATCATAATTATGGTATAATCCTTTTTATCTATGAGTTTATATCTCTACTTCAATATAATAATTGATAAGAGTGGTTCTGGGGGATGGAATTATTTGAGATCATTATGGAGTTCTATTTCTAAATGGAGTAAAATTGGATTTGAATCACTACTAAGTTTTAATATTTTCCTCTACTAATTTAACCAACCCTAGAGCTTCCATCATTATATTGGGATGGAACATTTTGACCTCATATTGAATGACATCCTTTAGTCTACTAACAAAGTAACTTCTAAAGAATTCATCAAATAATTCCTCTATGCGATTGGCTAGTTTTTCAAGTACTATTTGATATTCTCTCATGGTTCCTATTTGGAAAAGTTTAATGAGTGCTCTTATAAAGTCATGAAAATCACTAGGTTCAAACCATTATAACATAAGGGTGAAAAATTTGATCTAGCTTGGCTCATCATGAGCCTTGGTATACCAAAGATACCATTGAAGGGCTTCAAGTTCCAAATGAAAGGATGTAAGTGAAAATTTATTGGCATCAAAAGTATTATGCAGGCTAAAATATTTTGTTACCTGATAAATCCATCTAGTTATATCTACACCTTGGAATTAAGGAAAATCAAGATTCAACCCATAAAAATTACTATAAGAAGAAAATTCAATGTTAAAAGAGGACTCTAGATGTCATCTATTGTTGAAGGTGGTATGCTGAAGAATGAGGCTAAGAATTTTTTTATCAAGATTTTTGATGTGTCTTGAGGGTGGAAATTTCATCATTCATGTTTTTTTCTCCTACTTGGGTGAATACCATGACCCAAATAATAGTTTTTTTTGCAATGGGTAGAAAAACTAGATTTAAGAAACATTTAGCAATGCATGTTTTTGATTTGGGAAACTATGAAAGGGGTAAAGGTATGCTTACTAATTTTTTTACATAGTGGGAGTATGATTGACAAAAGTGAGGGTAATTTTAGGAGGGAAAATGGAAAAACTAAAAAAATTATCTAAGAGAGACAAAGGAGAAGAAAATGGAGATGAACACTATGGAAATGTTTTGAGGCAAAAAAACAAAAATAGTTGTCAAAATCCTAAAAATGGGTAAATTGAGATTTGTGAGAATTAGGAGTAGCATCAAGATATGGGACGTCAAGGAAGAAAATGTGGGGAATGAAATTTGATTTATTCAAATAAAATTTGAGGATCAATGGGGATATAGATAGAGAGATATGGAAAAAAATGAAAAAAAAATTACTCTTGATTTTTATTTTTGGTGTATGAAAGTCTTATGAGAATCTAAATGATAGTTTTATGAAACTGATATAATGTAGATTTCCTAGTTTCTAGTTTGTATTAACTATCTAGCTACAACTCCTCTGACAGTCTTTGAATACTCTACTGATTGATTTTTTTGATAGTATACTAAAAATACTTTGAAATCGATAGAAATGGGCCCCATATTTCAATGGATATCTAAGGGCTGAAATATATCACTATGACCACCAATTCTATCTAAGAGAGTACCACTCTCCAAAAAAAATTTGGCCATAGATTTACCTCTTAGTGATAACTATTTATTTTCCTCATGAATGAGAACTAATCAATCAGGTAGCGGCCATTACCTATTTTTCTAGTAAGTCCTCTTAATGGGCTAGCTTCTTTGGGTTTCATATGGTACTACTCATAATGAGTTTTAGAGATTTCACTGAAGCACTTCCCATAGTTATGTAGTTAGGTTTTTACCTTGATCTGAAACATATTATTGTGATACAGAGAATTACTTTATGAAAAATAACTTAAATGGTTTAAGAAGCATAACAAAGTTAAGACATTCTAAAGGTCAAAAAATTTTCCCTAAAAAGTGATCTGATATTAGATGAGAGGATCTTTCCTAAACAAGTTAGCAGATAATTGCAAATACATGAAATAAACTATGGAAATTAGCAATACATAAACTAAAATAAGCATAATTGAATTACAGTGGCTAAATTATAGAATTTTGGCCTCTTTTATGGGAAAAATCCTTTGATAAATCTCAATGAAATAAATTCATGGATGCCTTCATTTGTATTTTTTCTATCTAATTTTCACTTTTTCTTAAGTGTGAAAAGAAGAGACTAGTTAAGAAGGGTGTGTAAAAAAACACATGTTGAATGTGTGCATGTTGAATCTAGAATTTGTGATAAATCCTATTTAATTATGGAATAATGAACTATAATAATAAATTACTACCATAAATGTTTTTAGTTAGACTAGTAGTTGGGTGGATTGCCTAGCATGAGCTAGATCCTAAAAGTAAAAGCTTTCTAAGAGGCTGTCAATCCACCTACTTTTAACACTTAAGTTTGCGAATAAAAAGGAAATATAATTGAATTTAAAACAATAAATAACTAAAATTGAAAACAAGTAAATAATATAAAATAACTGAATTAAGATAATAAATTTAAGTGATTTTAAAACAATGACTAAATAGAGCAACTAATGCTGAAAATTAATCAAGACAAGGCTATGGTTTTGGATTGGAAATTTAACAAGGTATTAAATAATGGTGGTTTATTTGGTTTATAAATGGTTAAGGTAATAAAAAGGTAAATATTCAAATGGGATAGGTGGACTAATGTTTGATGAGGTAATAAGGTAAGTAGTTAAGATGGCGAAATGGGAAGAGGATAAACAGGGTAAAAGTGGTAAAGGTGTGAATCGATAAAACATGGAAAGGGAGAAAATAGATTGAGATAAATAAATGATAAAGGGAGAAAATGTATAATTTGGGATGATGATCTTAAAAATATAAGGGGATTATAAGATAAATTGAAGAAACAAAATCAAATGTTACCTTCCAAGCTTGAAGAAGAATGTTGTTGTTGTTGATGATGTTGTTGAAGATGTCTTGAGGTAATTTTGAAAAAGCTTTGTTGCTTTGAATTATTTTCCACCAAGATGTGGATGACCTCTGAAATGATGACTTGTTTCAAATATCTTTAACAAGATGTTAATAACAAGATACTAACTTCCCACTTAACCTTAGGTGAAGGATAGGGGGTATTTCTAGCATTTATTGTGAAGAATCATTCCAAAAGAGGGAATAATAGAATTATGGCACCATTTTACATGTGGTTAATGAATGATTAAAATGGTGAGGTTGGTGGGATTTGTAAATTGATCATGGTTATCCCATTTGGGTTGGTGTGTCTCTCACCTTGCACAATAATCCAATTTTGAATGGGAATCATGCATGCGGGTCTAAATGAGGCCAAAGAATTTTCACCATCCTTTCTTGTCTTCATAAAATAAATTAAAGATATTCCCCACAAAATATGGTGCCATTTTCCATGGGGTGAATTAATGAGTCAAAATATAAGGTTGGTGGGATTCCCACCTTGATCATGGGTCTCCCATTTGGGTTAAAAATTCAAAAATGGGTGCCCTTTATCTTTTCCAAAGCTCTAAAGAGGTATTTATCTCATTTTGAAGGCCATTTTCATGTGTGAAGGAAAAATACATGTTTAATGATGGTCCCTTAAGGGCAAATTCACCATATTTCAAGGGGGGACCCTTGTGATGCTTAAATGAGGTCATAAAACACCTTGGGAAAGGGTCCTAGATGGGGTATGATGTCCCACATCAAGCCACCTCACTTATAAGACATATCACTTGACATGTTACATTCCATGTTAATTTCCATGTCATTTTTGATGTCACATGCTGTGTCATCATGAATAGTGATAGTGGGTCCTATAGTGACTACTGATAGTGAATAGAACTTTTGAATAATACTTTCAAATAATATTTTTAAATAATACTATGTAAATAGGAGAATAATTATTTGGTTAGGTTAAGAGGAGTTGGTTAAGGGTTAGAAGGTTTAAGGGGTCTTTAGGGGGTCCTAAGGAATTTAATCATCAAAAACTATAAGTGTATAGTTTTCTAGTGTCTACATTTTGCCCCTTTTTGTTATGCAACGTTGAATTAACAAGATGAGAAATAAAAATGAATCACTTGGTGAAAGGTCAAGGTGCCCTAAGTATGGGAAGAAGGTTTTCCCCTCAAATTGAGAGTTGATGAGGAAAGGTTGAATTGGGTACAAGTTTGATAAATAATTTGTGGGGAGGCACAAGGCGGTGCCATAAGGTAGTTGTGCATGTGAAATGCCAATGGGTTCCCAAAAGGTGACTAAACATGATAGTCAAGATTATGCAAAGACTAAAGCTACCAATGTTGATAAAAATAAGGTTAGGTTCTAGATGGACATATTATAGTGTAACCAATCCATAATGTTAGTCATAGTTGAGTGAATTAAGCCTATCAAGTCATCTAGATAAGGTCAATGTTATTCATAGGCATCCATGGTAGGAAGTGTTCCTGTAGAAAAATACAAATGGTCTAGTTGTACGTGAGGTGGGGCATAAAAAGTGAAACATGGAAAGCATAGTCAGTGTAATAAAAAGTACCAAGGGAAGATCATCACAAAACATATGAAGAGATCAGGTCAAAAATGGCCAACACCAAGGTAGATGTGGGGAAGCGGGTTGGTTGGTTTGAATGGGGCGGCCGAGTGGACTCCATGTGTATTAGGCAAGTGGATGTTGCCTACATAGCTCCACAAAAATAATGTCTAAAATAAACTTCAAGCCTAATGTATGTGTTGGTTAACTTAGTTGCCCCAATTTGATGTATCATGTAGTTAGGTCCAATTGAAGGATGTTGGAGAAAGGGAAGTGTCAATGGGTGGAAAAGATGGCTATCAAATAGTTATCTAATTGGTTTGGTATACATTTTTGGATGATATTACCTAGGATGTGATTACAAGATTGTTTCAACTATGTAAAAATAATCTAGATCCATGGATAAGTAGGTTCAAGCATTAAATTTATGCCACCATTTGTTAAAAAAAGGATAAATATGCTTTAATAGGCTTTATAAAATTTGGCACTACTCAAATTGCCATGATGACCTGATGGGTTCTTTCATCACCATATAAATAAGTTGACATTGTGCACACTCCATAACAATATCATTAATAGGCCATGGAAGTGTATTTTTCAATGATTCAAGGAAACAAAGTAGTAGAGTCGGTAAGAAAGAAGTGAAAAAGATTCAAACCCTTGACCCTAGAGCTAGTGGGGCCTCAAAATAAGTAAGGATTGAGTTTTGAGGGAATTAAAAGAAAGACTCTAAGGGGTTTTGGAATATAGAGCAAGGTGATTAATAATAATATTAATTAAAGGAGGGAGCAGGTTGAAATAGGAAGGAAAATAAAAGGTATAAATAGAAAATTGAGAAGGAAAATAGAAGAAGAATGTATGAAGATAGATAGATTAGGGAATTGAAAAGGAAGGTGGGAAAAATAGGTTTAAGGAGAAAATAGTTTGGTAGAAGAAGTGACATCTATAAAAGGTTATTGGGTGGAATGTGATTAAAGAGCAGGGCTATTACGGTGCATAGGAAGATGTAGGCTGAGTAGGGAGAATCAAGGGAAATTATTGATTGGGAGGTGGGTTATGTGAGAGGGTATAGCTATCATCCACATGTAGGTACCCCAAATATTCCAATTGAAGGTGGTTTTAGTTTTGATTCTAAAATCTATGAAGGTTAAAGTAAAAGGAGTTTGAAATTGGTAAGACTAGAGGGGGTGGGGAAGGAATCTTCATCTCAATGGATTAGCGATGCTCAAGCTCACTTGTTGGTCATATGAGCTTATGGGCTTGGCTAATTATGTTATATATTTATAGGAATAGTATATATCTCATAATAAACTAAATTCAAATGGAAGACCTTCGAGGCTATAACATACTATATGTTGTGATCATATAAGATCAAAATGGGTAGAGGGTTTAAAATGGAAAAATGTGATAGTTAGGGTGAAGGGACAAAAAATAAGATTCAATCTCAACATGCAAATGTATTTAAGGAAGAAAGAGATGCACCTAAAGTAATGCACCTAGCTAGAGTTTATGTATTAAAGCAAGGGCATGGAGGACATGAGGAAGAAGATGAGTATATGTACATAGAAGTGGTAAAACTAGTGACCACATGTTGAAGAGGTGGAGGTTAAATGGGAAAAAATAAAGGGGATATAACAAGGGATGAGGTGAAGGTATACTGAGAGATGGATGAAGAGATATGTGAAGAAAATAATGAGGTCACATATAAATATGAAGGTGGATAAGGATAGAAGGAACCAGGCATGGGCATATAGGAGAAAAAAAGGTTGAGAAGAAAAAGGAGTGTCATCAAGATGAGAAAAATAAAATGGATAAAAAGGAGAGAATGGTGGAAAATAATGAAATGGAATTAGATGAAGATAAAGGATGAAGATCAAGAATGATAAGAATAAAAAGGCATAATTGAAGCAAGGATATAAAAAATGGATACTCACATATATGCAAAAGACAAGTGAATATTGAGATGGAAAGAGGAAAAGGGGAATGTGAAAGGCAAAAGGCAAGAACTGATAAGAAGAAAAGGGGTAATTATGGAAGGTTTTTCATAGGATAAATACCTAGGTAGAAACTAGTTGTGGAGGGAGAAAAGAAGATAAAAGGGATGAAAGGATGAAAAAAAATCAAACAAGAAGAATGGAAAATGGGAAAGGTGGAAAGAGTGTAAAATGATAGAGAATGGTGGTACACATAAAGAAAAAGTGTAACATTAGAAGAAAAAGAAATCTTATAAGATGTATAATATGATGTGAAATTGGTGAGGAAATGAGAGTGATGAAGAGGGTGTGAAAAATTTCCAAGGACAAGGGGAAATGATGAGGATGGCAAAATAATACAAAGGAGATAGGGGGAAAGGTTGGTAAAAAGTGGAGAGAGGCAAAAAATGCAAAAAGTGAGTGGGGAAGTGAGCCATGAAGCATGCACAAGGAAAGTTGTTGAGGAGACCAATGAAGTAGAGTAGGTGGTGGCTTTATGGGAGATAAGAGGGTCCAAAGAGGAAGGTTATCAATCCTTGCGTTAAAAGAGATTGATAAGCTAAAGTAAGGGAGGTGTGAGGAGATAGGTAGAGGGTTAGAGGAAAATATATTAGGTGAGAAGGGAAAATAAAGTAAAGGATGTGGCCAAACTAGGCTTGGTAAATGAGTGTTACCTACATAGTCCAAAAGGACCTTAGGCCAATGTAATTCTCCCAATAATTGGGGAAAACAAAGAGGAATTATTAGATGATGTTAAAATACAAGGATGATAGAAAGAATCCAAATCTTCCTTGACATAAGACACCCTAAGCAAGAGGTCATTGTTAATAGTGAAAGTTAATGAGAAGGAAAAGGGGAGGGTAATTATTTGTTAGTGGTCAAACTATCCTTAGAAGTCGAGAAACACCTACATAGTTGATGAACATCATGCTAATGTAGTTCAACTAGTGTTGGATAATGGCACTCAAATTGGCTGCCCCAATTTGATGGAGCACATGGGTTAGTTTGGGATGATGGAGAAGGTTTTGTAAAATAAAGGTTTTGGGTTTTGGTGAAGGTGATGGTGAAGGTGCATGGTGTATATTGGTGAATAATTACCATAATGATCCCACATTTAGTAGGATGAGAAACACAGATGGGTAAGGTAGGATAAATGAGAAGGGAGCACAATTGTAAGCACCAAAAATGACCTTCAATGGAGATAATACAAAGAAGAGGTGACTTTTTAAGGAGGTTGCACCTTCTAAAATTGTGTGAGGGTATAAGTACAATGCCGACATCTATCACTATGAGTTGAGTTTTAGGAGGTGGGTGTCTATCAATATCTGCATAGCCATGTTGTTGAAAGGTTATCATCACTACAAGATGAGTATTAAGGGAAATAGTGAAATGGTGACCTAAAAATAATTTCTTTGATGGATAATTATATTCTATGAGTTAAACAATTGGTAGTGTGGTGAGTGATAGAGGATGAACCATGCCTAACCTAGGAGTAGCATGGGTAGGCTAGCTGAAAGGTGGTCATGTCTACATCTTCTATCCTAGTTATTTGGAATTGATGACTTGGGGTTTCACTTAGAAGAGATCCTGGTAGCAAGGATCTATGTGGTCTAGGATATTGGTTATATAGTTGGACTAGAAAGGGGAGATTCTATAATGGAAAGCATTTGGGAGTTACCACCACTAGTAATAGTGGTAGTTTCAAAGGCATGATCATTAAAATGACCCATGGTTGGAAGCCAATTTACATCAATTAGGCTAAAGGTGATAATGATGCAAATGACCACCAAGCTCATAAGAACTGCTAGATGAGAAATCAAGGAAAGACATTAGATGAAAATCAGATGATAAGGGAAACAACAAGATATCATGATGGTACATAATGGCTTTATCAAGATGACCAATCAGATGGAGGGTGATGTGTTCATACAAAAAGGTAAGTATACATGACTATTTCAAATAGGAAGACTATTCAAGGGAATCAATGAAATCATATAACCTACCCCATCGATGGAATGGAGAATCATGTCGGTGAGGAAGAATGGTTAGGTATTCTATTTATAGAATCATGATAAGGATGAGTGTCTATCATTGAGTTTTTTGGTTTTGCAAGTTATAGAGAGTGCAAATAACTACAAAATGTTGAAGATGGAAAACAATGGGGATAATGATGGAGATAATAAGCATCCCCCATGATCTAAAATAATCAATATGATGAATGTATGAATCTACTAGATACTATAACATGTAATGGTGATAATGGAAGTACTGTTAGACAAACAACAAGAGGAAAGACACCTATGGCCCAAGCTTGAGCCTAAAATCTTACCTCTATATCAATGAAGAAGATGAAAATTTCACTATGCAAGATGTAGGGTGGGAGAACATGACCATTAGCCTATCTATAGAGCGAACCCTCACTATCTAAGGGGATGTGCATTGAGGCAACAAGTGGTGGCACCTATGTGAGAAGAAAAACTAGAGCAGAGTGATGTAATGGCTATGATAGGTGAGCATGGTGAAAGACTCTAAGTGGAATATGATTATCATGTTTTGGAGATGAATGTAGAAGAAGAGAATAGAGTACACCCTTTAGTAACTACTGAGATAGGGAATGCTACTAGTGTTAGGTTAAGGAGTAATCAAGTAGAAGGATGGCTGCACATAGATTTAAAGTCATTAGATAATCAACCTAATACTTAGGTAGGAAAATAATTTATGTAGGGGCCTTAGGTGAAGTGTGGATAGTCTGACAAATTTATTATCTGTGTGACTCCTCTTACCCTAGATAAAATATTGCATAGTTTGATGTAAACATGTACGAAATGTTTTAGATGTCACTAGTCAAATATTATCATGCTTAAGGTTGTGTGGATACTTATGAATGTTATGGTTATGGTTATGATTGGTATAGTTATGGTTGTTATAATCTCTCTTAATGTAAAAATAATGATTATTGTTATTTCAACACTAGATGGTAAAAATCCTATTGAAAACATCAACTAGGCACATTAAGATAAGAATAGGGCACAATGTTTTGTTTTTTATAAGGAATAAAAATAGACCCAAAGTGGGATAAACTTAATGAATATAAGCCCTTCAAACACTGCACATGAGTAGTTGTGAGTTGATAAAAAAGTTTTCTTGATTATAGGGTCAAGTAAGCTCTAAATCCCCTAATTTACAAATAGTATAAAGGGAAGATGGGTTATAAGTGGTGTGAAGGGAAATGGGTGATATGTATGATAACCTCATTTGAATTGGTTTTCCCCTTATATAGGTGGACTAAGAATGGTAATAGACAAGTCTATGTCATATGCTAGATGTAGATTGATCAATGTAGGAAGTCTATATGTGAAAGATGATTGTGGCTTCCAACTTACTATGCTACTTGAAAGATAATTGTGGCTTTAGATTTTGTTGTGATATTGAGTCTTTTGATTTATTACTATATATGAGAAGCTGATTGATGCAAGAAGCTTCCAAGAAATTTCTCTACTTTTGACAAATATAACTTAGCCATCCTTCAATGGAGTGGTCTAAGCTTATTAGATTTTAATCATGCTCTTGATAGTTGTCCTTCAAGAGAGCAGTCTACACTATATTTGGCTTTTTTTGGGTAGTTATCCTTTAAGGGAATAGTCTACAATGCTTAAGATATTGACCCAAGTAGTGTTTTGGTATTCAAATTATTTTTGGATGCAATGTTTTTAGACATGGATAAGTCTAATTCCGTTCATAGGTTTACCTTTATGAAGGTAAAATTTTAACACAAGAAGGTTAATGATATGAAAAGGTGTGGTTTTTTAGAGACAATGACCATGGGATTCCATCTTGTTAGAGATGAAAAGTATCTATGAGAACCATGCTATGTGTAGAGATTTGGTACCCACATTTATGATTAGGTTATGATTGTGATGGTTAATCACATGGTACTATGTTGTAATCAATTATCCTCAAAAGGAGAGGAGAAAGATGGGTGAAGTTTAAAATATCATAATCAAGGGATGAGCTAAGCTAGACAAAAAGAGTGATCTTGATCCTTCTTTAACAAAAAAATAGACATAGATATGAATCATTGAGAGGCTCAAGTTTTGTTTTGCCATCTAAATAGGACAAATGATAAGCTCTTGATCCATACTTATGGGTAACAATGTAGGGTCCAAACTAATTGAAAGCAAAATTGACTCATTTACTCTTCTCCATGTTAGTTTTACTTTTGGATGAGGTCTCTGATATTGAATTCCCATTGTTTGAGATGCTTTTTATAAGCATGTTTGATATTCTCTTGATAGATACTGAGGTGGGTGAGGGTTACTAAATGACACTTGTCACGTAGCTCAAGTTAAGCTAAATGGTGATAACAAAAATCTTCCTTAAAAATAATCTGTTGAAAACATATGCAAAGATAGTGGATTTGGACTTCAAGAGGCAAGACTACCTTTGCTCCAAATACTAGAGAGAAAAGGGTAGTACCCATATAGGTTTGAATGCTGGTGCGATAGGTCCATAAAGTGAATGTGATGTGTATGTGCCAATCCTAACCTAAAGCGTTGACAACTTTGGTTAGTATTTTGTTGAGGGTTTTGCTAGAGGCTTCTACCTATTTATTTGCTTAAAGTTGATAAGGTGAGAAAAAGCTTAAATTGATGCCAAATGCATCACATAAGCATTAGACTTGCTTATTTTTGAATTATTTTATATTATTGATGATGATCTTATGAGGAACACCAAAGTGGTAGATAATATGATGGTTAATAAAGTTGACAAAATTTTATGCTTTAGTCTAGATAAGAGGAACAACTTCCACCCATTTATTGAAATATTAAGTGGCTGTGATGATGGATCTATGCTACTATGTAGAATGGGGGTTAATTTTTGTAATAAGATCGAGCCCCCATTGAGAGAAAGGTCAAAATTCCTTAGATACCTATAGGTTATTAGCTGGTGCATGATGTAAAATAGCATGATGTTGAAATTTAACAAACTTTTTTACATTATCATAATAGTCTTGGTTGAGGGTGGAATAATAGTAGGCAAGGTGAAGGATACATTTAGTAACCACTAGGTCACTAAAGTCTCCCCCACAAATCCCATCATGTGTTTCCTTGATGGCATGGGAAGCTTCATGGGTGCATAGGAAATGAAGAAGGAGACCATTTAAACCATGTTTATAAAGGATTACCCCTAGTATGGTGTAATGAGATATACTCTAAATAAATTTATTGTGGGTGTTCCTAGAGAGGTTGGGAGGAATAATGCCTAGGTTGAGGTAGTTAAAATTTTGGTCATACCAAATGTTGGATGGGGATTCCTCTACATTAAAAATGGTAGGAAAGTTGGATTGGATATAAGAGGGCGTGGTAAAATTATGAATGGTGACAAATATTTTAGAATTGGTAGGTAGAGAAGGGATCCAGGAAGCAAGGTAGGCCATTGTATCCATGAATTCGGTGATAGATTAGGGAGCAAGTTGGACTAGGCAATGTTTGAATGATGTTAAGAGTTTTTAAATGAAAATTTTATATTTTGTAATATATCATTCTTACATTGATATGATCTATTGACCTAATTGATCATAAGCTGGGAATCACTAAAGACATAGATTTTCTTAATTCCTAAGGCTAGTGTAGTTTAGAGACCTATCACTAGGGCTTCATACTCAGCCATATTATTGGTGCATTCAAAGTAAAGTTTGAATAAAAGAGGAAGGGGTTCACCATAAATAGGAATGGTAAAAACTCTAATACCCCCTCCTTGTTGGCACTTGGAGCCATCAAAGAACATGGTCATTTGATAGGTTATACCATCATCTTGAAAAAGAGTCATGATATACTCATTTAGAAAGGCAAGAGGAGGTGGTTCATTGTTTGGTAAAGGAGCTTTGACCAATTGGTCAGAAATAACATACCCTTTAATCAACTTCTATTAAAATAATTTAAGGTTGAATTCAGTTAGGAATATGAGCGACTTAGCCATATACTAATTTTGGTAATGGTTTAGAGTACATGTACTTGAATGGGTTAGTATTAGTGATGATAAAGGTTTTATGGTTAAGTAGGTAGTGGTAGAGTTTGGTGGCCATGAAGGTCAATGCTAAGCAGATTTTCTCAATATGTGTATATCGAGTTTCATATTCTATAAGAATACAACTAACATAGTAAATGGCTTGCTCTTTGTGTTGTTCATCTCAGTGAGCCAACATTGCCCCTAATGAATGGTCAATGGTAGAGATATATATGTAAAATGGGTGGTCATCTTTAGGAAGGGTGAGGATAGGTGGTGACAAAAGGTACTATCTGAGTAAATCAAAGGCTATTTGACAAACACTATTCCATTTGAAAGAGACATCCTTCCTTAGAAGGTGATGGAAAGGTTGGCACTAGTCTAAAAATTGGGAAATGAAATGGCAAATGGATTAAAGTTTTCCAGGTTATGGAGATTCTTAAGGTTGGTTAGAGGAGGCATGTCTAAAATTTCTTTGACTTTAGTAGGGTATACTTTTATTCCATAAAGATAGACAATAAAGCCAAGAATCTTTCCTAAAAGGACCCCAAAAATGCATTTCTTAGGATTAAGGTGAACATGATAATGGATGAGACATTTAAATATGATTGTAAGAAAAATCAAGTGATCTTTTTAGAATTTAGATTTCCTGAGAAGATCATTCACATAGTCTTCTACAATCTTATGGATGATATCATGAAAGATATAATTCATGGCATTTTGGTAGGTTGCTTCATCATTCATTAACCTAAAAGTCATGACTCTTTAGAAAAAAGTTCCCTAAAGGGTGGTAATGGCAGTTTTATGTTGATCTTTAGGAGCAATTAAGATATGATTATAATTTAAAAACCCATCCATGAGAGATAGCATATTGTGCTAGTTGTAAGATCAATAAGTTGGTCAATACTAGGTAGAGGAAAGTCATCCTTGGGGTAGGTGATGTTAAGGTCATAAAAGTCCATATAAATACATAGACCCCCAGTGACTTTGGTGATAGGTATGATATTCAAGACCCATTAGAGGTAGTCAATAAGTTGAATGAAGTTTATAGATAGGAGATGTTGAAGTTCTTCCTTGATGAGAAGGGTTATGTGACAATGCATGTGTCAAATTTTCTATTTAAAAGGTTTGGCATTATGATGAGTGACTATGTTATGGGTAGAAATGGTGGGGTCAATCCCAGGCATATCACTATAAGACCAAGCAAATTCTATGTTTTGGTCTTAGAGGAAAGAGGAGAAGTTTCAAAGTTCCTCAGCATTTAGTGATTGGCCTAATTTGAAAATTTGAGGGTTTTATAGAGTGGCAAAATTGATATCCATGGTGGATTAATTTGACATGGTCGAGGCCTCAAGAGGAAGGGATTTATGAATAGAAGAATCCTCCACACTGAGGTAGGTAAGAATGGAATCATCATCTTGATGTTGGATGGTGTTTATGGTAGGATAATCATTCTCTAATATTTTAGAGTGTAGGAGTGGAAGGAATTTGGTTTGGCCACCCTTTTGGTAGATGAGAGGGCCCAAATTAATTGTATTGACTAGAAAAGAAAATTTAGGGGGGATGATGTCAGGATCTTTAGGTGAGGAGAGTGCTTGGGTTGGTGATGATGGGATATCTTCCTCCATGGTGGAAATGGGTTTGGGTGAATTAATGGGTTCTTCAGGTGGTTCATACTGAAGGCCAAATGACTCATGAGGTTACAAGGTTTTGATATGGGGTAACTCATGAGGCCATTTTCTATAGAGACCAAGGCCAAATCTTTTCTAAGCACATCTATGAAGATACAACTTACTGAACTCTAGTTTGCTAAAATAGGAAAAGTTAGAGGTAAATGGTTAGACATATGAAGTAATGGTAGGGGATAGAAGTGGTTGATCAAGTCCCCCATAAATGAAATTTATTTTATGGTTAGGGAGCCCAAAGGGGATGATTGTTCCAATGTTAGGGTCATAGGAAGGGTCATGTCTAAGATTCCCATATTCTTGGGAAGTAGATAAGTAATCTAGGGCTAAGATTCTATATTACCTAAGGGAAAGATGATGAAATGTCATTGTCATGGGGTTCTCTACAAAAATATGGGAATAAGGGATACATGAGCTAGTATAAGCTTCATAAAAATTTGGTGTGGAAGTGTCATGAGTTTTAGTTGGTGGGGTTATGTCATTAGCAAATAGTTATGAGGTGGATGAAGGAGGAAGAAGGACATCATAGGCCAATATGTCATATTGTATGATCTAAAAGGACTAAGGTTAGCTTGTATAGTCATAACTTTCCCTTCATTCTCAAATATGATACATCAATCTAAGGTGGAAGGGAAAAAATCTCATGGCACAAATTCAAGGGCACCTGAGTAAAACATTGTATTGGAATTATCCTTCTATAACATAAAAACGTTTAGAAATAGTATGGGGCCGTACATATATGGAAGACAACTGTGCCCCAAGGTAGTAGCCATGATATCATTGAAATAACGAAGGACCACTATGTCTTCAAACATGATGTTCATGGGTAAGTGTAACTGGTCATAGGCATGGGAGGAGATAATATTGATGTTGGCTCCTCCATCAACCATCACAATTTTCGTGTGGGTTTGATTATTATATGTCATAATGAAGAGGGGGTATTGGGATCCTTTGGATGAATAAAAGGTGTTTTTGAATCTTTGAAGGTGACAACGTTGGAATTTCAAAGGGCACCAACAAAGGTGGATAGAGGTTAAGGGTTATTGGGTTAGACCTTGATGGATTACAAGTCTTCTATGAGTGCTTGGTGATGATGGGGATAGGTAGAGACTAACTCATATAAGCTCATTTTTGATAGATTTTTGTGAAGCTACTTGAGGATAACTTTTAAGATAGATATTATATATGGGTTAGGGTATGGAGGGTTAGATGGGGAGGCACCTAAGATAGACACCTTGGGTTCATTTATAATAGAGATAGTTGGGTATTTTTTGCTTGAGAGTTTGGGGAGGGGGAAGTCTAAGAAATGGATGCCTTAGCCTTCCATTTGTCCTTCAGTTGGGCCCAAGATTGGGTAACCATGTAAATAGTGTGGATAAAGGGGTTTTCTACATTAGGTGGTTGATTTGATTCCTCTTCTTTACTTTTAAATGAGAATGAAGATTTGATGGGTTGAGTTGGTGGTTATATTGACAATGGGGATGAAGGAGGTTTGTCTGATAATAAATCATCATCTTCATATAGGCTATGAATAAGTGCTTAAAGATCTTTACAATTTTTTGTGTCATGTCCTAGTGTCCTATGGTATGCACATATCAAGTTATCATTAAACCAAGAGGGTTTAGTATGTGAAGTGTCAAATGGTTTGATGAATGGTAAGATTAAGGAAGAAGTTTGTAATAACCACTAGAGAATGGTTAAGTAATATTTGGTTAAAGGAGGTAAAAGTTTAGGGTTTTTATTTTGGGTGTTGAAGTAGAAGGCTATGTAGATGTAGGTTTGGTTTTAGGTTTCTTGGGTAAAGTGGCATGTTTGGTTGATGGTTTTGGTTTAGGAAATATAATTGATGATTTTTAGGCAAAGGAGGGTAAGGTTGGTAACTTAGAAATTATTGATGTAGAGAGGAAATGTGTCTTAGAAATCAAGTATAACTATGTGACCAATAAAGGTGGTGGGTTTTTGGTAAAAATGATATAATTCATGTTCAATGTAGAGGGACGAGGACCCTAAATTGAGGGCAAGGTTGAAGGAGGTAAAATTTGTCATTTTGGGCCTTTTGATTGTTTTAGTTGTAAGTTTTGGAGGGGATTTAGTCACTTTAGTTATCTTAGTGGGTTTAGGTGTTTGAGGGTCACTTAATTTGGAGGAAGTTTTGGTTGGTTGGGTGAAGGTTTTAGTTATTCTTGAAGGGCTAGGTTAGTCTACCAAATAAGGGGTTAGAAGTTCTAGTTATATTCCCTTACCTTTGCCTTGATCTCTAATAGAAGGTTTTGAAATTAGAGGTTGGGTGGATAATTTCATCTTCTCTTATGAGATAGCTTCCAAAGATGGGGTGGATGGTTCTATGATAGTAGAGGTAGGTGTGGTATCCTCTAATGGAGGTGTGAGTATAAGGGCTTCATTTGTTTGGGTGTTCAAAGGAATAAAAGGCAATTTTTTTCTTCTATTAGGGGAATCTAGAAAGAGAAGGATAAGGTAATGATTTCTTCAATAATGGGTTCATCTGTAATCACATTAATAGTATGTGCCTAATGAGATAGGTTTGGTTTATTGTCATGGTAAGGGGTAGAAGGAGCATGATTAGGAAAAGGCTTATGGAATATGTAAAGGTCCTAGTTCAGTGGTGCATTAGGATTTTCCAATGTAAACTCCCCCTTGTCAATGAGGGATTGGAGAAGGTATTTGAAGGTGTTGTACCTATTGATGTTATGTCCTATGACTCAGTGAAAGGCACAATAATCATTTTCATTATACCAATGTATTAAGAGGTGAGAAGCATGAGACTATTGGAGTGGTTTAATTGGTGGAAGTTGGATGATATTGGATTTTAGTAACTTTCCAAAAAAAGAAGGATAGGGCTCCCGAAGTGGAGTTAATTCCTTATGATTATTCCAAGTGTAGTTCATTTGCTTTTGGTTTTAATAATTAGAGGATTTAAAGGTTTGGTTCCTTGGGTTTTGTTGGTTGGTAGATGGTGGTGGTGCGGCTTTGAGGACAATGGCATTGGCATTTGATTTATTTTTAGTGTTGGGATTGGTTTGGAATAAAATGGATGATTGGGTTTGTAAGTTGAGTTCTTGCTCTTTAACTTTAACCTTTATTCATGAATGGATATATTCTCTAGTTTTTGAGCCATGGTAAAAGATTCATCAAAGGTCTAAAATCTTTAGACACATAATGTGGATGAAATATGTTTTGCACATGCCTGGGTGAAGAGCTATATAAACTCAAGTTGAGGCAATGAAAAGGAAAGTTGGTTGATTAGGCTCCTCAAATGATCCACAAAATCAGCAATAGATTCATATTTAAATTTTTGAATAGAGTAAAGGTTGGTAATATAAACTTTCTTGGATATATTTATCAAAAAGTGATCCAAGAAGTTTTACGCTATTTGGGTGAAATAGAGGATGGAATGTTTGGGTATGGAACTATATCAATATAATGTTGGTCTAGATAATGACATAGGAAAGGTATGAAGAATAAGAGCATCATCATGGGAAATTAATTAGAATGAATGCTTAAACACTCTTAAATATTCTTGATGGTCTTCTTTACTATTAAAATTGTTAAAATTTGGAAGTTCTCACTGGGATAGATAAGGTATGATGGAGACCAAAGGGTGAATACGATCAATACAAATTTGATCATAGGATAAAAGATTATTTGCTCCAAAGATAGATGACTGAAGGGTAGTCATTTTGTCCATGATTTAATTCATGAATTTTGATTGAGGTTGTTGGGATGCATAGTCATATGGTATGTTTTATTGAGGTTGGGAAATGTATGAATAGCTAGTAGATGGTTGAGATGATTTCACGTATTGGTATGTGGTTTTTGAAGGTTAGGTGGAAGATATATATTGGTATTTTGATGTTAAAGGTTGGGTGGAGATAGGTGGTTAGATATAAGTAATATGCCCTTGTGGGTTAAGAAAATAGCTAAAGGTTGCATGTTGGGTTAGAGTAGTGGTTAGGTTAGTGGCCAATGAAAAGGTGGTGACTCTTGTACTGATTTGTGGGAACATGGAGGGTATGGAAACCATAAGGATTGGAAGTGGATTAGTGTTTGATGGATTGGAGGTAACTAGAGAAAGATGCATAGTGTTAGAGGTAGGCACTCCTATTATGAGGGAGTGATTAATAAGAGGTGTAAGGGTAGTGGTAGTTTAGGTTGGTGGGTTAGTTTTGAGGAAGTTGTTGGTTGATGATAATGTTTGGGTAAATAAAGTATGATTAGTTCCCATGGTATTGGAGGTATTCCCCATAAGGTAGAGAGGTAGGAATTAAGGTAAATATATAGGTGGGGTTGAAATTGGGATTTGGTAAGACATGGTTCTTGATAGTGTTGTAAGGTTGCATGATTTTTATTTAAGAAAGTGAAAAAATATGCATCTCTTAGGAATAATCAAGTAGTAATTACCAAAGAGTGAGGGGAGTCTATGGGTTTAGAAATGTGTTCCATGGATGAAGAGGTAGAAGTTGGTGATGGTTGATTTGGTGTTGGGTTTTATTCCTTGAGGTCTTTTTGTGATTGGTGAGTAATAACCATGCGAGAAGATAAGGAAATGATGATACATTATCACACCTAAAATAAATATAAATAAAAAGACTCAAGGAAAAAAATGCATTCAATAAGAGTTCATTAAATATTAGGATTCTTTTTAATCTCTCTGTTATCTTATGCCTTAGAAAAGTGTGAATAGTAAATTAGCTTGAATAGGTCGTAAACAAGGTAGTCTATGTTTGGTTCTAGGTTATGTTTAGGCACTCAATATAAGTCTATATTGGTCTGATTATGTGTCTTGGTACTTGGGTATTTCTCCACGCACATCACAATCTTTCAACTAGTGTGGGTGCTTAGCTAATATGTAGAAAATTTTAGAGTTTATACTCAGCCAGAGAACTAATTTGGATATCCCCTCAATGATTAAATAGAAGTAAGATAACTAAGAAAGGATAAGGTGATCTACTAGGTGATGAAATACAATTTGGGCCTTATCTTAAGTGTTTTTATTTTTATTTTTCTTTTTGCAAGTGTTTTGGTTTGTGTAACATTTGTGAACTACGATTAATTCATAATACTTTTAATTAAACTAGGTGAGCTAAAATTAAGAAAACATTCAATGGATGCACTCAATTTTTAAAAAAAAGATATTTTTTAAAATTTATTTACATTAATACAATAAAAAATGAATTCACCTAAATGCAACATGAAAATTCAATCCTGATCCTAGGATGACTGTTCTTTTCTTTCTTTTTAGAAATGTAGTAAAATTTAATTTTCCAAAAAATGCAACTAAAACTTTTTTTCCTTTTTTTTAATAAATAAAGGAGCTTAATTTCATAAAAATTAAACTAAATTAATCTCAATAATTTATTTATAAATATATTAAAACATATAATAACCCAAAAAAATTGAAGGTTTCCACTAGGTGTGCTAGAATGTTTATATCTAATTTTTTCTTTTTCTTAAGTGTGAAAAGAAGAAATTAGTTAAGAAGGGTGTGTAGAAGGATACCTATTTAATGCACACATGTTGAATATATAATTTGTGATAAATCCTATTTGGATATGGGACAATTAACTTCAATAAAAAATAACTTCCATAGAACTTATCGATTAGACAAGTAGTTGGGTGGATTGCCTAGCGTGAGCTAGATCCTAGAAGTGAAAGCTTTCTAGGAGGCTATCAATCCACCTCCTTTTAACACTTAAGTTTATGAATAAAAAATAATAATTAAGTATTAAAAAAATTAATTAAAATTAAAAACAAGTAAATAACAAGTAATTAAATTAAGACAAGAAGGTTAAGTGCTTTTAAAACAATGACTAAATAGAGAAACTAATGCTAAAAATTAGTCAAGACAAGGCTATGGTTTTGGTTTGGAAATTTAACAAGGGATAAAATAAAGGTGGATTGGTTGGTTGATAAATTTTTAAGGTAATAAAAAAGTTAAAGATTCAAATGATATAAGTATATGAATGATTGATGAGGTAAGAAGGTAAGTTGTTAAGATGGAAAAAGGGGAAGAGGATAAGGAGGGTAAATGTGGCAAAGGTGTGAATGGAGAAAAGATGGTAAGGGATAAAATGGATTGAGATAATGAAATGAAAAAGGGATAAAATGGATAATTTGGGATGAAGATATTGAAAATCCAAGGGGATGATAAAATAAAAATTTAAAAACAAAATCAAATTTTACCTTCCAAGCTTGAAGAAGAATGTTGTTATTGTTGATGATGTTGTTGAAGATGTCTTGAGGCAATTTCAAAAGATCTTAATTTATTTGAATTATTTTCCTCCAAGATGTAGATGACCTCCAAAATGATGATCTCCTTTAAATACCTAAAACAAGATGTTAATAACCAAATACTAACTTCTCACTTAACCTTGGGTGAAGGAGAGGGGGGTATTTATAGCATTTATTATGAAGAATCATGCCAAAAGAGGGAATAGTAGAAGTATGGCACCATTTTCTATGTGGTACATGAATGAGTCAAAATATGAGGTTGGTAGGATTCCCACCTTGATCATAGGTCTCCAATTAGGGTTGGTGTGTCTCTCACCTTGTACATGAATCCAATTTGAATGAAAATCATGCACATAGGTCAAAATGAGGCCAAATATTTTTCACCACACTTTATTGTCTTCATCCAAGCACTTAAAGATATTACCCACAAAATGTGGTTCCATTTTCCATATTATGCATGAATGAGTTAAAAGATGAGGTTGGTGGGATTCCCACCTTGATCATGGGTCTCCCATTTGGTTTAAAAAGTCAAAAATGGGTGCCCTTTGTCTTTTCCAAAGCATTAAGAAGGTAGTTATCTGATTTTGAAGGCCACTTTAATGTGTGAAGGAAAAATACATGTTGAATGATGGCCCTTTAAGGGTAAATTCACCATATTTCAAGGGGGGGGCCCTGTGATGCTTAAATGAGGTCATTATGAACCTTGAGAAAGGGTTTTAGGTGGGGTATGATGTCCCAAATCAAGCCACATAATTTTTATGCCATGTAACTTGCCATATCACCTCCTAAATCACCTTCCATGTCACTTGCCATGTCATCATTAATAGTGATAGTGGGTCCAATAGTAAATAGTGAATAGTACTTTTGAATTGGAATTTCAAATGGTATTTTTGAATATTACTATTTGAATAGGAGAATAGTGATTAACTTAGGTTAAGAGTGGTTGGTTAAGGTTTAGGGGGTCCTAAGACATTTAGTCATCAAAAATTGTAAGTGTGTAGTTTTTAAGTGTCTACAGGCGTTAAAACTTACTTTTATATGAAGTCTAATCTAAGCAACTACTACTTCCCATAAATGCGGGATAAAATAAAATAATCATGGTATAACTTAAAAAACATATAAATCTATAGAAATTATTATACTAATAAAGTGAAGAGAAGGGGTAGCATGGGTTGCTAACATTGATGATCAAGGAATTGGATGATGTCTTTGTACCATAGGCTCTGAAGAATGGTGACATCCTGAATATGATAGATAAATTAATCTAGTGATTGAATTGAATATGGGGAGTTTTTTATTTGAATAATAAACAAATAATTTGTAATATCTCGGTGTGGATGAAAAGGATGTGTTGAATAAGTAAGTGAATCAACAATGTAATTTTGATCTTGAAGGATGTGTTCGATGGTAAAAGAAGTGAATTCTTTAATCAAGGTAGTGGCTATTTTATTATAAAGAATGATGTTTTCACTTTTACATTGATAAACTCCATTAAATTATTGATATATGAGTTGGGAGTCACCCAAAGCATGCACATATGTAATGTCTAATTTAGGTAACACTCTCATGCCTAAGATTAATGCTTTGTATTCTACCATGTTATTAGTAACATCAAATGTTAGGTGAAATGCCAAAGGAATAATTTTACCAAGAGGAATAGTGAGGATACAACCTTCCCTAGCTCATTGAAGGCATTTGGCACCATTAAAATGAATGGTTAACATATCTTGGTGTAAATAGATATTTATTTTAGGTAATTCTTTGATGACTACTTTAGATTTAGTAGTAGAAGAAAGGATACATGACTCTTATAGATTACATGCTTCAATATCAACATTGAAATTATGGAAGTAATATTTAAGAGATATATATTTATTAAGACCTTAAATATAGGGGATATTATTATCGGGGAGACTATCTTGAATGTGATTAGTAACACATAATGGAGTTGTAAAAAGTTGGTTAGCAATGATTTATCCTTTGACATCATTTTATGTAATAATGTGGAGATAAAATCACATTAAAAGGATTATACACTTGCCAATTTTGTCTCCAGATAAAAAGGATTTAGATAATAATTAATGGAGTTGATCAGAATGAATGATAACATAAGTTATTTGATAAAGCATATAATGACAAAGATTTTTAGTTAAAAAATATATGGCAAGGAAATCATGTTCTAATTTTGTATAAGGTTTTTCATAGACATTGAGGCCTTGAGTGATATAATAGATGGCATATTCTCTTCTAGTATCATATTTTTGTGAAAACATTGCCCTAACTGATACAGGTATGGAATAAGTATATAAGATTAAATGATGATAGTTATAAGGTAGGTGAAGGGTGGGTGGATGAAGCAAATATTATTTCATATTTTCAAATGATTTTTGACAAGGATCTATCCATTTTAGAGCATTACCTTTCTTGAGAAGAGAATTAATAGAATAAATGTGGTAAGCCATTTTAAGGAAAAAACAATTTATTTCTCTAATCTTACCAAGGTAAGTGTAAATATCTGGAATGGAATGAGGGATAGGCATGTTGACAATAACATTTATCTTGGTGTAATTGACATAAATACTATGAAGAGAGAATAATAACCATAATAATTTTATGGATGTGATGCCAAAGACACATTTTTAGTGGTTTAGTCTAGTTTTATATTTGATAAGGTGATCAAAGATGATAACAAGATCTAAAAGTTGAGTTTATGGCTTTTAGAATTGGCAATGAGGGTGTCCACATATGTTTCTACAATAATATTGATAAGTTCATGGAAAATTTGGGTCATATCCTGATGATAGGTAGCTCTATCATTTTTTAGGATAAAGGGCATTTTAACTTAATAATAGGTGCCCCATTTTGTAGTGAAAGTTGTCTTATGTTGATCTTCAGGGGTAATGTGAATTTGATTATAACCTAAAAAACCATCCATAAGGGAAAATATTTAATATAAAATAGTGGAATTGATGATGGTATCTATGTAAGGTAAATGGAATTTTTCCTTGTGATAAGAAATATTAAGATTATAAAAATCAATGCAAATGAGAATGACCATGGTGACTTTTTTCTAAATAGGGACAATGTTTGAGACCCATTCTTAGTAGTCCACATGCTTGAAAAATTTAGCATCAATAATTTTCATTATTTTTTTATGTCATAAATTGGAGACTTCAAGTGGAAATTTATTTTGTTTTTTTTGCATGAGTTTGGCATCATGATAGGTGATGATGTTGTGCATCACAATGCTAGGATCAATGTCAAGCATGTCCTCATAAGACCAAGTGAAAGTCTCATGATATTTATTAAAGAATAAACTAAAGTTATCATGTTCATTTGGTCTAAGTTATCTAGAGACAAATCATTGGTCAAGGGAATGATGGGGTGCCATATTCAATTCATATAGTTTCTTTAATAAGATTAACATTTCCATCTGCGTAATGGTATGGTGTGTTAGGTGGAGAGGAAATAGGATTTATTTTAGGATCAATACTAGTGATGAAGTTTTTAAAACAAAGGTATTTTTACTTGAAATTCATAATTTTATGGTGTTAATGATGGAATTGGGTTTCTTGGGCATGAATAAATTTCAGAATGGATTCATCGCTAGGCAAAGTGGGAAGAGGACCATAATACTCCACATCTACTTTGAGATCAATAATTTTATTACCATGGTAGTTTTATTCAAAATGTAATTAGTAGACATCTATGGCCATGCCATAGAGTTTAATCTTAGGATTAGGTGAAAGGAAAACAAGATTTATTTGGTTCAATTGGTTTATTATTATGATTATTGATGTAGAGAGAATTAGAGATACTAACTAGTTTAGTAGGAGGAATAAAAGAGGCTAGATATTCTAGAGGGTCAGAGGGTGAGATTTGTTCTACCACCGAAGGAGTATAAATAAGTGGATAATTAGTAGGAGGGACATGACCTTCAGGTGATAACTCAAAATCTTTATAAATGGTATGAACATCAAAATTGAAAGCATGTATTTGAGCTAGAGTTTTCTAATAATGTTAATCATCCATGTCCCATGATTGAGCTTGGGCCATGATATAGTTAATATCATAGGTTGGATAAATTGTACATTATTGTGATTCTAAGGAAATTTGGAAGGAGAGATGTATAAATTAATGAATTTATGTGGAGACATGATTAAAGGATCTTGAAATAATTTATCCACTCCATTATCATTACGCATGAAGTCATCTTATGTGTAAGAGGATTCATGAGCATTACATGGAGGGGGAAATAAATGTTCTCATTGATAAGAGGGATGGTGTGATCATGAGGAAATAAAGAGGGAGGTATCCACTCTAGGATGTAAGGAGGTATCTTGGTAGTGTTGTAGGTATTTTTCAAGTCATTAAGCTAATCATCATCATAATTAGTGAGAGTGACATGTGAATCTAGATTTATGTTGATGTATTTGGGTAAAAGACCACTATCAATCTTTGGATTGGTGTGAATTTGATATTTATATTTTGGATCTGGGAGTGGAATACTCCATGGATTAGGATTAGCCTCGTCTTTTTACCTTTTGACATTATGAAGGAACTTGATACATTGGCTACTTGAAGAGTTAATAGATCTAATTCTATGAGTTCATGGGTATCTTAGGAGTGTGTTGTAAGATAAGGGTAAATCAAGGACCATGGGCTTAGTTTTTATATTCTTAGGTCCAATCATAAGAGGGAGCCAAATAAAACCAAGTTGTTTTTATTAGTTTTTTCAAATCTACAACATGTTATACGAGTTTGTTTAAGCTGATCTTTATTATATCCACTTCATTGACTAGTACTTTGTGAATGAGGGTGGTATTAATGGCTATTTTCATAAATAGGTGTGGATATTCACCTCAAAAGAGGATATCATAATTGATAATTATTTATTCAAGGAACTCTATGGAAGTGGTATAAACTTCAGTTGGTTAAGGCTTATGAGAAGATGGTTCTTCTTCTAAAGGAGATGGATCTTCAATTTCTTAAAGTTTTTCTATGAGGAATTTATGATGGTAAGGAGAGGTATGAAATAAATCCATAATATGGATTTTTAAAGGCATGGATTTGGGTTATAATAAATTCCAATGTATTTTAGAAGAAAAAAAATACAAGACTTAGAAGGTAAAATAATTATAGGATGAAAAGAAGTGGTTGGGGGTTCAGAAGGAGGCGATAGTTCCTCATTGGTTTTTTAAGTTAAGTGAGTAGTTTTAGTGTCTTTGAGGAGTTCCTCATCCAAATATGGTTTATTAAGTTTAGTGATAGGATATTTTTGAGCTAGTTTATAGCAATAATTTTCCTTACCCACATTGATATATTGATAATTGTTGTAATATTGATCATAGTTAGGCTCAATGACAAAAATATCCTTGTTGGATTATTGAGTGTTATATGTGGAAAATTATTTTTGGTTATTAGAAGAATAATATTTGGGATCTTATCATTTTTTAGATGCATTAATGTAAACTTGAATACAAATTTGAATCTTAGCTTTGTGACTGAAGAAATCATAAAGCGTATGGGAGATAAAAAATTTGGTGAGCCCTCGACATGTTTCATAAGAGTGATTGATGTTAGTGTGGAACTAGACAAAATGATTAGGGTCATACCATTTGGGAGGATTATTTGTATTAGTGAATGTTTTATAGGGTGCTAAAAATTATATCATTTACTACATTAATTAATAGTGTATGAGAGGATTGGAGATGGTCAACTTTGGCAACTTAGTTTGGGTTGAGGAAGATTATTGGTTATCACATTAGTTGAATATTGAAAAGATACTTCATTAAGTTTAGGATTAGGATAAAAATATTTCATTAATAAGTCTTGACTCTTGGCTTGGTTAAGAGCTCATCAAGTGTTTGAGGAGCAAATGTCCAAACATTATATTAAAGTGAAGGAGCTAATGTTATTATAAAAATTTTAAACAAATTATCATCAGTCATGTTATGATTGGCCTTATGAGCCAAAAATTTTCATCATTTCATAAAATCATGAGTTGATTTTATGGGAGATTTCTTAGCACTTATGAAATGGTTAAGGCAATTCTTAGGAAGATCATTGTGCTGAAAATATTTTACTAGAGGATTGACTAAGTCCTATAGTTTCTAGATATAATGTTGGGGAAGTTTGTTATACCATTACAATACATCTCTAATGAAATTTTTATCTAAGATTTTATTTGTGGTGAAATTATTAGTTTGGATCCACTCTTTATAAATATTATTAAATGCCTTAAGGAAATATTCATGGTCTTTAGTCCCATCATATTTAATAGTTGGATATATATTACCGATATTGATAAAAATAATGAAGTTATCTAAAAGATTATTTTGGATGTGTTGGAGTATCTTATTGTTAATGAAATGCTTGGGGATAACATTCCCCATGACATCTCTAAGTGGTGGAGGAATAAAATTTTGATTATTTTGAGGAAGAAGAATGGAAGGTTTATTAGCCATGTTGATCAAATGATGTTGTAGTTGCATAATTTGGGAGGTGTTATATGTTTGATTTATGTTCATTAGTTTCACTATATATGTAAAAATATTATTGGTATTAATTGGTGGATTGGTGTTTGGATGAGGATTCCCCAAATTTTTATTAGGGGGAATGTAATTAGGTGGTGGATTTATTGTGGGGTTATTTGATAGGCTTGTGTTAATTTCCACCACATTGTGTTTAGATGTTTAAATATGTTTATTGTATTGAAATAATATCATCTTGTGGAGTTACTTAAACCATGTTACAATTTAAATATGATGAAGGAAAATATCTACTTCAAGAGTGAGGATCCTATTGGGTAGTAATTAATGGAAGGGAAGAGTACCCCATATAGTGTCTAAATGGATTTAGGTTGTCAAAGAGGATTTGTATATGGGATTTTATGATTATTAATGAGATTAGAAAGAAGTAAAAATAAGGAAAAATTCATCTAGATAGAGAACAAAGTTAGATGATAGGTACCAAGTCGATTGGGCTGACAATATTAAATAAGGAAGAGTCAAAAAAAAAGAGATAAGAGGACATAGTTGATCTAGTTGACTATGTACTATAAAATATGAAATTGAAGCATGTTAAAAAGAAAACATAATCATATGGGTCGATATTTTACTACTGAACAAGGAATTTTACATGAAGATAATGATACATAATCATGTAAGTTAACTGTGTATTATTGAATAGTAATGTTAAACAGTTTGTAAGAGACTATATCGACCAAAATGATAGTGTTATAAAATAAAGGGAAAATTTTCAATATAATTTTGAAGGAAGATAAAAGTAAGCACATGAGTAATTGGATCAATGTGGTTGATCCAATTGGAAAACACAACATAAACCTTGCATCAACACTGACCAATGCAAGTTTTGTAATAAAACACATAATGATTAAGGAGGAAGCAACAACAAAAAAATAAATGCTAACTAGTTGGTCATCCTATGTATTATTATATTATTAAAAAAAAGGTTAATGGGATTGGAAATTTGGCTAAAATAAGGAAATAAAAAGCCATCTAAAGTTGGTTTTAAGACATTTAGGATGAAAGGGATCTATATTGGTGATGGTACTAGTTTAGTATTGGGTCCTACACCCTCACCTCATAATCCTAAAATTATAAGGGTGTTGGGTGATTTTACAATATATACCATCAACCACATATGTATACTTTTCTAGGAAACCAAGTCAGCTTTCCCCTAGGTGATGAAATCCAAATAGGTACACCTTGGGAAGACAAATGTTTAATGTTTTTGGAACAAAAAAAGATTAAAAAGTGTATGAAAAATAAAAATAATGTAAATAAAATGTGTTAAGCATGGAATATAGTGAGAGGGGGGTAGGGGTGAATAAGTATATTATATATCTTATAAAATTTTCCCTTTATCAAATTCCACTTAATCAAACATTCAAGATATGTAATAAAAATCAAACAATAAACATCACACAAGATAGAGAGAGACACCAGATATAACGTGGAAACCCAATGTGGGAAAAACCATGGAGAACAATCTCAAGTATATTCATGAGAACAAACCCACAGGAGCACCGTACCCCTTTGCCGAGTACCAACCTCAGCTATAATTCATGAGCACCAACACATAAGAGCTTCAAACCCCTTTGTCGAGTACTAACCCAGCTACTATTCATGAGCACCAACCCCTTTGTCGAGCACCAACCCAACAATAATTTGTGAGCACCAACCCACATGAGCACCAACCCCTTTGTGTATACAACACACCTATCTCTTAATGTTGCTATCTCAATAAATGATAGATCAATACAACATCTCCTTCCTCTCTCTCACCTTTGCTCTTCTAAGCTATATATAACAAATACAAATCATATTCATCTCTCACAATTACTCTTCTAAGCTAGATATTAAAATATCAAATCAACCTCTCTCATTCATATTACAAATTGCTACTCAAGCCTTTATTTATAGCTTTCCAAATGACCTTTGGCCTTCCCCCTTTGTGACCCTTCAATCCTCATGGAAAATGGTGCCAATATTGGATGACCTTTCATATTCAAGCCTTTGAAAAGTCATGTGGTGACCCTACATGACCAAAAACATCTTTCCCACTTTTGTCCTTATCTTTGTTGACTTTTCGTATTCCTCAAAGTGTCCCTTCATGAGAAATTGTGCCCTTACTCTTTTGTCTTCACTTGATGACTCTTGGTATTCCCCAAGATGACTCTTCATGGGAAAATGCATCCCATCCTTATTTTGTCTTTAACCCGTGGCTCTTAGACTTCTCCATGGGTGCTTCTTTTGTCTCATATGCAATCAAAAATATATTCATTAATATTAAATAAATATTAACTCATATTAGCCAAGATATATTTATTACAAACAACATTAAATTCAATGGGGCCTTTATCACCAATAATGCTAAACCTTTGACATCAATGACAATATTTCCAACAATCTCCCCCTATGTCATTGATGGCAACCTCAATCTTAAAATTGCCACATCTTGTCATTTAGAAACATACAGTAACTCCCCCTTACTATAGCAACCTATACCTATTCCCTGTACATATTTTCTGCACCTATACTTGTACCTATTATTCTCCCCCTTTGACATCAATGATAAAGGGCCTACTTGGAGCTAACACTTAGCTCCCCCTCACTTGATGCTAAACACCAATGGAAAGAAGTAACAGAAATTACTCCCAACTCCTCTTGCTAATCTTTGAATGTATCCTTTGATCGTGCCTTTGAGAAGATATATGATGAAACATATACATTATTCCCTGTCCTTTGAGCATCTGCAATCAACTCATTTGAATCTTTTCTTCTAATCTCACAAACTTTAGCATGAAACCTTAATGTGTATCCTTGATCAAATATTTGACTAACACTCAATAGCTTATGCTTAAGACCTTTTACATATAAAACATTCTTAGTCTTAGTTCTACCATAATCCAAACTCAAAGTACCTATTCTAGCTATCTTGGCAGCGGTTTTATCTCTAAATCTCACTGTACCAGCATTGATCTTCTTTAGAGTAATGAACTTACTTTTATCTCCTATCATATGCCTCAAACATCCGTTATCAATTAACCATGGCTGATCTTTACCTCCCACATGCAGAGTTGTTTGCACCATCATAGAATCTTCATGTTGTTTCTTATGCCATGTACATGTCTGAACCTTCTCCCTGATGAATGGAGCTTTGAGATTTTGATCCTTCTTGATGAATGGAGCTTTGAAGCTCTAATCTTTCTTGACTGACTCAAACACACTTCTACAATACCGAGCTATGTGTTCGAAGTTGTTGCGCTTGTAGCATACTATGATCTCTTCATCAAAGCTTGATAGAGGAGCAAAAGAGTTGTGGCTTCTGCTTGACTCTACTTGACTTTCCTTCTCCTTATTTCTGAAATTGTTAGCTCTTTTTCTACATTCTAATTTCTTATGACCATATCCATTACAATAAAAATAATATCCATAAAAATAAGACCTATTTATATATCTCTGACTTGACTGCCTTTTGTAGCTTTGTTCCTTCCAGCCTTCTCTACTTGGAATGTCCTCTGCATTCTTCACTTCTCCCTTTTTTGTTTCCTCTTGTGTAAGAGCTTCAACATAGCTCTTTTTATTTTTAAAACTGATCCCTATCTTATCTAAATATGCTTTTTGACTTTCCAATATCTTATTCAGCATGTTAGTGCTATCTTCAAATTTTGAATCGTTGACTACTTTATCACTGATTGCTTTCTTAATATCTTCTTTTAAAGAGGCAATTTCAATAACATACCTTTCACAATATTTTCTTTCTATTTCCAACTATGCTGTGAGATCTTCATTCTTCTTGGATTTTTCAAAGTGTGGTTATAGATCTTCAATCATTTACTTTGACTCTTTTTCATTTTTCTCGATCTAGCACTTTAATCTTTGATTCTTCTTCTGAATAGCTTCTAACTCTTCTAAGGCAAAAATGAGCTCTCCTTCCATATTCACTTCAGCTTCCTCCTCTTCTTCTTCTTGATCATCTTCATGTATGGCCATGAATAGAATCTCTTCTTCTTTTGAATCGATAACTCCATTATCTTCACCTGAGCTAGGATCTTTAGAATACAAGATCTTCTTCTCGAATCCCTTCTTAAATTTGCCTTTGAAATTCTTCTTGTATGTAGGCTTTTCTTCTTCATCATTTTTAACTTTATCTGGGCATCTAGCTAAAAAATGTCCAATCTTTCCACAATTAAAACATTTAAAAGGTAATTTTCCTTGATATTTACATGTTCCTCTTTTTGGCTTGTGAATGAAAAGTGCTCTGTTGTCATCTTCACCATCACTGAAACTGTCACTTGATTCTTGAATCTTAGCTTTCTCTTTCTTTGATGTCTTGAAAGCCACTTCTCTCTTTGAGGGTTTATCTTGTTCTGTCCACATCTCATATGCCGTGAGAATACCATGAAGCTCATCCATCTTTGGCTTGGCTAAATTCTTCATCTCCTCAATTGTTGAAACCTTTGCATCATATCTCATTGGTAGAGATCTCAAAACCTTTTACACCACCGTTGACTCATCCAACATTTCTCCAAGATCTTGAATCTAATTTATGACTTGATCCACTCGTAAAAGATAAATTTCTATGTCTTCTTCCATCTTCAAACTTTCAAACTACCTTCTAAAAGTCTACAACTTAGCTTACTGAACCTTTCCATCACTTTTGTAAATATTCTCAAGTTTTACCTAGGTTTCATGAGCAGATTTACATTGCATAACTTTAGCAAATTCAAATTCACATAAACCACATAAAATAGCATTTAAAGCTTTAACATTACATTCACTTGCCTTCTTTTTTGCTAGAGTAATTATAGATGTCTATGGCCCTTCATATTCCTCCACCACTGATTTCCATATGTCAAATGTAAGGGCCATCAAATAAACCTTCATTCTCATGCTCCAAAAAGCATAATTCATCCCATGAAACAAAGGTGCCTTATTTGTAGAAAATCCTTCCTGTGACCCAGCCATCATGCTTTCTCGATCTACCTTCAAGCTGTAAAACTTTTCAAAAAGGAACCTGCTCTGGTACCAATTATTAAGCACAAAATATACTAAGAGGGGGGGTGAATCAATATATTATATATCTTATAAAACTTTCCCTTTATAAAATTCCACTTAATCAGACATTCAAGATATGCAATAAAACTCAAACAATAAACATCACACAAGATAGAGAGAGACACCAAATATAACATGGAAACCCAATGTGGTAAAAACCATAGAGAACAATCTCAAGTATATTCATGAGAACAAACCCATAGGAGCACCATACCCCTTTTTCGAGTACCAACCTCATCTACAATTCATGAGCACCAACCCATAGGAGCTTCAAACCCCTTTGCCAAGCACCAACATAGCTACTATTCGTGAGCACCAACCCCTTTGTCAAGCACCAACCTAGAAACAATTGGTGAGAACCGACCCACAAGAGCATAAACCCCTTTGTGTATACCACACACCTATTTATCAATGTTTCTATCTTAATAAATGATAGATCAATACAACATCTCCTTCCTCTCTCTCACCTTTTCTCTTCTAAGCTAGATATAACAAATACAAATCATATTCATCTCTCACAATTTCTCTTCTAAACTAGATATTAAAATATCAAATCAACCTCTCTCATTCATATTACAAATGGCTACTCAAGCCTTTATTTATAGCTTTCCAAATGACCTTTGGCCTTCCCCCTTTGTGACCCTTCAATCCTCATGGAAAATGGCACCAATATTGGATGACCCTTCATATTCAAGCCTTTGAAAAGTCATGTGGTGATCCTTCATGACCAAAAACTTCCTTCCCACTTTTGTCCTTATCTTTGTTGACTTTTTATATTCCTTAAAGTGTCCCTTCATGAGAAATTGTGCCCTTACTCTTTTGTCTTCACTTGGTGACTCTTGGTATTCCCCAAGATGACTCTTCATGGGAAAATGTGTCCCATCCTTCTTTTGTCCTTACCTTGTGGCTCTTCGACTTCTCCATGGGCCTTTCTTTTGTCATGTAGCCAAAAATATATTTGTTAATATTAAATAAATATTAACTCATATTAGCCAAGATATATTTCTTACAAACAACATTAAATGCAATGGGGCCTTTATCACCAATAATGCTAAACCTTTGACATCAATGACAATATTTCCAACAAAATGGTAATTTTAAAAACCATCTATTTAAGATATGTGAGTAAATCTAAGTAGGTAAACAATTGAAAAAGAAAGGTGAATTAATTACTAGCAAATAAATATTAATTCTTTAATTGATAATAGTACAAAGTCAGTTCAAGCCACATTGTATACAAATAGTATAAAATAGAGTCAGCTGGGTCACTAATATTCTATATAATTAGGGTCTATAAGAACATAATAAAATAGGTTGTATATGTATTCTAAATAGTAGAGAGACTATAGAACTATGTCAAACAGGGTGATCTATTTGGTTGTACGGATGTAATTTTATAGATTGTAAAACTTGTGAAAAATAGTATTGAGAGAAGAACTAAAATGATAGAGAGAGAAAGGATGGAATATTTGTGGGCTATAAGATGTTTTAGATTAAATTTTTTTATGCTGTGATGTTGAAATGTTGCTTCAAAATTTTACTAAGTTGACTAGTTCGACAAAGTTTGTAAAATCATGTACACTGAAGAAGAAATAGTAGACATAGTTGACTAGTTCAACTATGTTTGTAGACCTGTATGTTGGTAAAAGAGAATAAAAAATAGAGTCAACTAGTTTGACTATTTATTCTGATCTATATTTTAACAAGAATATTCTGATGAATTGATTGATCTAGTAAATTCTATATAATAAAGACCTACACAAACAAAACATAGTCATTTTGAAGTGACTATGTTTTAAACCTGCACACATAAATTTAAAACTATAGCAACTGTTTGATACATTACTATAAATATATAAAAATATAATATGATGATAAAAATGATGGAGTGAAATAAAAACTAAAAGGTGTATACTCACATTGGGTTCACTAGAATGCATGTAAATGGAAATGTAATTAATCTATTAATCAATCCTAGCTCAGAGAAGATAAATCCTAATTACACTTTTTATCATTGATACATTGAATATTTGGGTTCATGACCAAGATGTATCCACTAGACCTATCTAATGGTTCTTTTACCACAATAAAATCACTAGTGAGGGTTACAAAGCCTCCAATCTAGGAAAACCATGTAACAACCCTAACTAAGTCATATGTTTTCATATTCACAAATGTATATGCTAAGCAAAGTAAAATTTAATCTAGCGCTCACCAAAGCTTGTGGAAAAAAGTGAGGGTTAGAAAACATAATATAAAAACTTATAAGATAATCCTAATTAAACTATGTTTATGTAAAACCCTATGTATGGAGAGAGAAATATATTCAAAATACATTACTTATACTACTTCTATCTACTAAAATATAGGAGTAAAGTTAAAGATACTTTCCTTGAAGATGAACCCATCAAGACTCTATATCTCTCATGGAAAAATGTTATTTGTAAGAGGTTTTTGTGGTTTTAAGGATGACTAAGAAAATCCAAAGCATCTAAGACTTTTACATAATACAATATTCTTCTCCAAGTATAAATCCTAAGCTATAACTCATCAAGTAGAATGGTAGAAGAGTAGATTATAAAGAAGCATAAATGAATAATTAACTCTTGATATCTATTTAAGAATGAAAAAATTAATGTGTATATATAGATGAATCTAACCTTAAGTCTTTCCAAATATTTATCCAATAGGGTCGATCCAATCGACTCTATATCATTACTGATAAAATAAAATTAGGTCTTGGTTTAGGTCAACTAGCGACTGACCTAGACCCTAAATAAGTTTGATCAATTAGAGTACAAGGTCAATGGGGTTGATAGTGTAAAATAAACTATTGGAAAGGGTTTTAGGCTTGTTAAGGGATAATAAAAGTATAACATGACTAGATGAGGGTAAAAAAGAAGAGGTGAATCTTAGGGGAGTATTTGTAGGAGATGGTTGTGTAGATAACAAAATGTAGTATGGGGATAATAATCTTACAAAACACAAATGGCATGCCCATCCCTTTCCTAGTGCACCTTTTAAGGCATGCATTTAGAGATATTGAGACTCAATGGGTTCCTTCAAGAGATAAATCATTAATAATTGATAAAATTTGAAAATATTATGTGTATACATAGCCTACCCCATATGTAAGGTTGGCTACTCTTACCTACCTTTAATGTTCTTGTTTTACCTTTTTATTATCTTATGAATGATATTTTTATATATGGATAGATATTAAGGTATCCCTATCTCATATTTATAAATGGAGGAAGCTTGGATGTACTATATTTTATTGTATATCTTTCAAAAAACCTATGGTCCAAAAAATTGTTAAGCTAATCGTCAAAGTAGAGGCAAAGGTGAGTCATGATGGGATGAAGATTCCTGCCTTATACCAAGATATTTCTAGATTGTGGAGGGCTTAGATATCAAAGGGATGTTATAGGAATCTAAAAATATTTTTTTTTTGCTATGTGGATATTAGAGGAATCCACATCAACTTACCTATGTGGATGTTTGAGGAATCCATATTAAACTTACTACAGACCTATTCTTATTATTTTCAAAGGGATGTTATAGGAATCTAAAAATAATTCTTTTTTCTATGTTTATATTAGAGGAATCCACATCAACTTACCTATGTGGATGTTTGAGGAATCCATATTAAACTTGCTACAAACCTATTCTTGGAATCTGGTGATTCTTTGAAAATCCTTTGGGGATTCAAAATTGGTTTGGTATGGTGTTCTCTTTGTTAGGTTCCTAGTTTGAACCTTGATTCAATTCATATGGCTATCTCATTTTTATGTCTCAACTACTACCTTGATGAGTGGGTGTGGTGTCGAAGTTTCATGAACATAGAAGCTCAACAAAAGATAACTTGTTCAATTTTGCTATAAGTATAGGTGATACTTCTTAGAAGGCTATGGTTTAGCTATATTTTATTTTTTTAGTTACTCATGGGCCCTCCTAGCTCCTTAGCTACCATCAAATTATAGAGGATATATTCTATTTGTTATGTAATATAAGCTTCATGGAATGTTTGTCATAGTAAGAGAAGCATGACGATATTTGATCTATTGAGTTGTTTTCCTATTGTCTAAATTGTTAAGGTTGTGGGGTCCTTTTAAAAATTATTTTTTTAACCCATTAGGGTTGTGGGATCCTTAAAACTCTCATGTTGTGATCTAGTATGGTTATGGGAGCCATACAATCCTTTTGTTGTGATCTAGTATGGCTGTGGTTCTATTGTTTAAAACCCTCTCTTAGTTATAGGACCAATAATCAAAACCCTCACTTTTTAATTCATAGCTCTGGTTCAAAAGTGTTTACCCTATAAAATATTTTTTTGGCACATAGAAATATTTTATGTGAACCTTTTAGCAAGAAGACGGTCTATAATATTAATTTAAATTGTTGAAATGTATTTTCCAAGTGTACAAAACCAAGGTGCTATATAATTCATATATAATGTCTAAAATTATATACATGACATAGTATAAATAAAATATGTAAATAATTAATCTAGAAACATAAGAAAATTTCTTATATGTCTCAATTTTGAAATTTTACAAATATTTTGATTTTTTTATGAAATATTGAAATATTTGAAAATTTTTAAGAAGAAAGACTTTGAAAATAAAATAAAAATGAGGGGTTATTAAAATATGAAACAAGGTGATAAAAAATATAATGAAAATAAATATGTTAAGGAATATGTCCCCAATATATGTAAAAATAAGCCATAACAATGTAGTATAAATGATTGTTACGGAGATAAGAATGTACATGGCCCCAATGGGCAAGAGACTATGTTTTTTATTGGAGAACACAGATAGATAGATGTGATCATGTAAGTCTAATGGAAACTATATATATATATAAGTGGATTGCCATAGATAATGGGACTTTAAATCATTCTATGTTATGTGTTTGTGATTGTTTGAATTAGATTAAAAATCGAGAGGGAAAGGACCCAAAGTGAAAAATAAAGCTAAAGGATAAAAGAATGATTCAAAGTTTGGATATAATAAGTATCAATGAAGTAAATTAAAGAAACTATTTATTGAGAAAAATGTGCCAATATAAGTTTAGTATATCAGCGAGGGGATGCCTATGTATAGGCTCTATATAATCAATATAATATAAATCTTATGTATTATGAGGACAATAGTCATAAATGTAATCATTATTGTTGGCCAAAATTGGCCTACATACAAAATATTTCCCTAGATGGACTATGTCATTATCCAAAACCATTAATTGAGATATTTAATTATACATAACTTTTATGCACTTTCCTCAATCAAATTTTTTAGGCAAAAAGTGGAGAAGTTCAAATTTGCAAATTTTAACATCCAAGTGGGGAAAGTTGGAAAAGGTATTTTTGAGAGTTTTAAATGATTGGGTGATGTTATATGATTATTTTAAAAATTTTAAGGTTCCTTTTATGTCACAATGAAAAATTAATGAGGTATTCATAACTCATAAATATTAACATATGCCTAATTCTCTCTTCCCAAGTTTCTTGGTTCTCACTTTCTAAGTGTGTTACAGGTCTAGATTAGTGACTCTGGATGGATTTTATTGTTTAAAATGGCTAAAAAATGATTTAAATAGTTGTGGTGGTAAATCCTGGTCTTATTTAATAAATAATTAAGTCTTGGTACCTCATGAAACTCAATAAAATGGAAAAATGCATAGCTACGCATGTTAGAAATGAGACAAGGCAAGTTGAGGCAACCCCAAAAGATGCATTTTTGAGTTATACTCAATGAAATAACTTGAAATTTAACATAGATGTATTTTTTTAGTTAATACAAGTTTTATAAGTGGTTTCATGACAATACTATACTTGAGAAGAGATGTATAATGGTGAATTACAGGTCTATTGAAGAAGCATGTCAAGGATTCTCACTTGCTTGCTCATACATGGAGTTGGAAATGAGTGTCTTAGGCCTTTCCAAAGGCACAAATTTAGTTGATAGTGTGTATACATCAATAAAAGTCTTAATTAATCATAAAAAAATTTAAAAAAAAATCAAAATTGGCTCCATGAAAATAAAATCACTTCTAAGCAATTGTATTAGCTTGGAGAGCTCAAGAGAGCATAAAGATTATGTTTTTAAAGGTTTCTACCATTGTTGCAAGTATTGAAGGAGACCTAAAAATTAATTTTCATCCTTAGAGTTTTTAAGAGACCATAAATGGTACATTAATCATTAAAAAAATGATATATTCACCTTGATCCCTTATGGAAAAGTAGAGTTCTTAGCACCAAATCAGCTTGCACAATGCTTTTTGGGAGCAATTTTACAGGGCTAAATCATGCTCATTTATATCCAAAACTTATATGATGGTATTTATATGTAAGATAAATATATTTTAGAATGTTTTCATAGATAATTATTCTTCGCTTTAAAATATCATAGTCATGAAAAATACCCAGTGTGAATATTTATGTGTTTCTATTAAATCAGCTTGTGCAACACTTTTCAAATACTACTTCACACAATCAAATGAAGTCCAATCACCTTAAAATTTCAAATGATGGTATAAAAATATGGGAAAAATTTTAGGGTTAATTTTTTTTAATATAAAATTCAATTCCATGTGCTAAATTTATGGGGTTAAAAATTGCTTTGGAGCTAATTTTTACATTTTCAATTTTTTGTGCTCTCAATTTTTAGATCTGGCTAGTACACACAATTCAAGCTCATTTTATTAGTAGTAAAATATGTAAAATATTGTTAAAATTTATCATGGTGAAATATAATTATCATTAAATTTTAATGGGAAATATATTATTTAAATATTAGATATAATGTGTCACATGCACAATTATGAAAATTAGCTTCTGCACTGATTTTTGCTTAGTCATTTTCTACATCTCCTAGTTGCTAAATATGCCTAGTGAGCACTTTTGAATCTTATATTTTTAGTAGATAATTAGGCATAAATTACATTAAATTTTTTATTATTATACATTTATGCCATGTTAAGGTAATTCATTTTGTTTCACAACTGTTGGACTTTCCAGTGAAAAGTTGTGATGGCCTGAAGTGACCCTCCTAGGAAGATTTATCACTTTGCTAACCTTTCACTAGAAAAAACTTAGAGGGAAGGTCACAAGGGTTAATTTTATCATTTAAAAAAACTAAAAATATCATTTTAATAATATTTCCAATATATTTTTGTAAATTTAATATATGATGGGTTTTACTCATAGCTTGCTCTTTGATTTTCTTATTTTCCATGTTCTGAAGGAGCTGATGTGACTGTGTGTTGGTTTTTTAGCCATATATTTTGATCCTTGGATTCATTTTTGATGTCACTGATTAAATTATAAATATGATTCCTCCCTCTTTTTTAATTATTTTTATTTAAAGTTAGATAAATTTATTATTAAAATTGGTCAATGTCATAGTTGGAATGGTGTATTGATTTGACAAGTCTATGGACTTCAATACTTTTTGTCCTCAAGTGCCTTTCTAGGCCACTAAAATATTTTAAATCCCCTTTTGATAAAGTAATATTATAAAACAAATCATGATCATTCCCTAAGATACATGGATTTTTTTTAAAATCCTTTACTCTTCCTCCTTTATGTTGGATGGCTAAAGATGGTGGTTGGAGCACATTTATTGAAGATTGAAAGCTTTCTCCTCCTCTTTCTCTTATCTTCTTATATATATATATATATATATATATATATATATATATATATATGTATGTATGTATGTATGTATGTATGTATGTATGTATGTATATATATATATATATATATATATGTATATGTATGTATATATATACATACATACATATACATATACATACATATATACATACATACATACATATATATATATATATATATATATATATATATATATCTTTTATTCTCATTTCAAGATATAATATAATTTTATAAGGTAAAAAGCCATGCCAATTTTTTTAATAAATAGCCTTTTAAGCAACAATATCATATATTTTACCTATCTCTTTGACTACACTTTGTGTTCTAGATAGTTTGTGCATGATATATCTTTTAACCTCATTTCAAGATATAATATAATTTTATAAGGTAAAAAACCATGCCAATTTTTTTAATAAATATCCTTTTAAGAAACAATATCATATATTTTACCTATCTCTTTGACTACACTTCATGTTATATATATATATATATATATATATATATATATATATATATATATATCTTTTATTCTCATATCAAGATATAATATAATTTTATAAGGTAAAAAACCATGTCAAATTCTTTAATAAATAGCCTTTTAAGTAATAATATCATATATTTTACCTATCTCTTTGACTTCACTTTGTGTTCTAGATAGTTTGTGCATGACTTCCATTTGAACAAGTCTTCTTCCTTGGTGTTTGTCCTCTATTTATTGCCTTTTTAAGGTGTTTTTAGGTTTGAGTTTATGTTATTTCAGTCATAGGTGGGGTTATGGTGTGGAATTTACCATTTCTCTATGATTTCCCCTTGTTTAGGATGCCTTACTTGGAATCATTTATGCAAAACCAATTAGTGTAAGAGATTGTATGAGTGAGAGGTCTTTAAGATACCCTTGTTTTTGTTTTGGATCAATAGGAGTATCTTTTAATTTGGTGCATCACCATTTTTATGGTTTTAGTCATTTTATTTAGCTCTTCTTCCCTTTTCTTAAGAAAAATTAATTATTTAGTTGATATACCAAGAGTAACTAGCCTTATCTATAGGTTTGACCCCATCATAGGATACCCACAACCTGGGGTTGATCCAATTTTTTGGATAGGAGTGAGAGAACCTAAAAATCCATCTCATAAGGTATGATTATATGCCATAATAGTTTATATCATGCCTGATGAGACTATATTTAAGGAAGATTTATCGATATTGATGTCAATTTTGATCCATTTGTAGTAGATATAACATCTACACTCTCGGCATCTGATGACTCCAATGAACACTCAACTTTATAGTGGTAGAACATTACTTGTATTTCATACCAAAGGTGAATACAAGGTCAAATTATAGAGGTATTCCTTTTGAATTTGTTGAATTTCACTTTTAACTTATCAAGAAGATTTTCATTTGCTAACTCTCATCCATACTTGAGAAGCTTCCCTCCTAAGCCAATTTGCATGTCTACCTTTGCTAGAAGATCTTTGTTAACCCCTTTCACTACCATGGCTTCGCCTATAGTATTACCTTTTGTGGATTTAAATGGTCAAAATCCTTTGGAACTTAACCAATATGATCTTATCCTAGTGTTAACCTTTAATAGTGTGCCTTACAACATAGGAGACAACTATATAACTCCTCCTAAATACATCAGAGACATAGCTAATTTATGTAACATCCATGACATCACTAATGAGAATGTATCTATCAAGTTGTTATCCATATATTTCAAGGGATAGGACATAGATTGGTATAGGAACCTAACTCCTATTTTCATCACAACATGGGACTATCTAGGAGTTAAACTATGCAAGAGGTTTGAAGATAAGAGTGACAACTTGTCACTAGCAGAGTAGTTGACAACAATAGAGAGATCTCCTCAAGAGGTCATGCAAGACATTAAAAATAGGTTTAAAAAAACATGGGATAGGATTCAAATCCTTTTTAATCCCAATATTAATTATGTTTTTCTCTATTATCTAAGGGCCCTCAATAGTGACATTATAGTTATGAAACAATCAATAGGGGGAGACACATTACCTGATGCTTATGAGGTAGAAATCAGGGCATAAAATATACTATTACAAGATAGAAATATCACACCTAGACATACTATTCCCTTATTCCTAAATATTTAACCACCACCTTTTGTTTTTTTCTTCTTTCTATCATTCCTTCTTTTCCAACATTTACTGTGATACCTTCACCAAGACAAGACAAAGCTTCAACTAGTCAATATAATGAACTATAAAAACTCAAGAACATGTTCCAAACATTTGGAAATGAGTTAGTGAATGTTAATAGGTAGAAATATAAATTTAAAATACCATATTATCCCCCATATGAGCCCAAATAAACCTATCAAACTAATAAGACACCCTTCATGGTTACTTCTCAAGGGCAAGGGAAGATCACCTATTCTAAACCAAGTAATAACTACAATTATAATGCTTCAAGTACTTCTAAGACTTTGGTCCCTATTAAAAATAACCTTGAAAAATAATTTTAGTGTTATTTTCCTTTTAATTAATATTAAAATTAGGCTATCACTCCAAATACATAGTTTAACCAAGGCTTCAACGTGCATTGACAACAGGGTGCTAGTTATGAGTTAAACCAAGTTTTAATGGATAAAATATAAAGGTGCCTATGATGAATAAAATATAATTTAATAAATAATTCCAAGGGTATAATTAATGAAAAAATTAGCTAGATACTACATTGGTGAACTATGAATCAGAGGAGTGTTATTATTTTAATGAACAAGCTAGTAATAGCCAAGGAAACATTCTTGTGGTAGCCAACACAAGGTTCAAGAGAAGGAACACAAAGGGTAGACAAGAATTAGTTAAGGGGTCTTATACTCCTCCATTATTATAAAATATAAATGAGCCTAATAAAAATAAAAAATCTCAAATAACTCAAAAAAATTAGAACCTATGAGGTACTTTTATACCTCAAAGCTCAAAAGTATAAAGCACCATTGTGGCTCCCAAAGCACAAGCTAAGGTTGGTGGTACACACATCAAAATTGATAAACAAATGAATAATTAAAATGTGAGATTACCTATGTGGGAAATGATTTATATACTTGGTTAAGTGGATCTTCTTCAAGAAGGCTTTTCAAAAATCAATGTTTCAGAGAAGCCACCAAGCAAGGAGAATGTGGTCCTCAGTAATGCAATCAAAACCAATGAAGGGAAGTCAAACAAGGTAATTAAACCTCCTCCATTAGAATTATTTTTTATCATTTATAATTACTTGGTACACAACTACATGGTGTACAATAGGGTAAGCACTTCATTGATGCCTAAATAAATAGTAGATCAACTTGGTTTCAAGTATGACCCCCTCATTAAGGGAGTACTACAACTTAATGGATCTTCTACTAAACCATATGGTATTATCATAGGTATGAATTTAACCCTCCATTATTATCATAATATTTTAGTGGCCCAAGATGTGGTTATTCTAGAGGTACCACCCCATTCTTCTCTATACTTATCTAGAGATTTCACCACCAAAATTGGGGTTTATCTAGTAGTAGATTGGTCCTATGTGGCATTTAGGACAAGGTATGGAACCAATGTGTCCATTAAGGCTAAACCAATTACAAAGTTTCACATTGAACCTTATGAACCAAACAACCTAAATATTAATTACAAAATCTTTGATGAGTAAGACCACCCTATTAGTCAAGAGATAGACACCCATGTTGAGGTGATACCTGATGTCTTCTTGGATGAGTTATGGAATGATAATCAATAACTTGATGCTTTGGGAGGAATTTAAGAAATAGATATGGGAGTCTACTACTTGTATTAAGAGAGTGCATTTATACCATCATTTATTAGGCAACAAGAAGAGAGTAATGGAATCTTGAAAATGTTCTTTGATAGATCAAGGATCAAACATGGAGTAGGGATAGGTGTTATGATGGTCTCTCCATCTAATGATAATTACTATTCAAATTATAGGTTTTAGTTTAGATTTTATTATAATGCATCTAATTATGAAGGACTTATTCATGGCATCTAATGGGATAGAAAGAGAAAAATCAAGTAATTATAGGTATTTAAAGATAGTGAACTTATTGTCAATCTATTAGAGGATTTTGAAGCCTTTGACATCTAAAGTGTGCCTAGAGAGAACAACAAGCATGTAGATAGATTAACATCAATGGGGGCCCAATTTAATATACCAACTGAGTTTAGTAAATAAAAAAATCAATCAAATGTTAAGGTGGTTGTAAGATCATCCATTATTGACAATGAGGTCAATTGGTATGTTTTTTTATACATATAAGTAGATTGATTAATTCTTCCAATAAGAGGTTGAATTTTCATCTTCAAATCAGAACAAGTTATAAAATCATTATAGAGATTAGATTCTCTAATTATAGTAAAAAAACCTCCCTAAGGAGATAATCACCTTTGATATAATCTTCCATGATGGATATTTCATTAGGAAGGATAAGGTAGGCTTGTCCACTAGTGAAGAGAACCATCAGAGAGTTCTCATCTTCTTGGACAAACTTCACAAAATTTGGAAGGTCAATACTGAGGCTAAGAAAGTTGAATTCATTTCAATTTTTAAGAAGTTTATAGATGTGTTTTCTTGGGAGTCCATTTGTCTTAAGTGTTTTGACCCTCAACTTACTTAGAAAACTATTGAGTTATATGTAAATGTAAAGCCTATAAGGTAAAATCAGAGGCCCATTAATCCCAAGGTAGAGGTGATCATGAGAAGAGAGTTGACTAATATTATTGAATCAAACATTATCTTTAAAATTAAACACTCTTTATGGGTGGCCAACTTGGTACCTATTGTAGACACCTAAAATTGGTCACCAATGGCCTCCAACCAAGCTTCAAACTAATCTATATCAAATAGACCAATTTAGGCTAAAAACATTGAAACACACTAAATAGTTCAAACTTGTCATATATAAGTGACTATTTTGTCTAATGTATCCATAAATGAGGAAACACATTTTATGTAATACCTAACTTTGATTAATTCATTCTGAGTCAAAATGATGATTTCACATCTGGGTGCTCTTGATTGCTCTTTTCTACCAATTTTAATGTATGAGACTATAGTCTCAATATCAAGACATTCAGATAATTATTATAGAATGAAGGGAGGAAGTTCATACATACCTTCTAATTTAGATTCAATTAGAATTTATACTATGGAATACATCTAGGATTTACCAAATTCCATTGATAAGAGGTTAAGATTCTGGTAAGCAAGAAAATTCTAGGCATGGAAACAAAGATGCAGAGTAAACAGGCCTATGACTATTAATAACAGCCAAGGACTCAATGCAATAACTTTCCCGAAGAATTATTCAAATCAAGGAAAATTAAAAGTCTTACAATAAATTCTTACAGATGTACACAATAGAAGATTACTCAGGCTCTGATACCATTATGCTTATAAATCTACCTATTTGTCTTTTGTTAAACCAAGAAAAAATTCTTTGAGAAGGGTTGTATCCAAGATACACCCAAATTTCTTATGTAGTAGGACAAGATATACAGATGTCTTTAGTAGATCATTGATATTCAAGTACCATGGCTGGAGTTGGACATGGGTCCTTTGCATCAAAGAAGTACTGAGATGTTTCTTATGAGGCTTGAAACTAGAATCAAAAGTAACCTCATATTTTAGGGCCAAAATTTTTTCTTCAGCTTCCTGATCTTATTTGACTAACCAGTCAAGAATCTCATCTAAGGCTATTAATTTTGTATCAATAGAGTACAACTAATTTTGCATATTTGTACAGACTTGGTTTGTATTGTTTTCAATAATAGTCAGTTTATCTAAACTATTACAGATGTATAAAACATCTTTACAAAGGTCATCAAATTTTTTAGAGAGATGTGAATTAAATCTTGAAATATAGCTTCTATGCTTGAACTCATTTGATGCTTCAACATCTCCTTGAAATGCTATAGAAAAATACTGGACAAGGCCTTGTAGTTACTTGTACATTCCTTTGTGTGGAGGCCACCTTCCACCTTTATATAGACTGACCTTATTTTTTGTATATAATTCAAGCTTATCTTCCCTTGGAATATTCATTAAAGTACAAGGTAACTGATCTTTTGGATCAGGTCCTTGGTTGATTTCTTCATCTTCTATTTAAATGTGACCTATTTTTATAGCTTTCCTGGAAGAAGAGGTAGAGGGTCTGAAAGGAGAAAGAATATACGAATTATTAATAGAAAAGGATCTTGGAAGGATACTGATGGTTTTACCATCACTCTTATGCATAGTATCTTGACCTTTCATTTTTGGAGAAACATTTTTTAACTAGTCAAGTTTCCAATCAGAAGGAATTTTGACAGACTTTATATGACCTTTTTACAATTAGACAGTTCCACTAATTATGCGGGCATAAGGTATATTTTCTAAGATCTTGGGATGATTAGTATTTGTCATAATATACACTATAGAAATATTTATAGAGGCATATTTAAATTCTCCAAAAAATTTCTAACCCAAATAGAGAGGTAAACAAACCCCAACAATCTAGCGATCCATGCTTTACTTTACATCCTCAGTCATGAACTGCAATAGAGAGGTTTGGATAAAACTCAAAATAGATAACTTCATCATTTAAATAACCAATAATAGATAAATTATAAGCATGTTTGAAACTGACTTGGCATCTATCTCACAAAGCTAAATATATAACATGCTTGATATTAATAAGAATCAATGGGGTAATATGTATACGGATAAGGCCAAAATGAAAAAACTTGACATCTTCATGAGATCAGATATAATTAATTTTAGGTTTAGGCAACAAAGATAAAAAATTTGTTTAGAAATTATTTTTGGGCTTATAGCTCAAGGTGTGTTCTATAGATTTGATTCTTAGTTTAACAAAAGACAAATAGATAGATTTATAAGCGTACTTAGATTTCAAAAGCTCATATATTTTATAGAAATGGGAAGACTTAATAGTTAGAGGTTTATACAGATTATATTTGTATTTTGGTTTGCCAAAATCCATCAAATGAGATATCTACTTGGTGTAACTCCATGCGAGTTATCACAGTCAGTGCTCATCTAGATCTCGTAGGTACTATAGTCTTTACTTCAAAATTATTTTGGGGAATTATTACCCAATGGTAGGATTCTATGAATGAAAATGAATAACATGAGTGTGTTCATCATTATCCTAATCCTCTAGCTACATTAAATCATTTGTTAATCAATGAGTTTGCTCTTCCAGTTGGCAACTGAGAACTATAATCAAAGAAATGACTTCTTAAGATGGAGCTCTATGATCTTAAATAGTTTGATGCTTTTGCCAAGTAGTTCAAAGAATTGGCATATGAGAGTAAGAGATTTGGATATACTGCGATCAAGTTAAAATTCTTTCATGCTTTGTCTTATAATCTTATTGATAAAGTCATTGCTTATATAGATCTCAAAACTCTAACCATTGAAGATCTATCTCTTTATGATGTTATTGACTTTGCCAAGCAACAGGCCATGTAATTAGTCTCTGAGACTAAAACCATCCAAAAACTTATAAAGCATAAAGCCTCCCAAATTGATCATTTCTCAAAATAGCCCCTTTTGGTTGTCGACCATTTATTCAACCTCGCAAGCAACAAAAGAAGCACCACCCCCATCTTTCCTTCAAGCACCTATTTTTTCCCCACAAACACTCCTATGATCCTCCTCAGTGTTTTCTTAAAAAATGACATACTTCACATCCTCAGGGTAAGCAACCTATTTCTTATATTTGCCATAAACTTGGCCATATTACCCTATAATGAGATTGTAATAACCTTGTTATTAAAGCTATTTTCACCTCTAACATAGCCGCATGGTGGGATAAAGTTGATTCTGATGAAGATCTTTACCTTTAAGATGACATTTATGAACCAATTCTAGATGAAGATGTAGATGTTCTCAAATCATTATTCGATGATTTAGAGCAACCGCTAATATGCAATGGCCAGGGCATCATGACTACTCACGGCTTCCATATGAAGCACATGGTGACTAGTTTTGTCACCACCAAGAAGTCCTAGAATGAGACATTCAACCAAGAACCAGAGGACATAACATGAGATAAGAATATACTAGAGGGAGACAACCCTCTATGCCCAAGATACATCCTCCTTTACAATTTTAGAGCTCTTTCAAGCCTAGTGCCTCTTGGATATAGAATAAATTCACTAGTACAAAACCACCAAGAGAAATACTAGCACCAATAATAGATCCATAATGGGATGTTCTATTACCCACACCAAAAGAAGAAAAGGATGAAGAAGTTAAAAGCTCTTTCTACTTAGACCAAGATTACTACCAAGGTGAATGCAACAATCTTAGAGAAGAAGAAGAAGAAGTCATCTATTCTGAGCAAATTGCTGTATAAGATCTAGAGAGACAAAAATTGGTATGTACTAATATTCCTCCCTTATAAATTCCACAACTAGCTTACCTCACTCAGTTGATAAATGGAAAGTTTGCCCAATTCATAACTTTAGAAATAAATGACAGACTTATAGATGCTCAAATAGATATGGGAGATTCTCTCTCATTTTTAAAATCCCAGATCATCAATGACTAGAAGACATTAGATGATACTCTGGCTTACAAGAGCCTAGATGTCTAAGGGAATAGTTTTGTATGTAACAAATATAAACACCAACAATCCCTTAGGATTCAAGATAAAATCTTCCAATGTGATTTCTTTGCCTTAGATAGAATTCCTATAGATGTACTACTAGGGGGTGCTTGTATTGACTGATACTCACCTTATGGATCAACCACTAAGAGTATCATGTTCACTATAGATAATGAAAAGGCTATAATCCCTCACCTTATCTATGCAACTGAGCAATTCCCAAGCTCAATGACCCAAACACTTGAGTTAGTAATTCTTGCTAAAATCCAAGCCATAAGAGAAAAAATTAAAACCATTATCTATTTTGACAACCCTCAGTATTATGGTCCAAATCTATGATTGAAATAAACATTAAGCTCATCGAAGGAAAGCATATGAAGATTGGGAAAAAGATCCCAATCCTAACACAAGATTACAATGATATGGAAATACAGATCAAGGAATTGAAAAGTAATGGTTTCATAGAAAAATCTACCTCTCTTTATTGTTGTTATGCCTTCATGGTAAATAAGCATTCATAATAGAAAAGAAGAAAGAAAAGAATGGTCATTAACTACAAACCATTAAATTCCATTACTCAACCCTTTCCATATCCTATTCTTGATAAGAGTTATCTCCTAGAGAAGGTAGCAATGTGTAAATATTTCTCCCAGTTTGATTGTAAGTCAGGCTTTTATCAGATCAGGGTCAGAGAAGTCGATAGAGAAAAGACAACATTTAGCTGCCTATTCAACCATTATCATTGGACTGTTATGCCATTTGGCTTAATGAATGACCCATCATTTTACCAAGTCCACATGGATAGCATTTTTCAAGGCACTTCAAATTTTGTGTGTGTATATATTGATGACATACTAATCTTCATCAATTCTCTTCATGATCATTACTCCCATGTCACACAATTTTTTAAGTTGGTAGAAGATGTAGGGATTATCCTATTAGAGACAAAAATTCAGCTCTATAAAACTAAATGCAATTTTCTTGGAATGATCATCCAAGATTCAAAATTGAAGATATAGCCACACATAAAATAAAAAGTCAACAATTTTCTAGAAAATATTTATAAACCAAAGCTTCAAGCATTTTTGGGATTTTTAAATTATTTAAATAGCTTTTATCCTAACTCTGGTGAAGATAGGTTTATACTTCAAAACCTTCTCCAAAAAAAGAAAAAATTCCAATGGAAGGATAAACATACTTCCGATATTTGTAAAATCAAAAATAAGGTAGTGCTACTTCTAAAACTTCATATCCCAAAATTAGATACATTTTTGGTTTATACTGATGTCTCTGACATTTCATGGGGAGTACTTGTTTGTATATATGAAAATAAAGAATTTGTTTGTGAATTATCTAGTGGAGTGCTCAATATAAATGTTCTCAAGTGGATCTCCTCTAATAAAGATATTTACGCTATAATGAAATCTCTAGAGAAGTTTATGTTAAAACTTTTGCATCTACCACACTTTATTGTAAAAATTGACTGTACTAGATTTCTAACCTTTAGAGAAAAGGATCATGGTCAGAAAGATGGTTGTGGTAAATTTATTAGATGGAAAGCTTTATTTAATCAATTTAACTTCTCTATAGAACATATTAAAGGTACTGAAAATATTACGATAGAATGGCTCAGCGAAAATCTGCCTACAACTCTAATGCATCAACCCATTCCTAGTTTTAACTTAACTAGAATATACAACCAAGGATTTGATTCTATGAATATTCTTGCACATGCCTTTATTATTTTGTGTTGGAAACATCATAAATAGGATAATGGTTATAATGCATCTAACATCGCCTTATTATTCCACTCCTATCAAATTTTGATCCAATAATATGGCATTTTGACTAGTTTGATTATTTGAGCACCAATTTCCTAGGAATTTGCACCAAAATTGACTAATCATGTTTAAAGCTAATTAATTTGAATCAAGAGCTTAAATGTATTTTTCATGTAGGTTATTGATTATTTCATTAATAGAAATTCATTGTGAATAATTACATCACCTAATGACATCATCTATGGGGTGGCATCCACAAGCCATAAGTGCCACAAATATTTGATTAAGCCCTCCCAAGGTTATTTAATGCCTCTCTATTCCAAATATTTATAAATGAATTTATTGATTTTACCCTCCAAAATTAAATAGATTCTTAGCCACACATCTTCATATTGAGATGGATAGTCTAGGTTCATTCTAGTCAAATAGGAAAATCTATAAATAGAAGGCCTCACACTCATAATTTTAAGCTCTCTCAAGCCAAATTTATCATGCTCGAATGATTTCAAAAGTGATTTTGATATATTGTTATAATGCCAAATTATTAAGTCAAGATTCACAAGCTAAAGCCACAAAGCCGATGATGCCAAGAAGAGGTATAGATAATCACAACTCTATTGATAAAGACCTTTGAATCACAAGATGTGCAAGCCAATGAACAAGTCCTTTGAAGCAATCAAAGAAGGTGAGGAAAGTTTGTTATTTATTTACATTCTAATTGTGTTTTAATTTGGTTGTTTTACCAAGACCACCCTAAGATCTAGGCTTAAGGTGTTAGTTCATTAGTGTGTTTTTGGATTTGATTTCCTTTACTAACATGATAGTAATCTCCCATTATTGGATTCTTATGTTCACAAATGATATGCCCAATGGAACTCTATGCATCCTAATATAAAGATGATCAATATAAAAGTCTTAAATTAAAATTTGAATGCTTGAAATGTTTTAAAAATAGTTTTTTGAACTTTGTTTGGCTAGATTTCATATTCATGGGTTTACACAAGGACCATCATTGGTCAAGTGTGACCATGGATGGTTAGGTCCAACCACTGATAGTTGGGTTGAAAAGTAGAAATAGAAATAAAATTTTCATTTTGATTCCTTTTATCATACTTGTTTTGGATTTAAAATATTGAAAAACATTTAAACTCATCAACTAGGCTTTTCCCTTCAGATTTTCTTAATTTTTGGCCTAACACTTATTTAATCTAACATGTTTGATTTTAAGGTTTTGCCTTTGGGTCCAAAGGTTATTGTAAATGGTCATTTATTGACCAATATTAATTTTGATTAATTGTTGATGGTTACTAGTAACTGATTGGCAACAGTTGCCTCTAAAATACTTATAGTTGTTTGTAACCATCAATGGTCACTATGTGTAATTTAATTCAAAACCTGAGAGCTCAAAGTGCAAACTTCATTTTCTAAAACTCATAAATGCTTCTAAGTAGGGGGTTACTCTCTTATTTTTTAGGGTCTAGGCAACCATTAAACATCAATTTTCAATATTAAGTGGTTGTTAACACTTAAATTTGGTGTTTAAAATGAACTAGGCTAGATTTAAACATTTGGATTTGGGTTTAAAACAAGATTCCATGATTTAAACATCTCATATTTGAATTTGGGTGCTTAAAAATAATTTGTAACATGTCCTTTGGTGATTTAAAAAAGAAAATTTTCTTGTTTAGATTGAATGTTTTGTTGTTTTTCTTTATAAGTTTTTGCAACTTAAGGCCAAGGGGCCAAAGAACACCACAAAACATTTTAATTTGGTGCTATAAAATTCAAATCATTTAAAAGTTATGTTTTGTCTTGTTGATTCACTGTTTGGTTAGACTTTGTTTGAAAAAAAATGAATTTTTGCATGCATGCTCTCCTTCTATCTCCATAGGGAACTTGTGGGATCAAAAGTGCCATCTTCATTGCAAACTGTGTCTTAGTCTAAAGGTGTAAAAAGGATATTGTCAAGGTTCTCCCCAAAATTTGCATGGTTTGGGTGATATATAAAAAACCATAGATATTTTTTAATTAGTTTTTATTTTATACATTTTGGATTGTGAGGGGGTACTTCATTACCTCCCATAAGTTCTATAGGAAAGCTTTAACCTGGGGTTTCATCTCCCAGCATCATCTTCAACCCCTCTCCATTGGAGGGTATATAAATTAGGATCCCCTCACTAGGATGGTGGTTTGAGTGATTAAAATTTTTTCATTAGTAGAGGCTAAGCCCAAGATGTATGATCATTTTGGACATTGTACTACACTATGAAAATGATGGATGTAGCGGTTGTGAAAAGAACTAGACCTTTTTACAAAAATCCATTTGACATAGACCCAAATGACGTGATACTTTTATTATGTGCTAACATTAAATTTGGTACACATGGGATCCATTTAGATGGTCTAAAATTTTAGATTTTTAGACAAACCCTACTTTATGCAAAAATATTGATGATGCAAGGTGCACCCCAAGGTCCATGTTGTTGTTTAGCACTTGAGAAAATGGGGGTGTAAAAACCCTAATATATAATGCATTTTTATTTTTTGATGAAAACTTAAATTCCTCTCAAGTGCTCCTATAAAAATGGACTTAGAAAATATTATACAACCTTGTCAATTTAGGGCTTAATATGCTTACTTAGTTGAATTTGTCTTTATCTTAGATTACTAGGTCTTGATTTGAGTAAAAAATTATTTATTAACAAAGACCATAACCAAACACATTGTCCATCAAATTTATTGAATATGGAGGCATTATATTGTTTAGGTGAAGATCATCTTTTTCCTTATTCAAAATTGATATCTTAAACATTGTGTCATATCATCTGAATAGTTTAGACATGGTACACATTTGAGTCTAGACCATTTGCCAAATTTTCTTAGGTCTTTCATTGATAATTTAAATTTGAAATTACATCCTTCTAAATTCTATTAGTGTATTACTTATTCCCATTGAGTTTTGCCTACATAGCCTTATGGCCATTCTATGTCAATTAAGCTTCCTTAGGTTAGATATAAAAGGGTCACATTGGCTAATTATATTTTAATGTAGTTATGTAATCAGAAAAATTAGAGGCTTCTTCATTTTGCCCTTATTTTCCTTATATGTACCCCACTTTTATTTTTTAGAAGGTTAGATATTTTATTGTGATTATATGCAAGCATGTCATTTTTGAAATATTATAGTGTGAAGACAAGCTTGTTCCTCCTTTGTAATTTATATATAATTTCATTTTTACATACATAGATTTACTAAATCTTCTATGCAAGGATATAAGATTGTGGCCAATTTGACATGGTATCAAAGCCATTTTTTCTAGTATTATAGTAATCTTTGTGGTGAGATCTTGCTACATTTATTATTCCAATAAAAAGGAAGGGTTTGTTGGGATTACTTGGAGAATTCATGAAAAAATTTCTAATGGAGCTTCAAATCTCAAAATTGAATGTGCTATTGGTTTTATAAGGTGCCAAAACTTTTGTATCAACTATAAACATGACTTATTTCTAGAACAATCATTTTTTTCCTCTTTTTTTGGCATTCAAAGGCCCTATTTTTCATTTTTAGCAAAAATATATACTTCCTATGTTGTTGTTCAAAAATCGATTTTAGGTTTTCTTCCTTAGGTCAAAATATCAAATAGGTCTCTTTCATAATTTTCATTATTGAAGTATTTTGGACATTTTTGGCTTGTCTTGGTTTATGTGTCATCAAACCTCTATGCTATTCAGATCTATAGGTGGTCATTACTTTGGTTCAATAGTTGAAGAAATTCAGCTTTCATGCATTGGAGAGTCCGCTAACCAATATAGACTTTCAGAGGGCCATTACTTAACTAGCAGACCAACTCAGACTTGTGGAGTTACTTTATTGAAAAATTTATAATGTTAAACAAAGTAGTCTGGAAAACTTGGATTACACTAGAAATACCAACTCAAAGTTACATGGAATCTCTACTTAGTTTTTGAAAGGGCAATTACTTATATAATAAAGTAGGTCCAAAACTCTAGCTTATACTCCAAAAGACTAATTCAGATTTTTAGGGGTCTATTGCTTACTCAGGTTTTCAAAGGGTCATTATTACCTCTTCCATCTAGTAAAGTAGTCTGAAAAGTCTAAGCAAGGCTATCTAAAAAACCAAATTACTCTTCCAAGATCGACTCAAGTTTTAGAAGGGTCATTACTAATTGATGTCAGAAGTAAAGTAGTCTAAGTAAAATTGTTTGAGAAACCTGGATTAATCTTTTGAGACCAACTTGGGTTTTAGAAGGGTGATTACTATTGGAAGTTGGAAGTAAATTTGTTTGTAAAAATTAGATTACACTAAGAACACTAACTCAGAGTTCTAGGGTACCTCTACTTGGGTTTTCAAATGCCAATTACTTATGTCAGCAAAGTAGTCTCTAAACTTTGGATTACTCTTCATAGACCAGCTTAGGATTTTAGAGGGTCTTTAGGATTAGTCTTCATAGACCAACTTGGGTTTTTAGAGGATATTTTCTACTTGGGTTTTTGGGGTATCATTACTTCTATTTTTTTCCATTTCTATCTTTCTTTGTAAAAATTCACGAGAAAAAAATTCCATTTTTGGGAAGGGTCTAAGAATTTGTGGGAGTAAGAACTTGTAAGTGCTATAACTTTCAATATGTTACTCTGTTTTGGATGCTATCTTTTTGAAAGTTCACATAATTTCAAGATCTACACATTTGTGCTATTGTTTTAAGTATTTTATAACATCCATTTTTTCATGGTATAATGGCTTAAAAATCATTATACCTTTCTTGGATGCATTATCAATTGTGCTTGATGTCCCTCTCAGACTCTCTCACACTAATTACTCATAGATGCATTCTTAATGGTGTCCGATGTCCAATATTGAGAATGTGTTACATTATAACTTAAGGGAAGGTCTTGTTGATAGTTCAAGAGGGTACTTGTATTGTGTGAAATATATTTTTTGCTTTCATCTCAATTTTGTAAATTATCTCAATCTAATATACATTAATGGATATAAACATTGAACTGATACACCATTTAACTATCTCAACTAGAAGTCTTAAATGCAACTCACCTAGAGAGGTAAAAGACTCTATCAGATTAATATGGGTGAGGAAACTAAGCCATCTACAGATGTAGAAAAGGTTAAGTGGTACAATAGATGGGATGAGTCCTATCAATTCTTATGCCTATCAATGTCTCTCAACCTTTTATTCCATGTTGAATTTTCAATAATTCACAATGAAGTCTGGACCGTCCTAGACAAGCTTTTTGGAGTGCAAGAAATCATGAGGGGTCATGAGCTAGAGAATAAGATCATCACATTGAGACCAGGTGACTATGAAACCTCATAAGACTTATTTACAAAGTTTAAATCACTGATATTGTAGTTGAAATAATATATCATTAATAAAATAGATGACCATTTGGTTCTATCTATGCTAACAAAATTGGGTCATGACTCTTTAGTTTTCATCTATATATTTCATTCTACCAAACATGTACTTGGATCCACTTGGAAAATTCCATCATTTGATGAGTTTGTTATTGATTTAAATTAGGATCAAGATACATTGGTTAAAATGGGTACATTGAAGTCTTCAAAATCACATGCCTTGATTTTTAATGAAGACAAGAAGAAGCTTTCTAGTAGTGACAACCAAGATAACAAATAGTCTACACTAGATCATGAGCACAAAGAGAATAAAAAATTAGATGTCAAGTTTAAGGAATCATCAAATGAGTCCTCCTCAAGTGGGAAACTTAAGAAGGAGAAACTCAAATGCAACTTTTGTAAAAAACATGGGCATGATGAATCTCAGTGTGTGAAAAAGAAGATTGATACTTTAACTAAGATGCTTGAGAAGAATAACATTAGTGTTCTTGGATCCTCAACTTAGAACATGTCTATACAAGATTATACAAAGGTTAAAGATAAGAAAAGGGTAGAAAAAAGGGAAAGACACTTGTTGCAGTAGCTTCTCAACCTTTTACTTGGGTTATTGATTTGGTTGCTTCCTATCACATGGCCTCTTCAGAGGATCTATTTCCAAAAATAGAGACATGTTCCACACCTTCAATTCTCATGGGTGATGAAAATTTGGTAAAATTTAATGGTAAATGATCGGTTGAAGCAAGTGACAAGACTTTCAATGATCTTTTGTGTGTTCCCTCACTATCCACCAATATTCTATTGATATACTAAATCACTCACATAGGTATAAGGAAGTAAGTTGAGTTCACACCTAATTTGGTGGTTATCAAAGTGCTACATAGTCATATTGTAGTGGCTTATGGGAAGGCCAATCATCTATCTAGGCTATATACCTTCTCACAATTTGCCCCAAATTAGCCTTTAACTACATTGCTTACTCAATCAAATGGAGTGAGAAAACTATGGCATTAATGGTTTGGCTATTTAAACTACCATACCTAGAGTAACTTAGTCATCAAGTATAGTTTTAGGGTTGCATAAAGTTAAATTTTTGGATGGCCTATGCAATGGTTGCTTTCTTAACAAGCATCCAAATGAGAAATATGACAAGGTCAAAGCAAGGAGAGCTGAACAAAATCTAGAAATTGTCCACAATGACATAGTAGGTCTATTTCAAAAAACTTCATTCAATAAGACAAGTCACTTCTCACATTCATTAATGAATTTTCAAGGTACATCTAGGTGTTTTTTTTCAAAAAGAATTTTAAGGTCTTTGATCACTTTAAGGCACTTGTGGAGAAGTAGCCAGATTATTCCATCAAAGTTTTAAGGATTGATAATGGTGGGGAGTAAGTCAATAATAGGTTTGAGATATTTTGCACATAAGAGGGGATTCAAATAAAACACACATTTCCATATAGTCCTCAGTAGAATGGTGTGTCTGAACATAAGAACCATACCTTCAAGGAAATGGGCAACTTCATGATTTAATCAAAATCTCTTGCTCCTTAGTTTTTGGTTGAAGCAATCAACTGTGTATACTACATTTAGAACCATATTAAACACATATATTTGAAAGGAATCAATATTTTCAAAGCTTGGTATGGTCACAAGTCTATATTGGATCACTTTCAAGTGTTTAGATCACTAGTAATGGCCCATGTTCCCAAGAAGAAATGCAAGGCAATAGACCCTTAGAGTCAGTCTTATATCTTTGTGGGATATGTAGAGGGTACTAAGGGATACAAATTATCCATCCTAAAACTCATGAGTTTTTCATTAAAATGAGTGTCAAGTTTCATGAGGACCCACTTGAACTCATTACTCACACTCCAGACTCTTTAAAAGTCTCACTAGACATTGATTCCACCTCAAACAAAGACTTAGATCCATCTCAAAATCCTCCTAATGATCAAGGTAATTATTATTATTATTATTCAAGTTCAAGTGATGAGGATTATCCTCCATATCACACTCACACTTTAGATGATGATGACTCACCCTCTGATTCTCTAGTCTCATATAATTTTGGTCCCACTTGGGCTAGATAGACACTTTAAAGAACTAGAAAATGGGTTGGAAATCCATCAAATACAAGGCATACATGTTCAAAATTTGAGGGGAATTCACATACACCATTGACTTAGATCTTCAAACCTTTCATGAGGCATTTGACATTTCAAAATGGAATTCTGCTATGCAGGAGGAATATATTTCTCTAATCAGGAATAAAACTTGGGACTTCGCGCCTCTTTCTAAAGGAAGAAAATTGGTCCATTAAAAATAGGTTTATTAGACTAAGTATGGTGTATATGGGTCTATTGATAATTACAAATATCATCTAGTTTTAAAGGGGTTTTCTCAAGCGCTTAGCATAGACTACACTGAGACATTTGCTCTTGTAGTCAAGATGATGTCTATCAGACAAACTCTACCCCTTACAACCATACATTGGTGAGATGTTCACCAAGTGGATGTTAAGGGTGATTTTATACATGGTGACCTAAAAGAAGAGATATATATGGAGTAACCACAAGGATTTTTGGAAGATTCCTCAGTCTTCAGACTCAAAAAATCTATCTAAAGACTCGAATAGGCCCTTTGGGCATGTTATGCCAAGATGGATCCCTTTCTCCTCATATTTAGGTTCATCAGATGCCACTTAGATACAAATGTCTAAAAATTTTAGTAGGATGATTCTCTATTGATCATATTTCTCTATGTGGATGACTAATTGATTACAAGGAGCTCATGATCATTTATCTCAATTGTGAAGACTACACTTTCAAATAGATTTTCAATGACAAAAATGGGATTGTTACATTACTTTCTAAGGATTGAAATCATTCAATCAAGTTTTGGGATAAATTTATGACAATCCAAATATTCTCTTAATTTTCTTATGAGGTTTAACGTGTTTGATTGTAAGCCTATGCTTACTCCTTTCTTATTTGGTGTGAATCTCGAGGCTAATTGTATTACACCATTGGTTGATGCAAGTTCATATCAACAGCTTATGGGTAGTCTTATCTATATCACACATATTAGACCTAACATATCTAATGTATTTGGCATGGTATTTTGGTTTATGTAAGAGCCACATGAATTGCATTAGAAAGCAGCTAAGTGGATTTTGTACTACATTTAAGGTTTTCACAACTATGGGATACACTATGGAGCAAAAACATAAGTTGATTTGATTAGATACATAGATTCATATTAGTCTTAAGATATATAGAGTCAAAATTCCACTTTAGGCTATAGTTTCTCACTTGGTTCAGGTCCAATAAGTTGGTCAACAAGAAGCAACAACAATTTATTTATCATCTATAGAGGTAGAATACAGAAGGGCTATCAATGCCACCATAGAGACAATCTAGATTTAAGAGATTCTCACTAAGTTTGGCATCTAGTTTCATAAGCCAATAATCATCTACTATGAAAAACAAAAAACTATCCATACTTGCAAGAATTCAGTTCTCCATCAAAGGACCAAACATATAGAGATTCACATGCATTTTGTCAGGGAGCTTATCAATGATCAAGTCATTGATCTTTCATATTGTTTAACATAAGAATACATTATAGATATTATAACTAAGACCTTCACAGAGAGTAAATTTTTTCATGTCTGAAATCTCATTGAGGTTAGGGCTGCTCCACCTTCTTCTTCCTCCTATGGAGGTTTTTCACTATGTACTTGGGTACCTCATCAGAATTTCATTTTTGGGACCCAATTCTCATCTCACCTAAGCTTTGCTTAAGGGGTGTGTTGGTGTAGTGATTTTTCCCATTAGGTTTTGCCTACATGACCTTATGACCATTCTATGTCAATTAAGCTTCCTTATGTTAGCTATAAAAGGGTCACATAGGATAATTATATTATAATGTATTTATTTAATTAGGAAAATTAGAGGCTTCATTATTTTCCCCTAATTTTCCCTATATATATATATCCCACTTTTCCTTTTTGGAAGGTTAGATAGGTTAATGTGATTATATGCAAGCAGGTTATTTTTATAATATTTTCATGTAAAGACAATCTTATTCCTCTGAAATTTATCTATGATTTCATTTCCACATACATATATTTTATCAATCTTCTATGTAAGGATCTAAGGTCGTGGCCATTCTAACAAGTTCATAAGGTTGATGTTTTAAAGTGGGTCCTCTATTTGCACTAGACTTGAGGGAACTTGGGTTCAATTTTCAATTTAGATTAAGGTTCATTTATAGACTCATTAGCATTTTTTATTGGTGAAATTAGGTTCTATTGTGCATTAATTTCACTCCAATTTCATAAATGAAATTTTATACTACATCTCCTATTACCATTCTTTTTGTACCATGGTAAAATGAGTCTTGAGTCCATTTGATCCAAAACTTTTGCCTTATAAATTTGTCAAACTTTATGTGTGTATGTCATTTGAGTTGAGGAGGGAAGCATTACGTTTCCCAAAAACATGTCAAACCATTTTGGCTTAGAGTTTTAAAAATAACATTTGTCAAACCATTTGATAATTTTATCATTGTTACACTACTCAAATTATTTCATAGACTTATTTGCATAGAGTCTAATTTTTTAAATTCTAACCAATTCGAGTATACTTTATGAGTCTTTGTCTAGTGCATTTATACCATTCACTTTTATCTAGACTATTAGTCAAAAGAGTCTATTTTTTGTTGTTATTTACAAGAAAATAATCTATCTCCAAGTGCCTTTGGTTTCATACCTCATACAAATTGATCAATTTTTTGTCCAAAAGTAAAATACCTAGTCTATGTTAAAGTGTTTCAAACCTATTAGATTAAATATCTCACTCTAATTTTTAAGTCTAGTTTTTGATGTTGCGTTTGGATAGAATTCTTAGCATGTACCTTTGTTTGAGCCTAGATCTTAACACTGCTTTTGGCCAAAATACTTAACAACCTTTGTTTTTCCTAGATTATACTCATTTGAAACACTTTGTTCCTAGAATTTGGCATTTTGATTTTTGGTCCATTTACTTGACCTTTTTATGTGAGATGTTAATGTTATACATTTGATGTTAGCTTATTTTATCACAAGTCATTAAAATAACCTTTTTAGATATACAATTCCATTATTTTGAGTAGGTTAGACCAAGTTTGAACCTTGTGACCTTAATTTTTTAGAGTTTGTAAAACTATATTCCCTTTTAGTAGCGAAGCATTTACTATTGATCCCAACATGTCTTCCTACACTCCTAGTGGCATCATGTATAATCTAGGGCTTAACAATGTAGTTGCATAATAATAAATCATTCAAGACCCCTATGGAGATGATATTTTTTATGAGATGGATCCTTACCCATATTATAACACTCAAACAGGGGAATAAAATTAAGAGCCAATGGTCCACGATTTGGTTAACACACCTCCATACTCAAAGCAAGATTAATGAAAAATAGAGAAATACTTAGCTGTGGTACCTTTAGTTGAAGAACCATTTCCTCAATAATTTTATTATGTTACTATGCCATTAATGTATGATCCTTATCTATTTGGGCATCACTTATTAAAAAACAAGGATGAGATTTTTGTTAGAGCTATAGAAGTAGGGGCTAAGTTTTTAGCAGACTTCCCCCATGATAATTTGTCAAGTCTAGTAAGAATTCCTCATAATTTACTTTATAGTCAACACAATAAACATGATTCTTATATAAACCCTCTAATTCTAGTCCCAATGACATATTAGGAACCTCGTATGCTTTTCAAAGGAAAAGGCCTCATGGAGGATCACTTTATATGAATGAGATAGTATACAAAACTTATTTAAACCTAGCACATAATTTCTTTAATATGACCTTGTAAAATAGGCCTCTTATTGATTTAACTCCTTCAACATGAGTTTTAATGGAATTGACTTGTCAAAAAAATTAGGGTGTAGATGCATTTATGAAAAACACTTTGGTTATCAACATGTTCCATATCCTAACCATTGAATAAGTGTCTTCTACTTTTATGAAAATCACTAACCAAAACACAATGGATAATGTGTAATAAATGTTCAATCCAACCCAAAGTGGTGTTAACACACAAAAAAAAGTTCACAAACAAATGTGCCTTTAGTTAACACTATGAGTGGTTCTCAAAATCAAGGAGTAGGGGTTTGTATGTCCCAATATCAAATAAATACCACTAATCCTCAACCAATTGCTTCTTCAATTAGTCAACCAACATGATTAAGTAGTTAGCCAATAACCAGTACTAGGCGATAAAAAAATGTGATGAATTTTACTCCTCTCCAATAGGCAATGAGTAATATTATAAAATAGTAGGCATCATCCAACATATCAATAAAATAGAGGCAAAACATATTATCACCTCAACAAGGGGCAAATGATGTTTCACCTTTCTAACTAGTAGTGAACATACATCTTTCATTGTAGACTAATATGCCAATTCAAAACCAAATGATGTCTAACCAACAACATGAAAATATTGGTCAGTGATAAATGTGAAATCTTCAACATACATCTACTTCTCAATTATGATTCATTCAATAAAGAGGTTCCAATATTACTCAAGTACTAACTAGGAAATGATTTCCTATTGTCCATAATGTGCCACAAGTTTAGAGATAGGGTCTTGGTTCATAAGTACCCCTCAATCAACAAATTTTGACTAATCGATTGTAGGTCCCTATTCAAACTCAAAAATCATAGTATGTCACTCCTAGCCATATCATTCCCTCTTAACCATAATTTACCCAGAATCAAGCCCATATATAAAACCCCAACCAAAATATTACATAATCACAAATTTAATTTCAATAATTACAACCTAATACATGCATGCATACTCTTGGTCCATTCCTTAACCAAACCATTATTACACAACAATAAATACCTCCATTATGCCCTAGTTAAGGTATACCACTTGTGACAACCCAACCTCCACCTCAAACCAATGTTCCCTCTAGTTTCCTAGCTAAATAAATAAAATAAATGAAGGATACCATTTCCACCATCCAAGGTGGGAAACAAACCAAAAATTTTAAGTTTTATGATGTGTGTTCATACGCATACAACATGGATTACTTGTAGATACCATTTCCTCCAGGGTATGAACCACCAAAATTTGACAAATACAAGGGGAAAGGTGAACCCAAGGCCCATTTAATAGAATTATTTGTTACATGCAAGATACTATTACATATTAACATATAGTTTTTTTAATTTTTCCCAAGGAGTCTAGCATGACAAACCTTGAATTGGTTTTTGAATTTTCACAAGAATTCAACATCAGATTTTGATGATCTTTTAGACAAATTTGTGCAACACTTCCCATACAATCTAGACCATGATATTTCATTGGTCAATCTAACACAATTGACTTAGAAGATATGTGAATGTTTTCCAAGTTATTTATAATGATGGAGATCACTTTCAATATTATTTACCCATAGGCTACTAGACAAATAATTAGCTATTATGTTTACAAAAAAATTACATAGTCAAATATCTTACCATCTAGAACTACAATATACACATACCTTTAGGAAATTTATTGATAAAGGTTTTTTGAATGAGTGATTCTTTAATAATAAATGGATAATTAAACATACCTCATCAAATCAAAATCAAAATACCAATCAAGGAAATGGATAGAACTAGAACCAAAACCAAGTCCAAGTGCAAACATCATAATTGACACATACCAATAACTATGAAAAACCCAAGTCATTCAAATATAATAAGAAAGTTTTTGGAAATGGAGTATTCAAATTTTGACATGTCCAAATGGTGACAACACCATCTACTTATCCCATGAATCATATACAAATTACTCATAACCCACAACCTTTTCAGTAAACATAACAAGTGCAACAACCCAAGCCTATGCAATAAATGCAACAACCTTTTCCATTACAAATCCCTCCTCTAATGAGAAAAATATCTACTCATCATATTTTTAGTGACCTTGGATAACCTATTCAATTTATTTTTTGTAATCTCACCATCTCTAATCTAATTAGTTAGCCTATATCAAATAATTATCTTCAAGGTATTCCTTATCTTGATTGGTACCAATAAGATGAATTCTGTGAATATCATTAGGTTAAATAACATAATTTATTATGTTTTGTGTAAAAAAAAATTTAATTTAGAATATTTTGGATAATAAGGAGATAGAATTAGATGCTAATTCTTCCACTTCCAATCAAAACCTTGGAATCTATCAAAACCCCTTTCCCCAACATAACAACCAACCACAACAATAGTAGCAACAATATAAACAATGGACAATATAACAACAAAAACAAAAACAATATAAACCAGTGAGATAGAATCAACTGAATCAACAGTATATAAACCAACAATTTCAACTTAATGGATAGGACCAAGGTTAGAATAACAATAACTAACAGACCTACCATGCAGTTGCACATGATTATAACAAGGTTGTAAGCCATATTACAAGAGGTCACATTTCCACCATCTCCATTAATATAAGACTAAATAATAATCACTCAAGACCTTTTATAACTAATTCCAATCAACCAACTCACATTAATAATAATTCCTTGACTAGGGACTGCATACAAGCATACTAATAAGCATGGATTACTAATTTTTGACCCTATACTAATAATTTGTCTTTACCTAATGACACACATAAGTGTAATAGAAACTAAGACTTGTTATATTTGTTCCCCCACCACCAATACCATTTATTAGAAATTATTGTCTTTTATCCCAACCTAATTGTATAATCATAACTCGATAGTCAATGATTACCATCCTAGGCTGACATCCATCTGCCACTTTGCCCATCATCCAACCAGTCATTTTACCTTGAAACAAACCATTTAAAATAGTTCAAAATAATATGTTTGACATTATGGAATAATTAAAAAATATTCCAACACAAATCTCTATTTTAGATTTGTTTCATATGTCAATAATCCATAAAAGCATCTTAAATGAATTCCTTATCCAATCCATAGTTTCAAGTGACATATCCCCTAACAACTTTCAAGCTTTGGTTGGACACCTAGCTCTAGCCTATCAAGTAAGATTCAACCAAAGAGATATGTCATCTATTGGCCTACTACATGATAATACATTATATATTGAAGTTTACATAAAACAACACAAATTGAAACATGTCCTTATAGACAATAGATTAGGTCTAAACATAGTGTCTTTACAACTATCAAGTTTCTTAGGTAAATGAAAATAGATCTCTAATTAAAAATATTAACCATTAAATCCTAAGATAATTAAGAATGAGAATCATAAGGCATAATCTATTTACCCCTTATCTTTGAGCCTTTAACCCATGATACACATTGCCATGTGCTAGTTCTTGATTTGTCATACAACATGCTTTTGGGTAGACCTTGGTTATATTAAATTTGTATAGTCCCATCGATTTTGCATCAATATATCAAGTTCTCCCATTCAAGAATGGAGCTTTGTATACCAAGATATTTGCATCCATATGAGGATTACAATCATCTAGAGGCTAAGTTCAAGAGCTATAAATACCATTTCAACATGAATCTAGTTTCCAAATGGGATAAGGGAAATTTAATACTCTTTGATTTATTAGAGGATAACTACATTGATCCTAATACCCTTAATTAACTTTCCCACATACTGCCTCTTAAAATATATAATCATTATACCATCTCATCTAATGGCCCAGGAGAGTATTTGACCCATGATACCTATCACATTATAAACCTTCCACATAACCCCAAGTCCTTTAGAAGACTTAAAGACAAACCACTTGACCTAGAATGGTAAAGAAAGGGCAAAGGTAATCTTCATAGTCTATCACTTGGCACTTTCATACTGACCTCTAGCCAAGATTAGGACCCTCTCAAAGGTAATGAATCCTAGTTGTATAATGACAAGTAGGCCAATTATTATAAAAATGAAAAGTATCTTATTCCTAATAGGATCATATAAAATTAAGAATATGAAGGAGGAGGCCTTAAACCAAATAAATATGGAGCACTTAAGCCAATTTATATGACTAAGTATAAAAGATCCTATATACTTGGATTTAAACTACCTTGGGGTGACCCCATATATGTTAATTATGTTTTAATGCCTATGATTAGTGATGATGATGTTGATAGTGAAGCAGAGTCAAATCATAGCCATTTTCATGACCTAACTGAGACCAATCTATTTGACACTCATTCCATTTGTACCCTTAAGATAATAATTCATCACAAACCACTTCTATTATATTATCCCAAACTGATAGACTGGGGTCAACAAGAATCCGATGTGCTGATTGATGAGTTTCAAAAAAAATAGGATTTATATGATTTTCTAAACCTTAGGGACAATATTCTATTAGGGGACCATAAATTAGGGTCCTGAATCAAGTTAAATCCTAAAGCCTATTTTAGATAATGGATGAACACCCTTAGTTAAAATAAAATAAATAAAACATTGAGGTCCTAAAGTGATAGCCTCTTTGAGGCACTTTTAAACCAGGGAAAAAGTAAATAAAAAGGCCAATCTAGTGGTGAAAACCTATTTTAGGCACCATTAGATGAGGGTGTTAAATATTCTTCAAACATAACTCAATAGACCATCAATGATGAACTTGTCTATGGGTTTGAGTTTGGTTTTGAAGAACAATAAGGATCTGATCAAATCATTCAAGAGTTTATAATATTATTTATTACATGGCCATCCTTACCATTTTGAGATTCTAATTCATCATGCCTAGGAGAACTCAAATAACTGGTCCTAATAGAGGACTCCAACATAGCCAACCAATTCAAATCTTTACCCACTAGTCTTGAAGATGGTTTGACCGTTCTAGTGGAAGACATAACAAAAGTTAACATCGAGGCCCTAAATGAATTGAAATGGATCATGATAAGCATTAACCTTATTGATAAGGAACATGCATTCCTTACTACCTTTTTAGGGGAATTTATTGAAATATTTGCATGGGCCTATTCTAACATGCTAGATTTAGAACCTGCCTTGGTTATGTACCACCTTGTGGTACATCTTGATTATAAAATGGTGAAACAAAAGTTGTGTAATATGCATCCTCACATTGTTCTATTAGTGAAGAAATATTAATAAAAACTCATGAAAGTAAGATGTATTCAATTGATCGACTATTTAGAGTGGATCTCAAATGTTCTGCAATTTAGGGAAAAACCATAAAGAATCAAGATATGCACTAATTTTAGAGATATAAATAAGGCATACCCCAAGGATGAATTTTCTTTGTCAAATATTGACATGATTATTTATTCTATAGTGAGTTATGAGATGATTTCACTGATGGATATCTTTTTAGGGTACAACTAGATCATAATAGCACTAGAAGACCAACATAAAATGACATTCACCACACCATGGGGAACATTGTGTTATCAAGTTATGTTGTTTTGTGTTAAAAATTCTAGATCCACATACTAAAGAGCCATGACCATCATATTTCATGATATGATGCATGTCATAATTAAAGACTATGTTGATAACATTATTAGCAAATCAAAGATCAATGTTGATCATCTATTAGTAATACACAACATATTTGAAAGACTACATGAGTATAAAGTTAGGATAAACCCTAAGACGTGCATATTTGGAGTTACTTCAAGAAAATTTATTGGCTTCATTTTGTCTAATCAAGGCATTAAATTTGATCTAGCTAAAGTACAAGTCATAACTTAGATGTCACCACTGACTAATTTGAATCAACTTCATAGTTTTTAGGGCAAGATCTAGTCTATATAATGCTTCATATCATAATTGGCTAATAAATACCATATTTTTATGAATCTTCTAAAGAAGAGAGTCACATTTCACTAAGATGATCACTGCTAGATAGGGTTTCAAAAGTTAAAAGACTATCTAGTAAACCCAACTATTTTGTTTTCTCCCATGCTATAAATCCATTCTTATTATATCTATCAGCTACAAATAATGCCCTGGGGGCACTTTTGGCTCAACACAATGATAATCAAAAGGAACATGCCATGTATCACTTAAGCCATACACTAGTCACATATGAACATAATTATATGCCCATTGACTTGCTTAGATATGATCTTCATAGCTTTGAAATCACACCATTACATGTTAAATAATAATACCATGGTTATCTCAAAAGTAGATATGCTCAAGTATATATTATATAAAACAACTTTACAAGGCTGTATAGCCAAATGGATCATGCTTCTTAGTGAGTTTGAAATTAAGTACATCAACCAAAAAGCCATTAAGGGGTAAGTTTTTGTAGATTAGCTTACTAAAGAGCCCTTTGCCAATGAAAAACTATTCACATTACAATTTATTGATGAATCCATTATGACCATCATTGACACACTCTTGAGGAGAAACCCTAGAAGTTGTATTTTTATGGATCATTCACAACACATGGATCGAGGGTAGGCCTTTATCTATTACACTACAAGGGGACCTAATACCTAAATCATTCAGGATCAACATTTCTTGTACCAACAACATGGTTAAATATGAATCACTTATTTTAAGGCTTTATCAAATGGTATAATGGAACATATCTCATCTCATGGTTTATGGTGATTGTTATTTAATCATTAATTAGGTTATAGACCACTTTTAGACCAAAGATGACAAGATGGTACTATACAAGGCCATGGTCGACACTTTTAAACAAGAAATTGTTGATGTCTAATTTGAACATAGATGTTATGGCTACTATTGGATCTCTAATTTGACAAATAGACAAGGTTAAATAATATTAGTTCCTCATCAAAAATTTGATAGTGTAAGCTCATGAACCTTCAACCATCATGATGATCTATGATATTATTGGTCCTAGATCTATTTGGTATTTAGGCCTTTACAACTACCTCCATGCCAAAATTATGCAACCTATCCTATCTTGTAAGAAATCCAAAGCCTTTACTCACCAAAACACTCATTATACCTTACTTAGATCAAACCTATACCATTGTAGTTTTGATAGAAATATGCTTCATTATTTAAATTGAGTATAATCTACACTAGTGTTATAAGATGTTCATGAAGGAGTATGTGGATCCCACACTAGTGGGGTTATCCTCTCCAAAAAACTCCTACATATTATTTACTATTGGAAAATAATGGATCTAGATGCAGATGCATATGTGAAGAAGTGTGAAAAATGGCAATGACATGCTAATCTAATTCATTCCCCAACCATGACTCTAAAACCAATGCTTACACCATGGCTATTTGCTACATGGGGTCTTGACCTCATTGGGAATATAAACCCCACCTCATCTGATGGCCATAAACATATCTTTACCTCCAAAAAATATTTCACTAAGTGGGTGAAGTTATACCCCTCACTTACATTACCAGAAATAAAATTTACAAATTCATTTTTAACCATATTATATACCGCTATAGTATCCCCTTTGACATTATATCTAATAATGGTGGATCATTTAAAAATAAAGATGTCAAATTTTTATGTGTTGATTATAAGATTAATCAACATTTTTCTATGGAAAATTACCCGCAAGGTAACATCTAGGTAGAAGCATCCAATAAAACCATTGTCAACATCCTTAAAAATATTGTCAATGATACTAGCCATGATTTGCTCCTCCAAATATTTTTCACCTCTGGGCATACCAAACTAATCACTATATCCCCATAGGAGAAAATCCATACTCACTTATTTATGGAACTAAGGCCATTGTTCTAATTAAGGTTGAATTACCTTCTCTATGCATCTCTTTGAAGCATATCCTTGATGATGAAGACTACCAAGTAGCTTTCCTACAAGAGCTAGAATTAATTCATGAAAAAAACATGACCACACTCAACAATATGCAAGCATACCATAACCATCTTAGTGGATAGTACAATTAGTGTGTCAGGTATAGAGAATTTAAACTTGGTGATCTTGTCCTTGAAGAGGACTAAAGTAACACCATGATTGAAAAGAATCATAAAGGCAAGTTTAAACCAAACTTGATAGGCCCCTTCATCATTGTTGAAAATTTTAGCACCAGAGCATACAAGCTCACTACAACAGATGAAGATGAATTTGATGATTCAATAAACATTATACACCTCAAGTGTTACTTCAATTGAGTGACTTGGGGTATTGTCTATGAAGACCATTTTAGTTTTACTATAATATTATCATTCTTCCTTTTACCATCTATCATTCTATGATACCTTTCCCATCAACCAAGTTATTTTCTCCCTTCCTACTTGACCCTTTGACCTTGGTTCCATTCCATGGGTTCCATAGACACTTTCAATAGGATGATTTAGATTTAATTTTGATAGTGGATTTAGTATTTCCAGCAAAGATAATATATTGCATTGTAAGATAGAAGTTTGGTAGTTGCATCCTTCATTTCTTGTTTCATTTTCTCCCATTATCATGCTACTAATTATAATCACCTATGGGAAAATTAGTATCATTGAACTATGCCATTATTTCTTAATTATAACCACCTATGGAAAAATTAGTGGTAGTAATTGTTTATCATGCCTTGAAGTATCACCTTGCCATTCCTATGATTTACTATGACATTTACCATCTTTGCCTATTTTGTTTGAATCGGTTGCTACACTAGTCAGATTATTCCACTATAAGGTGGAATTACTATGACCTAGGGACATTTTGGGACTATGTGGATTGTGTTTGATTCATGTTGAGGTCATCTCATTCCATTTTTACTACCACTCTTTCATCATTTTATGAGCAATTTAAGCCACACTCTCACTATTTTGTGAGCTTGAACCATTTAGTATCTCGTCATTCTCAATTGAGTTGAGATACTCCAAAATTTCAAAAATAGTAGAAGATCATTTAGAAAAAACCAAAAACATTAACTACTTTTCCTTAAGGATTCTTGGAACCTTTACTAAGTCACAGGTAAATCACTTGCTCCTTAGTTTCCCCATCCTTTTTGGCCTTTTATCCCATGCACTTTCCATTTTGTAAGATCATTCTTATTCTTCTATCCAATCCATCATGTTTGTTTTTCATTATTTATCATTTTATTCCTATTTCTTGGGAGAACTACATTTGGCCTAAAGTTTTTTTAGATCATCACATCCATGAAACTATGTAGGTAGAATCTACTTTCTTAGATCATATGGAGATAGCTCAGCCATCCCCTTTCTTTTTTTCTACTCCTCCATTATTTTTATTTGTTAAGTTGCCTATTTTCTATGGGTAATTTTCATCACATTATTTGTACTAACATTAGGACTAACTATTATTTATTTCTTTGTTTCTTTTCTTATTTCTTTGTTTGTTTGTTTGATTTCACTATTGTTGCCTTAATTTAATTCTACATGCATTTATTGGGTGATTCCTTGTACACTTATTCTTAAATCCATTGATATTCATGCATCAATATTATCATCATGGTCTTTATCATTGGTACATTATTTACAATTGAGTATTGGATCGAGAGTCAGTCCTTATGCATATTTTAGCCCATTCATCATGGTGTTCTATCATGATGCCTACCATTACATGATATAGAAAAAATAGCTTTAATAAGTATACAAAATAATGGTATAATCAACATCTGCTCAATACTAGCATTAGAAACATACTGATTGAATCCCAATCGTATCCTAAATAGAGTACTTAAATAATGAAAGAATTTCAACCTTTGTTAGTTTAGATGAGCATATTAATAATAGAAAGTTGTCCCAATTAATCTTTATCATCTATATTAAGTTACCATCATCATGTTTTGAATCATCAACCAATCAAAAATGTTTTCCATAATTAGGGTCCCATGATTATAACCACCAATGGGCAAATCATTATACACCATCATACCTACATTCTCAATGATTCTAACTACCTATGGGAAAATAATTGTGTTATCACCAATCATTTAATTTTTTTTCCTAATAGGGGCATGTTTTTATCTTGTTTATCTATCCTAATTGGGGAATCTCCATCTTCTCAATGATTATAACCACCTTTAGGCAAATCATTGTGTTATCATACTACATTTCCACCATCTAGGTATAATGCTTATAACTACCTTTGGGTAAACCATTGTAAACCATCCCACTTACATTATTGATTATTTTTCCCAACTTTGATAACATCATTGTGTTTCAACCCCATAATTTTCTTCCTTTTGTTTTAATTTTTTCCTCTTCTCAAGGGATCTATTGTTGACCCCTTTGCCAATCACTACCTTAAGGGGGAACCATATAATTCATGTATTGTCATTGAAATTGTAGGCATACAAGACCTTTTCATTCTTTGAGAAGACATTATTATGCATATAACTTTAAATTCCTTCCCAAAGAAGGGAAAACTTTAGACACCTAAAAATGGTCACCAATGAACTCTGACCAAGCTTCAAACCAATTTATATCAAACAGACTAATTTGGGTTAAAAAAACTAAAACATACTAAATGGTTTGAACTTGTCATATAAAAGTGCCAATTTTGGCCAATTTATCCCTAAATGGGGCAATGAATTTTATGTTATACCTAACCTTGATCAATTTATTTGAGTGAAAATGATGATTTTGTACCTGGGTGCTCTAGATTACTCTTTTCTACTAGTTTTCTTTCATAAGACATTTTCCTTTTTTATTTTGTGTTAGAAACATCCTAAATGGGATAACGGTTCCAATCCATCAAAAATCACCTTCTAATTCTACCCTAGTTAAATTTTAACTCAATAATATGACATTTTGACCAGTTTGATTATTTGAGCACCAATTTCCAAAGAATTTGCCCCAAAATTTGACTAATCATGTATAAATATAATTAATTTGAATCAAGAGCTTAAATGTATTTTACATGGAGGTTATTTATTATTTCATTAATGGAAATTGATTGTGAATAATTACATTACCTAGTGACATCATTTATGGGGTGGCATCCACAAGCCATTAGTGCCACAAATATCTAATTAAACCCTCCCATGCTTCTTTAATGCCTCTTTATCCTAAATATTTATGAGGGCATTTATTGATTTTAGCCTCTAAAATTGAATGGATTCCTAGCCACACATCTTCATTTTTAGATCAATGGTTTAGGTTTATTTAGGTCAAATAGGAAAATCTATAAATAGAAGGCCTTACATTCATAATTTTAAGCTCTCTCAAGCCAAAGTTGTCATGTTCAAATGCTTTTAAAAGTGATTTTGATATAGTGTTATTATTCTAAATTATTGAGTTATGCTTCACAAGCCAAAGACATAAATCCAATGATGCTAAGAGGAGGTGGAGATAGACAAAACTCCATTAATGAATACCTTTGAAGCATAAGCTGAGCAAGTAAATGAATAAATCCTTTGGAGCAAGCAAGGAAGGTGGAGAAAGTTTTTTTTTCTTTACATTATAGTTGTGTCTTCATTTGGTTTTTAACCAAGCTCCCCCTAAGATATAGGCTTAAGGTGTTAGTTCATTAGTGTGTTTTTGGATTTGATTTCCTCTACTAACACAATACTAATCTCCCCTTATTGGATTCTTATGTTCAAACCTATAATTAATTAAAGTGGTGACATTTGGTTTTGTGTTGACTTTAAAGATTTGAATGAGGTATCCTTGAATGATCACTATCATTTTCCATCCATGTAGTAGATCTTACAGATGGTGGTTGGTTCAAAATGTTTCTCTTTCTTAGATGGGTACTGAGGTTACAACCAATGGGATTTATGCTTACAAGCTGATGCCTTTTGGTATTTTCAATGATGGTGCCACATTCAAAAAAGGCATTGACATGTCTTTCTAGGGTTTACTTAATTAGATGGTGCTTGTGTACTTGAATGATATAAAAAATTTATCTAAGAAGTAAAGTGACCACTTAAACCATTTAAGATTCATCTTTGAGAGGTGTAGGGAGATTGGGATTTTTTTAAGCCCTAAAAAGGTATGTTTTCTATTCACGAAGGTAAACTATTATGGCATGTTGTGTTCAAAATAGGAATAGCCATTGACCATGAGAGGATAAGTGTCATATTTGCCTTGTCTTTCCCTCAACATAAGAAAGGACTTAAAAACTTCTTTGGGAAAATAAGTTTTGTGAGAAAATTCATACCTGATTTTGCATGTTTTGTCTAGCCTTTAACAATAATGTTGAAGAATAATCAAGTCTTATCTTGGTTAAAATAAAGAAAGGAAGGTTTTATGGATATCAAGTTAGCCATTATACAAGCACTAACTCTCTTGAATCCTAATTTTTCAAGATATTTCTACATATATGCCTTTGCTAATGTGGAAAACATAATGGCTATGATCATGCGACATAATATGGAAGGTCTTGATCATACCATAGATGTCTTCAGTTAGGGACTTGAAAGATATGAAGAGAGATATAATTTTGTTGAGAAATAAGTTCTAGCTATTTTGAGCTCATTGAAAAAAATTTGATCCTATGGTGTCAAATAGTAAGATCCTTCTCATGATTTCCCATTCAGGTATGAGATGCTTCCTCTTGAGTAGAGACATAAAGGATAAGAGGGATAATTAGATCACTAGAGTCATGGAGTAGGATTTTGAGATTAAGGTTACTAAGTCAGTGAGAGCTAAGGGTTTGTGTGAGGACTTGGTTGCTGATCTATAGGAACAAAAAGAGTATGATCTAATGATACCAAATGGCCTACAAGCAACTACACCTATACCTTTCATTGATTATATGCAATAAATGATTAGATTCTTAATGGAATGTGAGTATCCTCAAGGTATGGATAGTAATAAAAGAAGATACTTTAGACATCATTCCATACATTATGCCTTAGTTGATGATATAATATTTAGGAAAGACCTCAATGGAGTGTTGTTCAAGTACATAGAGGTTGATTAAGTAAATAGACTCTTATAGTAGTTCTATGATGAACTTGTAGGAGGTAACTTCACTCTAAAGACAATACCATCCTAAATCATGAGGGATGGTTACTATTGGTCCAATATTTTAGAATATTCCTACACGTGTTAGGAAGTTCCAAAAGTGTGCATTTTTTAGTGGTAAACAAATACTAACAACCATTTATCCTAACCCCATTCAAGTAGAACAACCCTTTATCCTAACCCCATTCAAGTAGAACAACCCTTCATGTAGTGGGGCCTTGAATTCATAGGTATGATAAACACACCTTATAGTGGAGTGTATAAGTGGTTAATCACTTCCATTAACTAATTCACCAGGTGGGTGGAGCCCATTGCTTTAATAGAGGCTAATGAGACAATAGTGTTGTATTTTTATGATAGTATTGTGATAAGGTTTGGGGTGCCAACCACTATCATCTTAAATATTTCCTTAGCATTTAATTGTATGAAAATAGGTGAATGATATATTCAAATAGGTATATAACCTATCACATCATCCAACTAATACCCCTAGGGAAATGGGCTTGTTGAATCAACAAACAAGAACTTGATTAGGATAATCAAGAGGACTATAGAGGATAACTAAAGAGTATGGTATACCAAGATAAGAACAACCCTATGGGATGATAGGGTGACTCCCAAGAGTGACATTATCAACTAACCATTTGTCCTTATGTATGTAAGATAGGTGAAACTACCCATATCTCTTAAAATACCTATTTTGGATCTATCTCATTAACTTGAGTTGATGGAAAGTGAGCCCATGGGTTTGAGAATGGCATAACTCATGGAACTAGAAGAATCAAGAGACCTTGAAATGAAGACAATGGAATCACATCAAACTCAAGTCAAGAATGATTTTGAAAAGATATCCATTAAAAAATTATTCAATGAAGGTGATCTATTCTTGAAGTGGTATGCTAATAAGGCCAAACTAAGCAACCATATAATGTTTGATACCTTGTGGAGTGGACCCCACCTGATTCATGGCTATAAATAACACAATACCTTTTAGATTTATGAATGAATGGAAAGGTATTACCTATCTTAGTGAATGGGATTAATTTTAAACTTTCTTATTATAATAGGTTCACAACCTTTAATATATTATATTAGATGTTGTTTCCCTCCCTAAGTACTTTGAGCACATTGTTGTTCTTGATATTTTAAGAGTTTATTTCAAAATTTGGAATCATTTTATAAGTTTAAGGATATTTTTGTGACTCAATAGTCCCAATGGATATGTAAAGACACTATTGCATTGCATATAGAGCCATGCAATCCCAAGAGATTACATACAAAAAATTTAACTAGATGGAATATACCATTATCCAAAACCATTAATATACCTTTTCATTGTATATTAATTTTATACACCTTCATAAATCAAATATTTTAGGTAAAAAGTGGAGAAGTTCAAATTTACAAGTTTCAAGGTTTTAACATGCAAGTAGGGACAGTTGGAAAAGGTGTATTTAAGAGTTTTAAAGGATTAGATGATGGTATATGATGATTATAATAGTTTTATGGGTTATTAAATTTCTAAATTAAAAATTAATTAGGTATTTATACCTCATAAATCTCAATATATTCCTAATTCTCTCTTCCCAGGTTTATTGGTTCTCACTTTCTGAGTGTGTTACAGGTATAGATTGGTGACTCTAGATGGATTTTATGGTTTAAAATAAGAAAAAAAAGATTAAAATAGTTGCATGGGTACATTATAGTCATAATTAAAAAATAATTAAATATTTGGACCTCATAAAACTCAATAAAATGGCAAAAATTAGAGCTACACATGTTTAAAAATGAGACAAGACAAGTTGAGGCAAACTCAAAGATGCATTTTTGAGTTCTACTCAATGAAATGAATTGAAATTTGAAATGGATGTGTTTTTTGATGTTATTAAATTTTTAAAATAGTTTAATTTCCATAATATATTTTAGGAGAGAGAAAATGGCAAATTATAGATTTGTTGAAGAAGCATGTCAAGGATTCTCACTTACTTGCTCACACATGGAGGTGGAAATGAGTGTCCCAGGGCTTTCCAAAGGTAAAAATTGATTTAATAGTATGTATAAATAATTTAAAGTTTTAATTAACCATAATACAATGGAAACCAATCCAAAATTGGATCCATGAAAAAAATATTAGTTTTAGACAACTAAATTGGCTTAGAGAGCTCAAAAGAGCACAAAGATTGTGTTTTAAAGGTTTCCACCATTGTTGCAAGTATTGAAGGAGGCATAAAACTTAATTTTAATATTTGAAGTTTTTAATATACCATTAATTTTCAAGTAATCATAACATATATGGGAAAGTTGCCTTGATCACTTATGGAAAAAAGTAGAGCTCTTAGTGCCAAATTAGCCTAGATGTGCTTTTTGGGAGCAATTTTGTAGGGTTAAATCATGCTCATTTTTATCTATAAATTCTATGATGGTATTTATATGTAAGGGGAATATAATGGTGAATGTGGTCATAGATAATTATTATTCACTTGAAAATATTTTAGTCATGAAAACTACCTAATGGGAAGATTTTTATTTGTTTTTAGTTGCCAAATCACCTTACGTAGCACTTTTCAAACATTATTTTGCACAAACAAATGAAGTAAAATCACATTAAAATTTCACACGATGGTAAAAAAATATTTGAATAATGTGTGGGTAAAATTTTTTTTAGACAATTTATTTCCACGTACTAAATACGCATGGTTAAAAATTGGCTTTTGAGATGATTTTTTTTTGAATTTTTTGTGTTCCCAGTTTTTAGATCTGGTTAGTGTACACATTTCAAGATCATATTTTTAGAAATAAAGGAGGTCAAATATTGTTAAAATTTATAATTTTGATAGATAAATGTCATTATAGTGTAATGGTAAGTATTTTTTCAAAAATTAGATAAAATATATAGAGTGCACAGATATGAAAATCAATGTCTGTGCTCATTTTTACTTGGTCATTTTCTATATCTCCCAGTTGCTAAATCTACCTAGTGAGTACTTTTGATGCATATTTTTGTAGGATAAAATTAAGTATAAATTAAATTAATTTTTTTATGATTATACCTTGATGGAATAAGAAGGTAATGATTTTTTTTTCACATGTATTTGGCTTTCTAATGAAAAGTTATGATGGTGCAAAGTGACCCTTATGGGAAGATTGATCACTTTGCTAACCTTTCACCAAAAAACACTCATAGGGTATATAATAGGGGTTAATTTTATATTTAAAATAAAATAAAAATAAAATTTTGAGCATCATTTAAATATTTTTAGGTAAATGTAAGATATGAGGGGTTTACTCATATCTTGCTCTGTGATTTTCCATTTTTCCATGTTTTGAATGTGTTGATGCAACTATGTGTGACTATGCATTTGTTTTGTAGCCATATATTTTTATCCATAAATATATTTTAAATGTATTTATTTTCATTATAAATATGATTTATCCATCTTTTTAATGATGTTGATTTAAAATTAGAGAAATGTTTAATTAAAATTGGTCAATGTCACAGTTGGAATGGTGTATTGATTTGACAAGTTTATGGACTTCAATGCTTTTTATCCTCAAGTCATTTTCTAGGCCAATAAAATATCTTGAAGCCTTTTTTGAGAAAATAATATTATGAAACAAAGCATGATTAGTCCCTAAGAGACATCGAAGGTTATTGAAAGACTTTACCCCTCATCTACGTTGGATGGCCAAAGATCGTGGTTGGAGCACATTTATTGAAAATTGAAAGCTTTCTCCTCCTATTTATCTTCTCTTTTTATGTATATATATTTTATTCTAATTTTAAGAAATAATCTCATTTGACAAGGTAAAAAACCATGTAACAATTTGTAAGAAATAACATTTGAAGCAATAAGATTATTTTACCTCTCTTTGATTGCAGTTTATGTTCTAGATAGTTTGTGCATGACTACCTTGTGAAGAGGTCTTCTTTATTGGTGTTTATCCTCTATTTATTTCCTTTTTTAAGGTAGAGTAAGGTGTTTTAAAGTCTGATATCTTTTTATTTTAGTCATAGGTGGGTTTATAGTGTGTATTTTACCATTCCTCTATGTTTTACCCTTGTCTAGGATGCCTTACTTAGAATCATTTATTCAAAAGTAGCTAGTGTAAGAAATTATGTGAGTGAGAGATCTTTGAGATACCCTTGTGTTTGTTTTGGAGAAATAAAAGTGTCTTTGAATCTGGTGCATCACCCTTTTTATGCTTTTAGTCATTTTATGTAGCTCTTATATCCTTATCCCAAGTAAAATCAATAGTTTAGGTGATATACCAAGAGGAACCAACCTTCTCTGGAAGTTCAACCCCATCATAGGATACCCATAGCCTGGGGTTGATCCCATTATGTGGTTAGGTGTGAGAGATCCTGAAGACCACTCTCAAAGGGTATAATTCTATGCCATAACAATTATCATAGGAAATACCTAACTTCTTAGGTTGTACTTGAAATTGTGTATGTGCCATTTTGATCATCTTTTATATATTTATATGATAAATTCACTACACCATATATTAAAGTTTTTTTGAAAATTGTGTCACTTTTGAATATTTTCATCATTATCCAGATCTTGAATTTTATTTTAAACTAGAGAATGATCATGCCTTATTTGTTGAACCTTAGGAAGATAAGTAATTTGTGATTTTAATTTAGGTTTTGATGATGTAACTATGTATTATTAGACTTTGAAGAAATATTTTGGTTGAGAAACTTTTTTTAAAAATGTGCTTTCTTAGTTATGTTGAATTTTTTCTTGAGAATTTCCTTTTGGTAATTGTTCTTTTTGTAATATTTCTTTTTCATCTACTATTTTTGTAAACTTTATTTCTTTAATTCTAATTTTTGAAAATTTTCTTATCTTGAATTATCCTTTTGTATCCATTTATTTTTTGTGTCCTTCATGCACTTTTTAGGATATGTAATATAAATGGGGTTTCTTAATTGATTTATCTATTATAGGATTACCCTTATCAATAATATTTTGTGTTTATTTCTTCAAAGGAAAATAAATATCAGTATGATGACTTGTATTATATAGTATGCATAATAATATTTTGATCTTGTTAGAGAAGGCATATAATTGTTTAACTCTAAATTGAGAAGGGTAAAAATAGTATAGGGTTAACTATATGAAAGTAAATAAACCCAAGGGTGATAAATGGATCTATAATAAGACAATTAATTATAAACTTAGGTAATAAATGTTCAAAATTTAAATGCTGAAATATGCTAAAAATAGAAAGTACAACTACTAATCAATATTATATTAAATGAAAATAGGAGTACTTAGTTGGTTTATTATGCAAATGCATATATGATATGGAACATGATTATAAGTGGAATAAACCTAGATTATAGAATAATCATCAGATTCTATAATTTTATAGTCTATGACATTAGATATTTGGATTAAATCTAGGTAGTTACATTAATAATTTTGTGTAGTTTTGATGCAGGTGTCCAATATAAAGTATCAACTCGATTTAGATGAGACCACATAGAACCTTATATATTTTATATCACCTTTAATTTGGTGTACTCAGCTATTTCTCATAGTATTTAACTACTTGTTAAATGATGAAAATACTAGCTCTTCATCCTCATAATGACTATGGGAAAAATAGGTTACTGGGCTCATGGTGTGGAGTTGTACCAAGGAGCCCTCTATCCATGGGTGTTTCTAACTTAACCATTACATTGAAGAAGACATCAAACCTATGTTTTTATCCCATACATTTTGCCTTTTATGTGCACAAGTATTAATGTGTGATAAGTAAGTACATAGAGTGACCTAGATTGTAACTTAGCAAATATGGCTCATGGGATGCTTCTTTAATACTTCAGACTTGAAGGAATATCATATTATACTTGATATGGAAATAGGGATGGAAAGGGAAATTTTGCTCATTTTAATTCTTGAGTGAATGAATTTTGTTAAGTTAACTTATGAGTTATGATGCATGATCATCCAAGGTCTTAAGAAATATTGCACTACCAAAAACATAGTGTATTCTTATTTCCATTGTTTTATTACTTTTACCTTTATTTCATGTGTTTGGTTGGGAGGAAGGTTGTATTTATTTCCATGTTAAGTTTTGATTTTACTTGATGGAGTTATTCTATGGCATCATCTTGTGAAATCATCATTCATATTACATTGGTGAGTTGTCTTTATTTTGAGTTCAAAGATTCCATATTTTGGATTGACTAAGATTGTTGGAAATTTGATTGTCATTGATGTCAAAAGGGAGATTATTGGCATGAGATTGGAGAGAAGAGAATTTTTTATAGTTGAACAATACAGAGTTTTAGATTAAGGTAAAAGAAGGTTTTGAAGGGACCTTGAAACCCTTTAACAAAGATAGAAAGATGATACGATGACGCCCAATAGGAAAAACAATCCTAAAACAAATTGTAAAACAGTATCAAAATCAGGTTTTACAGGGACATGAAACCATAACCTATAACCTTAAGAAAGATCACAGGTTTTACATAGACCAGGAAACTCAAAAAAAAAGTTTATAAAATAAAGATCTAACTTTTAGAACCAGTTAAAACATCCAGCAGATAGGAGCAGAAAAAAAAAAAAAAAAAGAGGACCTTAGTCTTTTAGTTCTAAGATCATCTTCATAGTCTCATTTCCAACCATTGCTATATCCTATATGGATATTGTAGCTAAAGTAGCAGCTTCTTGCTGTGCTTTCTTTCTCGAGCTTTGACTGGTCCTCTTACTAGGCCCCTCTAGAGATTTTATTTCTTCATTAGCTCATTTTCCAAGGTTAGCTGCTGCCGCACATATGCTAGAAGTAACCTCCTCCATTTTCATTCTACTTTCCTTAATGAGCCTTCTCAGATTATTCTCATATTCCTTAAGATTAATTGGAATATCACTCATTTGCTTCTCCAAATTATTGATTTTAATCCTATTAGCTTCCTGGTTATGTTGCATTATTTCAACTTTCTTTTTCAGCTCTATCATTTCCTTATGCATCCATAAATCAACTTGGAATATTGCATCTACTTTGAATTTGGCTGAATTCATGAAGGAGATCTTATCATCCCTCTAGTGAGCATCACACCTGTCATCTGCATTCTCCTATGGAAAGGACTCATCCTTTTCAATTTGATTCTCCCTTTCCATCATTTTCTCCTCTTTTGCCTCTGTAGGGTCTTTATGCTGGTCATGCTCATGCCAATCGCCATGGCAAGATTAGAAAGTAGAACCAAATGTTCCTTTTCTCTTATCAAAGCTATATCATGAATTAAATTATTAGTTTATTTAACACTTCCCCCAACACATTCTATTTATCTTCATGATTAGAATTATTCTATTTTGTATTACCCTCTATTTTTTCCCCTTCATTTTCTTTCTCGCTTTTGTCTTCATCTTCTTAATACCCTTCCAAATTTGAACTAAAATCCCCAGTTTCCATCCCTTCTTCTTCCTCAACAACATTCTTCTCAAAACTTTCTAAACTTTCCCACTCAGATTCCTCTTCAACATTCTATTTTTTAAGACTGGAGGGTCTAGGTTTTACTTTTTCTTTCCCCTTCACCTTTCCATTCTTCTTACCCTGTGCATCCTTATTTTTTTTAGAATAAGGATTCAAAACTATAGCATTGCTTTTGAAGTAGCCCTCTATAATAAGAATCAATCCTTCATGCAAAATTGGTCAAGTTTCCTTCTTTCTATGAACAAACAGACTTTGAAGCAGTGAAAAGCACAAATAGAAAGGGAAGGAGATTCTGTCTTTATGCCTAAAATGATTAAGAAAGACAAAATGAAATTGATGAACTCTTTTTCTTCTACCATCTAGGATGAAATACTCATGAATGTAGGAAAGAAATTCTCTCCAGATTCTTTTTATCTACTCCAAGTTGAAAAAATCTCCACTCTTTTCCAATTGCTTCTCTTTTGCATCCATTTTCGGGAATTTTTTATAAGAAGCATTTGAAATACTAGTCTGCTTAGAGAATTTAATGCCATCTGTGGGGAGCCCTATAACTTCTACAATGAATTCCTCTATGAGCTTCATAGTAACACCATGGAGGGTTACTCTTTCATTGACCCAATTTTTGAAGAATGCCATCGTAATATGGGGTTTAGATCCATGTAGTCGCTCCATATAGCTTACCACTCTCCCTTTCTGAAGAATCTTCCAAACATCCTTTCTGTCCTTCCATTCTTCATAGTTTTTTGGCTCTTGCTTCCTCTGTTCACCCTTCATTTTTCACAAAAAACAATATTCCAATAACACCCATACACTGCAAGCAAAACAATGGACCTAGTTGTTATTTACAAGAACTAAAAATTGCTAATATGCTGGCACATGCGAATTCCACTTTGTGTTCTCATGAATGTACCTATTCAATGAATGTAATCAATCCACCTTAATTCCACTCCTCCAAATCATTAATTTACTAATCTTGGTAGATCTTTCCCTCTTTAGAATGAATGGCATCATAAATGATAAGTGCTTTGAGATCAACATTTTTGTCTAGTGCATCATGCCATCTCACCTTTTGCCCCATTTGGACAACATGATTAGCTATCTAGTTAGCATCTCCATTGGCTTCTCTATATGTGTGAGATATGGTCACTTTTTCAAAATTTAGAATTAAAGCTTTAATTTCCATCACCTTAGCCTCAATAGACCATGAACTTGAGTTTTTGTTATTTAGGATGTTTACAATGTTCAACAAGTCACCTTCCAACCATAATTTGGAAAATCCCAATTCAACAGGTAATCTAATAGTATATAGAGCTATAGTAGCTTCAAAAATATGACTATTCAACTTACCAATTGGGATAGCAATGGCATCAACTACATTTCCCATATGATCTCTCAGAATTACTCCACATCCCGCTCTTCCTAAATTCCCTTTAGCTGCCCCATCAAAATTTCCTTTGATCCATCCTTTAGGGGGGAAATTACATTTCACATTCAATCTTGGATTATCAATTTTCAAATTAGGCCTTTTAGATCCTAAGGGGTTATCAAATTGAAAGGTTTGATCAGAATCCCTCTATGATTTAAAATTCTCCTTTACAGCTCTAATAATATTCTGGCCAAGCACCCATCTTGGAAGTTCTTTACTTCTGAAAATTCTATTGTTTCTTTCTTTCCATATCCCCCACCATATATGAGGAAGTGTTAGTTTCCAAAAAAAATTAACATCAAGATTTTTTGAGGGACAACACCAACTTTTAAAAGATAGATCCACACTTTTTTGATGTACTCTATTATTCCCCAGAAATTAAGGATCTCTGTCCACACTTACTGAGTGTAGGGACAGTTCAAAAACATATGATCTCTATATTCAAATACACTTTTGCATAAGATACACCTGTTAACCACATTTATTCCTCTCTTTTGTAAATTGTCTAGGGTTAGGATTTTATTTTGAAGCAGCGTCTAGAGGAAGATATTTATTTTAGGGATAAGACCCTTCATCCATGCTTGAGACCACAGAGGTTGATTACCCTTTTCTTTTGAAGTAAAGATAGTAGAGACTTTAAATTGTCCACTAGGATCATCATGCCAAATAATCTTATCCTCCAAATAGGGATAAAGAGAAATAGCATTAAAAGATAATTGGATGTTGTTGAAGTCTTGACTAACATCATTTAAGTTCACCCATGAATTATTCTGCCAATACTGACCCACTAGAATACCATATCTCTACTTACATCGATCAACTAAATCCTTATCTTATAAATCTTCCATCAAAGGATAATCCTTTAACCATACATCATCCCAGAATTTCACCTTAAGTCCATTACCAACTTTCTAGGAACATCCTTTTTCTAAAGTTTTTTTGGTCCCCTGAACAACCCCCCATATGGAAGAGGGATAGATTACATCAGGATAAGAAAAGAAATCAAGAAGGGATTTTGCATTGAAGAGGTAGTTGTGTTTCCATATAATACTCCACTCTTTGTTTTCATGATAAACTCTCCATCCCAATTTGGCTAAAAGAGCTTTATTCATACTTATGATTTTCCTAATTCTTAATCCCCCTTCCCTCAAAGGTTTACAGACTTTGTCCCAAGCAATTAAAGGCATTCTTATTTTTTCCTCATTACCAGTCCATAGGAAATTTCTTTGAATTTTTTCAATAGCCTCTACATATTTACTAGGAATTCTAAATAGACTTAAAGCATAAGTAGGTATGCTTTGAAGACAGGTTTTAAGAAGAGTTAATTTTCCTGCCTGACTTAAGAGGTTTCCTTTCCATCCCACAAGTTTCTTGCTAAACTTATTAATAAGATCCTCCCAGAATGCATCAGGGACTTTCAGACCAAGAGGCAAACCCCAAATAAGAAGAGGGGAAAGATCCTATAGAACATTCAATAATTTTAACAATTTTAACAATATAAAATTGTCATGCTTTTATAGAGACCATTTATATAGGATTGAAGATTAATTGATTGAAAATATGCTATGGGTTTTTTGAGTGCATCCTAGATATATGGTATGTAGGTTTAGTTGAGATGAAATGAGCTCATAAATGATTTATCTTTACTCTCAAACACTACAAGGTTTCTCACTAAAACCCTAAGGTTTTAAGCCATGGAGTTCATAGTCATGTTATATTTTGAGGTTGATTAGATATAGGCAAGAATCAGTTACTTAAGTTATATCTTAAGTCCTTGTCATCATTGTGAAACCAACCCCTTTGAGATAGAAATCATTGGCTAAAGTAATGATCATATACCTTAACATTTCCTAAGTTTTAGACTTAATATTTTTCCTAACTTGATTAATGGTTATCACTTAAGTGTACATTGAAGATCCAATAAAGCATAGCAAAGTCAATTTGTCAAAGGCACCTATGAGTAAACATGTTAGTGATAAGTGTCACAATCATGAAGATTGTACATTAAATCTGTGAAGTAGTTTAAAGTCAAATAGTAAAAGATTAATGTGGGAATGCCAAGTGTCACAATAGAAGGATTTTATAAAAAATAATATAGAAGGAATATGAGGGTACCAAGTGTCACATTCATGGGATATTGTTAGAGATAAAGTTAAAGCTTGTCAAAAGATCAAATAATGAGCATGTGATCATTCGATGAAGATCTAATAGAATGAGTGGAATCAATGAGATAAAGTGCTCAGTATTTAACAACATAGAAGCTAGTGAAAGACCAAGATATTTTGGTGAGGTTAATATAATGTATTCATTATAAAGTCTTAGGAAACAAATAGATTAGACCAAGTTCTCAAGGTTTAATGTTAGATAGAGGTAAAGTTTGTGCATCTTTGAAGATCTAATGGCACATAGGATCTCAAATCAAAAGAACTAATGGATGGATTTCAAAGTTAAAAAGTTAAAGTCCATAAATGTATAAATATCTAATAGAGTGAGTGAGCCTCTTCATGGAAGGAAACTTAAGATCAAAGGCCAATATTTAAAGATGTGTTCATCCCAATGGTCAAGTGATGGAACATGTTGGTAAGCTATAAAATATAACATAGATAATGAAATAGATTATTGTGATTGATTAAATTTATGTAATATGGCATGTGCATCAAAATAGAACCTAGTATATGATAAAAATATTAATAAGACAAAGAATCATGGTAATAGAATATGAATTCAAGATGTGGCAAGCAAGTTGTTTAAGAAATATGAACTGAGTCTAGAATTGGCATGATGTGTTAGCAAACAAGTGTGAACATAAATAAGATACAGAACCTAGATCAAATACTTATATATATGTAATCTAGGATATAATAATATAATATTGAAGTGATTTAATTATGTCAAATAGAAAAAATAGAAACATAGAGGAAGATGGGTAGAGTGGAAGAGAAGAGAGAGATGAAGAGAAAAGTTTGAGAAGTTACAGAGTAGATTTGTAACAAAGAGATAGAATTAGATTCATTTATGATTCATTTATAGATCCATATTTTGAATATATATTTGATTGGTGGGTGATATCAAATAAGCTGGGTTGATGCTTAGCCAGGGATTTGGTGCTTTGTTAGAGTAGGTGTTCTTAAATTAGGGGATTGGTGTCTCCTTAGGGTCAGTGCCATTAAATGTTGTAACTAATGATGTTTTAGTTATTAGGCTAGATTATAATAGTATATTTTAGAAGCTATTTCTCACTATGGTTTATCCCGTATTGGGTTTTTCATGTACATATAGTGTTGTGTCTATTTGTGTGTATGTGATCTATGCATATATTTTAAGCTACATTAAAAGTTTTAAAAAGGACTAAGTTAGTCAATCTACTAATTCACCCCCCTATCAGTAGATATTTGTGTTCCAACAATTATTATTAGAGAACTATTTTTTAAGAAGAAGCTTAATCAACTTAGGTAGATCTTGGATGGTGAACACAAATGGCTAGTCAAGAAGGCTCTTCCTTAAACAAAGCACCTCTCTTTGATGGATCAAACTATAAATTTTAGAGAATTATAATGGAAGAATATTTATCTTCATTAGGGTTTTATGTATGGATGTTTATTGTAAATGGATATACATCTCTTGATACAACTCGTACTGATCAAGCTTCAAACAAGGCATATGGAAGTAATGCCAAGTCAAAGAATGCTACTCTATGTGGATTATCTAATTTAGAGTTTGTCAAAGTGATGCATTATCAAAATGGAAAAGGTATCTATAAAAAATTGAAGATCATATATGAAGGTGATGATAAGGTAAAGTAGGCCAAGATACAAACATTCAAAGGCAAGTTTGAAAGCCTTATAATGAATGAAGTAGAGAAAATTATAGGCTACCTCCTCAGAGTAGATGAAATAGTCAATGCAATCAGAGGCCTTGGAGAAGAGATGAAAGATCTAGTCATTATCAAAAAGGTCCTAAGATATTTACCATCAAGGTATGACTCAAAAATATCTACAATAGAGGAAGAAAAAGATCTATATAAACTCACTATTGATGAGTTACATGAAACATCATAGCTTATGATATGAGAATGGGAGAAATAGATACCTTTAAGAGAGAAGTTGCATTCAAAGCATCCAAACAATTAAGGATAGAATAACCTACATCTAAATATGAGGATACTAATGAAGAATAATCCAACTTTGTTAGAATATTAAGAAGAAGGTCTAGAAAGTACAAAGGTAAGTTACCCTTTAAATGCTTTAACTGTGGTAAGGCAGGACATTTTGATGATAAATGTCATGATAATGAAAATGATAACTATGAATAAGAAGAGGATAGTAAAAATATGAAACCCCACTACTCCAAGAAGAATAACTTCTTAAAAGACAAGAAAGGCCTATACACAAAAGAAGATAGTGATTCATTAGATGATTGTGATAATCTTGATGATGACCATGACAATGCCTTTGTGGCTGAGAAAAATGAAGTCATATTCATGACATTAGGATCAAATTTTATGGATCAAGAAGAAGTTTAAGAATTAGATGAATAAGAAGAAGGATAAGTGGATCTAAAGTTTGAACTCATCTATTTGATAGATGAAATTGACAAGCTAAGAAAAGAGAACTCAAAATAGAAGAAACTTAGACAAAAGTAAATTGAATAAGTGTCCAAAAGTCTTGAAAAAAATGATTAGATGGTGTTTATCCTAAAGACACAAGTTGAAGAGGCCAAAATAATAGAATATGTAGTCAAACTTGAACTATAATCTAAATTTGATGAATTCATGAAGTTAGAAGAAGAGATAGTGGCTTTAAGAAAAGAACCATAAGAATCTAAAGATCAAGTGGACAAAGGTCTGAAGATGAAAGGAGGTTTATTAATTCTTGATGATTTGATCAATTCTCAAAATACATCAAAAGAGACATCTAGTCTTGGTTATAAAAAAGGGAAAATTCCCATAACCCATACATCTGTAAACTTATATGACAACTTCAAAGCATAGGGAGAATCATTAAAAAGATTGAAAAAGCTTGCATGCATTCCTCCAAAGATATAAAGATAAACAAAATCACTATTAATGTGATTAAAGCTAAAAATAATCCTAAATAAAACAAGAAGACAAAGTTATTTGATGTAGATGGTTTCATAAGGGAAAAAGATTTGAAGAATCCAGAGTCAAGAAGATTTACTTATATTACACAAATAAATGCTATGACTAGGTATTTATCATCTTTCTATGGTTATTTTTATACCTTTAATCAATTTGGTCATAGGGATATTTCATTTAGGGTTTTACCTAAAAGGATAACAAACTTTGTAATCATAAATTCATTTACTCCCTTGTTACATATAAATGAAATATGTTATAATTGCAATAATTTTAGTCACATAGCTAAATAATGTAGAACAAACTTTATATGACCAAAAATAAAATATAAAAGTATGCCTCCTAGTGTGAATAAAGATTGACAAGTTTTTGAAAAAGGAAAAAAAATCCAAATAAGAAACCCAAGGATGTGTGGAAAGTGAAATATCAATTTATGATTGGTCAAGCTACACTCCATGTTAAGGAATAAAATTTGTGGGTAATAGATAATGGTTTCTCAAAACATATGACTAGTGACAAGAGTAAGTTAATAAAACTAAGTAAATGTAAGGAAGGATTTTCCATCTTGGGATACAACACTATAGTAAATATTTGAGGTAAAAGAACCTCGAACATAGATGGAAAACTACCTACACATGTCCTTTATGTTGAAGGATTGAAACATAATCTACTAAGTGATAGCCAAATGTGTGACAATGGATATAAAATCATATTTAATGTAGAATTATATAATATAAGGAGATATATAAGATTATTTGTGTAAGGGAAAATAATTGAAATCAACATTTATAATCTTAGTGAAGTGAATGGTAATAGCTGCTTGATGGGAAAAATTAACGAGAGTTGGCTATGGCATAGAGGAATGGGCCATGCCTAAATTTTCAACCTAGTAAAGGTGAGCTTAAATACATGTGTTAGAAATATGCCTAGGATAACCAAACCTATAGACACTACTTTCAAATAATGTCAACAAGGCAAGCATATAAGGGTGAGATTTTAAACAAAGGAGTATACAATTATAAAGCCTTTATAATTAGTTCATACTAATCTTTATGGTCCTAATAATACAAGATGATATAAAGGAGAGATAATTCATGTTATTTGTATATTATTACTCAATAATGACATGGGTAACCTTTTTTATTGATAAGTCTTAGGCATTTGAAAGATTCAAGATCTTTAGGGCCATGGTAGAGAATGATATTAGATAAAAAATCAAATGCTTAAGATCTAATAGAGATGTATAATTCACCTTAAATGATTTCATAGAGGAATATGAGAATCATGGAATTAAAAGGCATTACTCTAGAATAAGGAATTCATAGCAGAATGGAGTTATTGAAATAAAAAACAAGACAATTAAGGAGACAGCCAAAATAATGCTAAAAGAGGCCAAGTTCCCTAATGGATATTGGAGAGAAGTAGTCCAAACAATAATATATATCTTGGATAGAGTTAAATTTAGGGTAAATAGTTATAAAACTCCCTATGAATTTTGGTGTGTAAAACCTACCTTTGTTAAGTACTTTAGAGTGTTTGGCAATAAATGTTACATTTAGAGAAATGAAGATAAGTTGGGAAGATTTAAATCAAGATATGATGAAGGAATATTTCTTGGTTATTCCATGTAAATCAAAGCCTACATATGCTATAACAAAATTATATAGAATATTTTAGATAGAATCAATGTCAAGGTTGAAGAATGCTTAAAACATGTTAAACCTAATAGAGAAATTTGTAATGAAGGATTAGATTATGAAGAGGATGCAACTAATGAAGAGCATGAGGAAATAAATGAAAAGGCACATATAATATTTGTTCAAAAGGATCATCCTATAGAGAAGATCATTGGAAATAAAAATTAAGGAGTTTAGACAAGATGAAGATTTTTAATGAATAAGGAGCAAGTAAGTTTTGATCTAATGTTTGAAACTAAGACTAAGAGACATGTCAAAGCTAGCAAAGATGAGAATTGGATAAAATCCATGGATGAAGAACTGAGCCAAATTGAAAAGAACAAAACTTGAGAATTAGCTCCAAGACATCCAAACAAGAATGTAATAGGTACAAAGTGGGTATTTAGAAATAAGGTCAATAAGGATGGAACTGTTATAAGGAATACAACCATATTAGTGTGAAAAATATATGCACAAGTTGAAGGCATATATTTTATGGAAACATTTAATCTAGTTTATAGATTGGAAACCATAAGAATGTTTCCATCATTATCTATTTATAATAAATTCAAATTATATCAAATGGAGGCTAAGTCTACTTTCTTGAATAGGAACTTGGAAGAGGAAGTCTACATAAAACAACCTGAAGGTTTTCAACTAACATAGGAAGAACATTATTTGTGTAGATTAAAGAAATATCTGTATGGTCTAAAATAAGGACATAGAGCATGGGATTAAAGATTAGACTAGTACCTGAAACAATAAGGATTCAATAAAGTATGTGCAAACAAAAATCTATACTTCAAATCAAAGGGTGAGCATATGTTGATTTTTGTTGTTTATGTAGATGATATCATCTTTGGTGGTAACAACAATAAAATGTGTAAAGAATTTACTACTCAAATGAAAAATGATTTTGATATGTATATGCTTGGAGAAATTTATTTCTTCCTTGGTCTATATATAGAACCAATTGATGAAGGGATATTTATATCTCAAACTAAATATGCTAAGGAAATGCTCAATAATTTTGGGATGGAAGATAAAAAACTAGTAGGTACTCCTATGATAACTAGTTACAAGTTGAGCAAAGAGTATGAGTCCCTTATTTTAAATCAAAATTTGAACAGATTAATGATAGGTAGATTGTTATACATAATTGCATCAAGACTAGATATCATGTAAGTAGTGTGAATGGTTGTAATATTTCAAGTTGCTCTTAAAAAGTCACATGTCAATGTAGTGAAAATAATCTTTAAGTATATCAAGAGCATAATTGACTATGGCCTATGGTATCCTAAAATTGAGTATTTCACTTTGAAAATATATACATATGTTGATTGATTAGGAAGTATGGATGATAAACTAGTGGTGGTGAATTTTTTCTTAGAAATAGACTTGTTTCACGGCTGATAAAAAAGCAAGAGTTAGTTACTCTTTCTATAGTAGAAGTAGAGTATGTAATAGCAGTGACATGTTGTACTAAAGTCTTGTGGATGAAGAAAACACTCAAATACATCAAGGTATAGTAAAAATCACCTATCTCTATTCTTTGTGATAATTCAAGTGCTATAAATATATCAAAAAATGTAGTGATGCATTCTAGAACTAATCATATGTCAATCAAGTATCACTTCTTAAGAGAAAAGGTTGAAGATCAAGAGGTCACAATGGGATATGTTCCAACATAATATTAAATTATAGACATATTCATGAAACCTCTTCCTAAGGAATAATTTGAGTATTTGAGACAAAATTTAGGAGTGGTGGCTCCTACATCACTTCACTAGATCCTAGTGATAGGGCATGAGTCTAAGGGGAGTATCATAGAAGTCTTAATAATCCCTAGAATAAGAGAGAAAAGGAAACTCAAGTATGCATATTATTTCAAATTTATAATGAGTTGATAGTTTTTGATTCTTGGACAAACTCCTTTATCTGAAAAAGGGGAAATAATTCAAAAAAACTATGAGAAAGATGGAGTCCATTTACCATTGATGTCAAAGGGGGAGAAAAGTTTCAAATGCTCTTTGTAAAAGTTTGAAAGATTAGATCATGTGTCCACATTGACATTAGGTAAATGTTTTATTTCCTAGGGGGAAGCAAGTTTGGTATGAATAGTTTCAACTCAAGTTCATTAGAATCTAATGCAAGAAATGCCAGAGAAGAAGCCGAGTATTATAAGATTAGAGCATTTAGTTTTCCATCAATGCTAAAGGGGGAGATTGTTGGAAATTTGATTATCCTTTATTTCAAAAGGGTATTGTTGGCATGATATTGAAGAGAAGATCATGTTTTATATCTTTATAGTCCAAAGTTATCATGCTTTTATGGAGACCATTTCTAGAGGTTTGAAGATCTATTATGGGTTTTTTGAGTGCATCCTAGATATATTGTCCATAAGTTTAGTTGAGAATAAATGAGCTCATAATTAATTTATCTTTACTCTTAGACATTATAGGGTTTCTTAGTAAAATCCTAAGGGTTTAAGAAGTGGTATTCGTAAGCATGTTCTATTTTTAATTTGACTATGTATAGGAAAGAACTAGTTACTTAAGTTATATCTTCAATCCTTGTCATCATTGTGCAACCAGCCCTTTTAACCTAGCAATTATCAGCTCAAGCAGTGATAAAAGACCTTAATATTTCCTAAGTCTTAGATTTAATATTTGTCCAAATTCGATCAATGGTTATCACTTAATTATACATTGAAGATCCAATGAAGCATAGCAAGGTCAATTTTTCAAAGGCACCTATGAGTAAACATGCTAGTGACAAGTGTCACAATTATAGATCTTGGATAATGAATATATGAAGTGGTTTAAATTCAAATAGTTAAAGATGAATGTGGGAATTCCAAATGTCATAATAATGGGAACTAACATAAAATATGTAGAAGGCATGTGAGGGTGCCAAGTGTCAAATTCATGGGAGCTTGTTAGAGATAAAGTTTGAGCTTGTCAGAAGATCAAACAGTGAGCGTGTGATCATGAAATGAATATCTAACAGAGTGAGTGGAATCAATGGGATAAAGTGCTTGATTTTCAATGACACAAAATTGAGTTAAAGACCAATATACTTTGGTGAGATTGATGTTGAATATTCATTCCAAAGTCTCATGAAATAGATAGATTAGACTAAGTGATCAAGGTTTAACGTTAGATATATGTAAATTTCATGCAAATTTGAAGATCTAATGACAGCTAGAACTCAGATCAAAAGATCCAATGGATGCATTTCAAAGTTTAAAATTTAAATTATGAAAGTTTACAAATATCTAATGGAGTGAGTGATCTTGTTCATGGTTGGAAACTTAAGATCAAAGGCCAATACTTAAAGATGTGTTTGGCCTAATGGTCAAGTGATGGTACTTGTAGGTAAGTTGTAAACTATGACACAAATAATGAAATAGATTGATATGATCAATCAAATTTGTGTAATATGGCATGTGCATCAAAAATAAATCTTAATATATGGTAAAAATACTAATTATACAAAGAATCATGGTAGTGGAGCATGAATTCAAGACACAAGAAACTTGTTATTTAATAAATATTAACCAAGTCCAAAATTGGCATGATGTGTTAGGAAACAAGTGTGAACATAGAGAAGATGTGAAACTTAGATCAAATTATTGTGTGTCTGTGTGTGTATTGGAGCATGAATTCAAGACACAAGAAACTTGTTATTCAAGAAATATTAACCAAGTCCAAAATTGGCATGATGTGTGAGGAAACAAGTGTGAACATAGAGAAGATGTGAAACTTAGATCAAATTATTATTTTGTGTGTGTGTGTGTGTGTGTGTGTGTGTGTGTGTGTGTGTGTGTGTGTGTGTGTGTGTGTGTGTGTGTGTGTGTGTGTGTGTGTGTGTGTGTGTGTGTGTGTGTGTGTGTATGTGTGTGTGTGTGTGTGTGTGCGCGCGTGTGCGTGCGTGTGCGTGTGCACACATGTGTGCATGTGTATGTGTGTTAGAGAATAACTTTCCCCCAACCTTGGATAAAATGTGATTTTACACTCAAAAGTTTAGGTTAACTCGACCATGCAACTCAATCAAACTTATAACTTGGTGAGTGTGAGTGATCCAAGTAAATGAAAACCATAAATTTGGTGAGGGTGGATGATTTTATCACTCCATATTATAAACTTGGTAAGATTTATTGATTTAATCACTTCAATCTTGTAAAATATGAAGTAACTACTATATTATATTAGTTTAATAATAGTTTATAAAATTCCATCTTGGTGTATGCTAAATTCCATAGAATTATTTGAAACTAAAATTGATTTTGATTTGCAATTTAAGGTGATATTTATATGGCATGTGCACCTCATATATGTCTTAAGATAAAACCTATGCATAATAATAACACTAATGTATTGAATGCTACCAAAAATGTTTATTTGAATTATATAATTGTGAAAGTTGGATAATTTAGAAATTTGTACAAGTGTGGAACCATGACATTCCCCCACTAAATCTATAAAATTTGAGAACTAATATAAGTGTGGAGAACATGTTTACATAACATGCCCCCACTATAATCTAAAAATGTTATGTACTTAATAAGTGTTGAAGTCATGTATTTTTTTCATGCCCCCACTAAAATATGAAATTAGGAAGGTGTGGAATTTATGTTTCTATGACACACCCCCACTAATATGCCCTCATTTTGAGTTAAGGGGAAGTATAAACTAGTAGTCACCTTACCTCTAAAGGACAATATATTTGTATAATCTATGTATGGATCATGTACAATATAAGAGTACCATGTGTAGGTAGATATAAAAATGAGATACATAGTGTGTGATCACATGAAAGCCTAAGATCCATGATGTGAATCATAGTAACATTTACATAGTAATAATACAAACTCAAGAATTGATAAAACACACACATAAGAACACTCAAAATCAAAGGAAAAGGAAATGGTTAAAGGATACCTCATACAAAGAGTTTGTTCAAATGCCACACAATCAAAGGGACATGACTTATTCAAATGTACACATGGAAAAAATGACATATTTAAATTTCCATATAGTAAGCAATGACATATTCAAATGTCAAAGTAAGTAAACAAAAGCATTTGGGATACAAATAATGGAGTGCATTCAAATACTCACACAACAAAGAAAATTAAGATCAAGGAGACATGGTCAAGGAAGTGCATAAAAGGAAAGCATGAAACATAAACAACCAACATAAACATATCATAATAATCCATAGATATATGTGTTATCATGAAAAGTTAATTACATTTCATATAAAGTACACTATGAAAGATATAAGCATGGATAAAGGCATTTGTCAATATATAAACTCAAACATGATAATGTAAAATGATCATAGAATGATATAACTAGGGTGTATCATGATAAAAAATTGGATGCCCCAATGTCCATATGACATGAGTAGAGGTAAGGTCTAACATCTAAAAGTGTATAGATGATGTGCTTGGTTATACCTGTATCACACTCAAAATATGCATGAAACATATGTATACATAGAAAGAAATTATATGCTATCCAAAAATATGGAACTAAAAACTTAGATGCAAGGATTTAATATAACATCTAAATGTTTAAAATATTTTTTGTTTTTTTCATTTTTGTTTTTTATTTTTTTGGTATTTATGGAATATGTGAAATATATCAAGAAAGATATTTATACAAGTACATAATGTTCATTGGGCTTTTTAAATTTTTTTCCTTCAAGTGTAGCTAGGTGGTACATGCCTTTTCATAATTTTTTTGTAACTATAAATGGTCCCAACCAATTTGGTCTAAAGTATCCTTTCTTGTATTTCTTGGCATTGGTGTTCTTTTGATTTTAGTTTAGTACCAGGTTACCTATAATGAATTCATGTGGCTGAACCTTTTTTTTATATATTGTTGAGTGTGGAGCCCTTTGGGGCTATCACATGACCATAGGGATGTTATTTCAGGGCCTAGAGATCTCCACAAATGTGGGGAGCACATTTTTACCCACTCCACCTTTTGTGGAACCTTGCTCTACAAGTGAGTGGAATATTCCTTATATTTCTAATTTTTATGTTTCTATATTTTGTGGAGTTAGTTTTTAGATTTCTATTTTCCATGTTGACTTCCTTGATCTTAGGGAGTTAGTTATTTATTGTAAAATGGAATGCCCTAATTTTTTCAAGGAGTTGGTTTTGATCACATGTCCTTGGAAAGTGCCTCTGAAGGTAAAGAGATAGACTTGGCCTATCCCTTCTTGATGGAGCTTTTGGATAAGCTTTATTAGGTGGAATTGAGCTGTATTTTAGTGGATGATGTTTATCTTTAATAAACATGGTTATTTTCTCCTCATTTGGTGTATTTTCCCTTGGTTTGTTATATATGTAGGTGTGATGTGACATTTAGAGGTTGATGGTTTATTTGTAGGGCGTGGTTTTGAGGAGAGAGTAAAAGTGCAAATATTTTTACAAAGTGCACATGTTTATTTATGGGGTGAGGTATAGCAGCTTGTGAGATATAATATTATGAAGGTGTAGGTGAAAGTGCAACATAACATATGTGAATTTTTTTTTACAAGAGATATTCTATCTCTATGAGAGGTTCTTTGTAATCTTGTTTTGATTAAATATTTATCGAGGACTTTTTTGGTGGATGTAGCCCACATTGAGTAAACCAAGGTAGATATGTGTTATGGTTTTACTAATATTTTGTTATCTCTATTTATGGTTTCATTTAACTATGATTTGAGGAATTATTTTCATGATGCATGTTAGTGCATAATTTAAATCTGATTTCACATTTAAAATCTAGTTATGTGATTTTATGGTGATTTAAATTTGGTTTATATTGTTTTAATTCTTAACAACTAGTATCAAATCCATTGGTTATGTTTTATTAAAGTGGTAAATCATAGGAAAGGTTATTAGCTTGAGTGAGAGCTACGAGAGAAGAGATTAGATTTAGATTGATTAATTTGATGGTAATAATTTTGGTTTGTGGAAAATGTAGATGGAAGATTACCTATATCATAAGGAACTTCATCTCCCCTTGGAGGGGAAAGCAAAACAACCTTTAAGTATGAGTGATGCAGATGGGTCATTACTTGATAGGAAGGCATTAGAAGCCATATGGTTATTCCCTTAATCTTATCTTAAATTTAAAATTTATAATGAGAAAAATACAAAATATCTCATGGATACACTTGTGAAGTTGTATGAGAAACCCTTTGCTTCTAATATTTTTTCTTATGAAAATATTATTTAATATGAAAATGTCTAAGAATAGTTCTATTTATAATCATTTAAATGATTTTAATATGGTTGTAAGTATGCTTAGTTCTATTGTATTTAAGTTTGATGATGAAGTCAAAGCTTTGTTGATTTTGTGTTCTTTATTTGATAGTTGGGATAGTTTGGTTATGCTTGTGAGTAATGTACACACTATCAATGGAAGCTTAATCTTTTAGGTTGTTGTAGGTGTGATTATTAGTGAGGAAATGTGAAGGAAAATCATTGGTTAATCATCCTCAGCTAATGATTTATTTATTGATACTATAGGGGGGTAAAAGTACAAGAGTAAAGGCAATTATAGAAAGTCAAAGGGTAAATCTAAATCTAGATCAAGATCCAAGATGATATGCTGGCATTATGGGAAGAGTGGACACTCAAATAAGGATTCTTGATCACATCAAGATAAAAATTCCAAAAAGGAGGAAAAGAATGAGGTAAATGTGACATTAGGTAAATCATGTTAGGATTCCTTAATTCTTTCTATGGATAGTTTTTCTGAGTCTTGGGTATTAGATTCAAGGTCATATTTTCATGCCACCCCACATAGGCATTATTTTATTGATTATATTCAAGAGTATTTAGGAAATTTTTATATCGGTGATGAGGAACCATGTGAGATAGTAGGGAAAGGTATTTTTTAGGTTAAAATACATAATGGGAACACATGGTTACCTAAGGATGTTAGACATGTGCCTATGTTGAGATGGAATTTGGTTTTAGTGAGGCAATTAGGTATGAGGGATGTTCAGTAATGTTTATTGTAGATTCTTGGAAAGTTACCAAAGGTACTCTTGTGTTTTCAAGAGGTAATAAAGTTGGTACTTTATATTTTATTAGTATTTTTGATTCTTTTAATTTAGTTATTATAAATGGAAATACAACTATGTGGCACTACGAGCTTGACCATATAAGCCATAAAGGCATGGATATCTTAAAAGACAATTTGCTTAGATTAAAATATGTATATCTAGACTTCTATGAGGATTATGTGTATAGAAAACAAAAGAGAGTTAAATTTTTGAAGGTTGGACCCACAAAGAAAGAACATAAGTTAGAGTTGGTACATTCAGATGTATGAGGACCAACTTAGGTATCTTTTATTAGTGGTTCCAATTTTTATCACTTTTATTGATGATGTAGCTAGGAAATTTTGGGTTTATTGTATTAAAAATAAATCTTATGTATATCACACTTTTAAGAAGAGTAATTCCTTGGTTGAGAATGAAACATGTCTCAAGTTGAAATGTCTTAGATTAGATAATGGAGGTGAGTATTATAATAATGCTTTCTTTGATTATTTTTCTAACAATGGAATCCATAGGCAAAGGATGGTTTCAAAAAATCCATAGTAGAATGGGGTATCTAAAAGGATGAACATAACAATAATAGCACATGCTAAGAGCATGAGGTTACATGTAGGTATGCCTTTATAGTTTTGGGTAGAATCAGTTAGCATGGTAGTATATCTAATTAATAGAAGACCTTATATGCCTTTGGATGGATGAATTCCTAAATAATCTTGGTCTAGTAAGAATTTTGATTATTCTTTTCTTAAAGTCTTAGATGTGAGCATTTTTATCTCATTGAGAAAGAGGATAGGACTAAGTTAGAGGCAAAATCAAATAAATGCACTTTTTTTTGTGTTATGGTGAGGATGAATTTAGTTTCCATTTATGGAGAATTAAAGATAAGAAAATATTTTGATCTAGGGATGTAGTATTTAATGAAAAAGTCATGTATAAGAATTAGTTACAGGAATAGGAATAGGAACACAAAGAATGCACAATATTGGATGCAATTGTGGATAGAAAAGTATCTAATGAATCAGTTCAGGAACCTTTTGCATAAGGACCCCAAACTCCTACAGTAAGAAGCTCTTCTAGGGTAAGAAGATAACCTAAACATTTTTCTCATTATTTGAATTATTTGTTACACATTTATAATGATGAATAGAGTGTTATTAGGAAGCAATGCAAGTATATGGTAGGAATAATTGGGAGCAAGCCATGGATGAAGAGCATATATCTCTCATAGAGAACCAAACATGGGATATCGTAAGGATACCCAAGGGCAAGAGTGAATTGCCAAACAAGTGGATCTTTAGAATAAAAGAAGAGGATGAAAGGAGAAAAAGGTATAAGGACAAGATGGCGGTCAAGGGGTTTACAAAAAAATCATGTATTGATTTTGATGAGATATTCTCTCCTATTGTAAATATGACTTCTATTAAGACTATTCTTGGTTTAGTTGCAGTTGAGGATTTATACTTAGAATAGTTAGGTGGGAAAAATACTTTCCTTCATGATGATTTGGATGAAGAGTTGTATATGAAGCAACCATAGGGATATGAGGTCAAAGGTAAGGAGAACAATGTGTGTAGACTAAAGAAGAGTTTTTATGGCCTAAAATAAGCTCCACAACAATGTCATAATAAATTTGACTATTTTATGTTGGAATAAGAATATCAAAGGTGTAATTCTAACCATTGCATGTACATCAAATTTTTTGATGATGGTTCCTTTATTATTTTATGCTTGTATGTGGATAACATGTTAGTTGTAGGAAAGAACATACATCATATTCAATTGCTCAAAAAACATCTTAGTGACTTATTTTCTATGAAGAATTTGGGTGCTACAAATCAAATCCTTGGTATGAGGATTACTTGTGGTAGGAAGGAAAGGAATATGAACTTATTCCAATCAGAGTATGTGAAGAATGTATTGGAAAGGTTTATCATGTTGGATGCTAAATCTATTGGTACTCCTTTGGAAGGCCACTTTAGATTATCAAGGGAGAAGTGTTCTAAGATAGAAGCTGAAAAATTTAAGATGTCCAATGTACCTTAATCATCAGTAGTTGGTAGCTTGATGTATGCCATGGTTTATACTAGGCCAAATATTGTCCAAGTAGTGGGAGTTGTGAGCAGGTATATGAGTGATTCTAGTTATGAGCATTATCAATCAGTGAAAAGGATTCTTCAATATTTGAGAGGAACCATAGATTTTTCATTATGTTATGGTGGATTAGATACCACTTTTCATGGTTATGTGGACTAGAATTTGGCAAGGGATATTGATAATAAGAAAATTATGACAAGATATATATTTACTATTGAAGATATAGTGGTTAGTTGTATTTATAGGATAAAAAAGGTTATGGCTTTGTCAACCACAAAGGCAGAGTATGTTGCTACAACAGAGGCTAGCAAGGAGATGATTTGGTTACATGAATTGTTTTGAGAGTTAGGGAATGATTAAGAAGTTGGAAGAATAAACAATGATAGTTAGAGTGCTATTCAATTGGCAAAGAACTCTACTTTCCACTCAAAGATGAAACACATTCATTTACATTATCACTTCATCAAAATAGGTTTGGAGGAGAACTTGGTGAAGGTAGAGAAGATTAATACTAGCCAAAATCCCATAGATATTATGACCAAGGTGGTCACCTTCGACAAGTTGAGACTATGTTTAGATTTGGTTGGCCTTAGTGGTCATGGAGTAGTGATAGGTTCTGTTCAGGAGAAACGGTCTCCAAGTAGGATATTATTGAGTGTGGAGACCTTTGGGGATATCACATGACCATAGGGATATATTTTTTGCGCCTAAATAGCTACACTAATTTATGGATTACATTTTCACCCACTCTAATTTTTTGGAACCTTGCTCCACATATGAATGGAATATTCCTTATATTTCCAATTTCTATGTTTCCATCTTTTATGGAGTTAGTTGTTAGATGCCTATTTTCCATGTTGACTTCCTTGATCTTAGGGAGTTATTTATTTATCCAAAAAGGATATGTCTTCCTTATTTAAAGAAGTTGGTTATGATCACATGTCTTTGGAAAATGTGCCTTTGAAGGTGGAGAGATATATTTGGTGTGTTCCTTCTTGATGTAGCTTTTGGATAAGCTTTCTTAGGTGAAACTGAGGTGTATTTTAGTGGACGATGATTATCTTGGATAAGCATGCTGATTTTCTCCTCATTTTATGGATTTTCCCTTGGTTTGTTATATAAACAAGTGTGATGTGACCTTTAGAGGTTGATGGTTTATTTACAGGTTATGGATTTAAGGACAGAGTCAAAGTAAAAATAGTTTTACAAAGTGTAGGTGTTTATTTATAAGGTGTGGTATAGTAGCTTGTGAGATACAGTATTATGTAGGTGTAGGTGAAAGTGCAACAAAACATATGTGCAACATTTTATGTAAGAGATATTCTATCTCTATAAGAGGTTCTTTATAATCTTGTTTTGATTACAGATTTTATTGATAAATTTCTTAGTGGATGTAGCCCACAATGACTGAACCATGGTAGATTTGTGTTATGGTTTTATTGTTAATTTTTCTCTCCATTTATGCTATCATTTAAATATGATATGAGGAAATGTTTCCATGATACATGTTAGTGCATAATTTAAATCTGATTTCACATTTAAAATATAGTTATATGATTTTATAGTGATTTAAATGTAGTTTATATTATTTTAATTCCTAATAATACTCACTTAACATGATCTTTATAAAATTGTAAGTGTTTAGTATCCTATGTGCATTTTCCACTAAAGTTATCTAACTAATACAATATATTTCATGGTATTCATTATCTTTTATAATATATTTGAGATAAAAATTTAAGAATGGTATTTTAAGTTCAATTATTGAGACTGTATCTATACCATAAACCAAAGAATAAGGTCTATCTTGAGTATGTGTGGAAGGCTAGTGTTATATGCTATCAAACATACACCATAAATTGATACCAATCTACATTATATCATTCAAATATTTTTCCTAGTATTTTGATAATAGTTTTATTTGTTGCCTATGTCTATACATTACCCTATGGATAATAAGGTGTAAAAAAGGTATGTTTGATGTTGTATTTGCTACAAAATCATTTCAATATTTTATTTTTTAATTAGGATCCATTATCAATAATATAAATTAAAGGTATGCCAAAATAATAAATAATATTGGTCATAAAAAATCTACATATATAATCCCCTATGGTAAACTCGAGTGAAATTACCTCCAACCATTTTGAAAAGTATTATATAGCCATAATTATGAACTTGTTTCCTCCTATAGACACGGGATTTATATTTCCTATAAAATCAATCCCCCACAAGGAGAAAGGCCATGGTGAGACAATTGATTAAAACTCGTGAGATGGTGTATGATTAAAATTGTTATATTTCTAACATTCTAAACATAATTTTTCATGTTTAATACATTATTTTTCTATGGTAGGATAATAATAAACTTGGTGTAATAGTTTTTGGGACATAGACATACCACCGAAATTCCCCCCACTCTCATTGTCATGCATTTCTAAGAGTACAATTTGAGCTTCATACTTATTCAAACATCAAAGTATTTGCTCATAAAAACCTCATTTTAATAAATAATTTAAAATAATAACATAATGAAGTGATTTTTATTCTATGTAAAATGATAAGGTATGTTTTCTTTCTTACACAACACACCCCATTTTTAAACTAAAAATAAGGACCCTCTTTCTATTCTAGAGTCTGGTCTTATGTCTTAAAAGAGTTCAATGGTGGTTGCTTGTTTAAATATCCCTCATATGGAAATTCATTTTTTACATATGTGAGGATTTATGGTTTTAATGTGCTTGATTATTTTATCCAAGCCTAAATAATAATAAACCTGTATTATAAAAACTTGGCACAAGAATCACATCTAGGATTGCATTAAGTTAATATCTGAATTTGCATGATTCTATTAAATCCTTATTTATCTTCATGATTTTGTTTTAAAACACATTTAAATATTCCTTTTTTAGATCATTTTCCCTTGGAATTATGCAAAATATCCAAATGTATTAGAGTCTTATACTTCTTTTCCTTAGCAATTTAATCCATTTCTTCTTCATTTTGATTTAAAGTGACTAGTTGTCCATACAAATTTATTATTTTACTTAGTTTATTTTCTATAAAATGGAATAAATAATATTTATGATCAAACAAATGACTAAGTTTTCACATAATTTTTATGCTATACTTACTCATTTTTTGGTTTTTTCTATAGCCATTTTCATTTGAAATTTCCTAACCATTAGCTTTTAAATTAAAAGTGATGATTGTGTTTTTTTAATTTTTTCCCCATAGGTTCTAAGATAATACCAATGCCACATACTATTCCATCATATCCAACCCATTTGAAGAGGCTTTTAAAACTCAACCAATTCTTTAACTTTATCTTGGAGCCATTTTTTAAATATTTTATTTATAGAACAATCAATTTTATTTAAAAGTTTTCCTAGAGCCACGTGACATATTTCCACTACTCAAAAAGACTTATTTGATTCAAAATATTTTCCCAAGGGCCTCCAACTCAAAAAAAGTCCTTCAGGTGACTAGATTAGTGAGATGATACCAAGTGGCATAATCTTGACAACCTATTGCCTTGGGTGACTTCATATACAAAAAGACCCTCTAGGTGAGTGGATTAGTGGGATGTTACCATGTGGCACCACATTAGAGACCTAATACCTTAGGTTTCTTCATAAAAATACAAAAGTACCTAGGCCTATGGTTTAGATGGATGTTACCATGTGGTAACATCTCATTTCTATATAGACTCAAGGTAGTCTATGCAACTTTGAAATCCATCAAAACTTTAGTTGAGTGATATTTTACCACATGGCATGATTTCATTATGTAATAAGCAAAGGAAAAATTAGTGTACATCAAGATCTAGATAATAAATAGAATATCATAGAACAACCATGTGTCAAGACTCTACTAACTGAGGACATGTTGGTAATGGTGCTAGTAAGACACTGACTTAAATTTGACAACCAATCTAGCCATCAAGACTATCAAAACTTGAGATGGTACTGTGAGTTCAATTCTATTTGAAGAACCAAGTTGTATATTACTTCTCACCAATAAATGAACAAGAATAATGGAATTCAATACAAGCTTCATTGAAGGTATTAAATAGGGTATGATGTGCAAATTAAGATCGAGCACATAGAATAAAGGATGAATATTTGCCTTAAAAAAGCATGGATTATAATTTTAAGACGTGCAATTTAAATTGAATAGGACATGGGAGGCTAACAATCCTAATGCAATCTCAACTTCATTCTCTTGTAGGCATTCATTCCCAATTCAATGAAGCATGTTCCATGATATTTTCATGATGGAATTAATTGGGATTCATCCCAATTGATCTCAAGTGGACCCAATGCATTGATGATTTATGTAGCTACCCTATTATTAGGTGAATTTGAATTTAAAATTCCATGGACCTATGGGTGTATATAAAATAAGTTCCTACATTGTAATAAAGGTTGGTATTTCTAGGATTAGTGAGACTCTACCCAGTTATCTCCTTTTAGTTTTATCATTAGTAGACTAGTCACTTCATTCATTTTTATAACTTTATAGATTTTTTTTTTTTTTTTGAGTTGAGGCTATTTGGAAGCCCTTCTTGCAACTCACATGAGTATATGAAAATCTCCAAAAGGATCCCTTTAATGGAAATACCTTTATCTAAAAGCTTTGTACTTGATAAACTCAGTCTACACATGTATATGGTGATCTTATTTTCCCTATTGGCTCTACTAATTTATTACATGAATATTTGTACTATCATTACTAGGAGTTATGCTAAGTCTAGCTCAACTAAGGACCAGCTTATTTATATTTTTTTCAACTTGATAGAATTATACTAGTTTCCATTAGAAAGTAGACTCTTTCTTGTCTTTTCTCCCTTCACTTTCCCTTTTTTAATTATTCTATTAGATTATATTAGTTTGGTTTCTAAGTTATAATATAAATCTTGCACTTTACCTTGATTGCATGCTTCTTTTTTTATATATTGCTCATTTATGCATTGTTGAACCTATAAGCAATGGACATTTTATTTTGAATTAGATGTTCATATTCATAGTTAGATCATTATGATAGTTAAATTAAGACATAATATATGTTTTTAGAATGAACATGATTATTCTAAAATACTCAACAAATCCCCTAGAAATGGAATGGTCATATAAGCTAGCTTAGTGAAGACTAGTAGACCAAGACTTGGTATATTTATACCTTGGGGAAGAGTTTTCCTAAAGGTGTATTTTTATTTTTATGAGATACATGGACTAGTAACCCTCACTTATTATTGGTCATTGTAAAAACTTTATTAGATAAATGATGCTAGAAGGAGGTCCTAGATTTATGTATTTCATACTTATCTTGTGCTTTTAAGGAATCACATAGTTGTTTTATAGGTTCTTAGATTGGAAGACTTATTATTTGATCCCTCCAATGCCCCTTGTTCAGATAAAAGGATGTAGCTATCTTGTAAATGTTTCAAGACCTTCCCATGACTTTCCCAGAAAACTTGCACAAATTATGTGTGAAGTATATCCATGGTGGGGTTAATATTACTAAAGAGCACATCCAAGATTTAAGAAAGCCAATATCAGAAGGTAGATTCAATGTGAGGATGTGGATTATCATTTATTTCCCCCTTCACTAGATCACAACCTATTCATGGTATCTTGGTCTACCAAAATGGTGCATCATAACTTGGGCCATATTTTAAAATTTGTTTCGTAATCATTTTAGTGTGCCTATTCACATTTATGTCTTATTTTATCAATTTTACATAACCTGTAAAGAGCCTAATTAACAACTAGTGTGTTCAACTATATATTCCATCTATTATACACTAGGTTGAAGGAATTTTTCCTAAAAATAGAAATTGTAAATATGGTATTATATATTAATGTGCAGTATCCTCTAACTAAAACATTCATTAAAATTAACCCATATACTCTCCCATCATTGGCATTGGTGTACCAAGAGGTTGTCAACAACATTTAATGACTTAGGGATTCAGTGTTAACCCTTCCTATTCTTTATAATAGTAAGGTGTTTGTACCTCAAAAAAATGGAATTAAATGCTTAAAATTCATTCTGTGGATTAATATGTGCCTTATAATGAAGCATTACACAAATCCTTCATCTAACCAAACATCTGTATGATGAACAAAACCTTGTCTGACTTTTTTAATGCATTTAGCTTGGTCAAATTTGTGTATAATTAGTAGGCTAATTAATAGTATTTTAGTGATTCAATATCTTTGGGTGATGTTAATCAAATTCCATTAATTGTAGGGGAATATAATTTGGAGATGCATAATCTCAATTATGAGGTTGTATAGCACCATTTGAAGTCTATGAACTTGGCTATGCTACTAATACTAACTTGATTATGCACATTGAGAACATCCCATTCCATAAGCTTGGTACATTATTTTAATGCTATAACAATGGTTATTATGATTATGAAGATGAGGAAGTATAAGCTACTAAATCTAAATAAATGTCTAAAATGCAATTGATGACAAACGATCCACACATAATGAATAAAAACAACTTGACTAATGTTTTACTCAGCTAGAAGAACCATTCAAAGAATTAGAGCAGTTAGGGGATGAATATGTATATTATGCATATGAATCATCTTTCTCATATACTCTTTCTCATATATTTGAAAATCTATTTTAGGATATTGGCATATTTATGATAGGATTTTGGATTCCCCCTTATCATTAGAAGAGGATGAATTTGAAGAAGACAACATTGAGAGAGATTATCGGTGTCAAAAAGATGAAAACCAAGAAGAAAAGGGATATAAATTTGAGGAAAATGATCTAGAAGATTTTTAAATTGATGATATCTCTAGTTATTTAATCATAAATTTCAAATCAATCAATATCACTCAAACTTTCCTATCAGTAGCATAAGTAGTCATGCTAGAAGGGAAGTAATGAACACAGTGGCCTGAATGAATAAATCATACAAATAGGATGCAAAATAAGAATTATTTAATTAAAACCATATACACACATACTTGATCCACTAATTAATACTACAAAAGATCATTGACATGGGATGATTTGATCTTGTACCTTTTGGATAATAAAGATGAAGAAGAGGATGTTGTTCAAGCATCCATTTTAATGAAAGAGAATCCATCAAGTGATCCACCATTTGGCTTCCATGAATAACATGCCAATTCTAGGTTGAATCTTCCAATTAGCCTACCATGTATGAATTCCAATCCCTATCCCTCACCATAATATAATATAGGTGATGAGGTAATTTCTTCACCCTATCCCAATTACTTTCTATAAATTAACTCTAAGTACATTGTTGATATTCTCAATCTTAATTTTCTCGATTTACATGAAAAGAGCATAGAAAAGTCTTTATTAAAAAGTGAATTCTATCATAGAGGACAACATAGAATAATTTAATATTATCCTTTGCCCTTCTCAAAATAATAAAAAGAATCAGGTGTCTAACTGATTGAATCATGTATTTATTTGAAAACCCATGCAAATAGTTTATTTTTGATTTCCTATTTTGTTTTATTTTTCTTTCCTTCTTGTCCATTATTTTTAGCTTAGGTTTACTTTTATTTTTAATTATTTTATTGTTGGGTATGTCCTAAAAATTTTTACCTATAGTTCCCTTGTTAATCAAGAAATCAAATGAAAGGTTTTTTTACAAAGGTAACATAAATGGAAGTTAAAGATTATAATTATAATTTTACTTGAAAATATTGTGTGATATATTATGATTACTTTATTCATTTCCTAGATTTTAAATGTTAATGATTCTTAAAAAATCTCATGAATATAGAAAATTTATTATCTTGTTCAAACCCATCCAATAAACTTAATGAAATATCTAAAAAAGTGTAGGATTGCTTTAATTCTTGTTTGTATTGAGTTCTCATGACCTTGTTGAATTATTTTTTACTTGTGGCTTGGTCCCAAAACCTTTGTGGATGAAAAAGAAAAATATAATTTCAAATAATCTTTACCATATTAAAAAATATAAAAAATATTCCTTGAAAGGGTGAGCTTGGTAGTCTCCACCATAGGCTTTCTAGCCTAGTTGGTAGTGGAACAAGGCCTTTAGAAGGAACCAAAGGTATTTCTATTAGGGTGATAGATGCCTAGATGGTAGTAGATGTAGACACCAAAATTGTGTCAACTCCCCTTGGTCCCTTACACACTTTATTAATTTAAAATAAATTACTTATTTTGAATTATGACCTCACCTAGGACACCTCACCTAGGACACCTCGCCTTGGACACCTCGCCTTGGACCATTTCCTACACTATGACTCACCCCAAGACTAAGTCATCTAAATCATAACCACCTAAGACCCATTCCAACCTCCTAACCAACACTTGTGCATAATAACCCCATCCTTTGACTGTTCTCTAATGGCAAATACACTTGACAGATGGAGAAATGGGAAAAGGGCTAAAAATATCCCTTTTACCCATTCTCTAGCCATTGACATCGATAAACTACCGGCTGATGCTGGTGGGATCACTTACATCAGTTTACTTAAACCAAATTCTAACACTGAGTTACGGGCTACCTAATCAGGAATTGCTAATCCAGATTAATGAATCTAATCAAACTGGCTCTCTCTCTCACTCTCAACTGAGACTTTGACATCATTGGCACTTTGAATAACACTCACCTGGCTACAAAAACTCTACACTCCTGACTTTAGATTGTATTGGACCATTACATAGGGACCTCAACACCAACCACAATAGGTACAAGCATTTTCACACCCTTGGTTCTTCATCAAGCAAGAGCTAAGTATTCTTTTGCCTTTCATTTCAGTATCTTTAGAATGGATTGGTAATTAGTCAATTTTCTATTTCTGAGTACTGTTGAGACCAAACTTAGCTTTCTTATTGGAGAGGCTGAAAAGCCTTTCTCTTATCTTGACCCTCATCTCACACATACCATCTGCCTTTATCCCCCTTAAGACTCTATTGACCTCCCTACAACCCTGCATGGACCTCCAATTTACCAGACTCCTATCGACCATAGACATAACCCTTAGACACGTCCAAGGCCTATTACCCCTATCAACATCGATAGCCTAACCAATGTCGGCAACACTGACTAACTGATGATGGTAGACTAACTGACGTCAGTGATTATGAGAGACTGACTGCAAGAATTAGGTACGTGTTATCTATTCCTATTTTTTAGTCTTTCATTATTTCTCCTACTAGAAACATTCTTTTTGTCAAATAAGTGGATTGCCATCCCTCATAGAAGTCTTTACGATTCTGGGATCGAGCATATTGCTTGGCAGTCCACCATATCCATCTCTAACATTTTTTGTGTTTATGTGTCTTTATTATCTATAGGTGTCTTCCTCCATAGCCAAAGAGGAGCTACTACAATGTCTAGATACAGTACACAACTTAATCTAGGTAACATACAAACCCTTGACCCTTCAACCTTTAGTTTCTTCCTCTGAATATAAAAAGCAAAAATGAGTAGAAACATTTTGGCACGCTCAGTGGGACCCTAGAGTTTTCCTTTTGTTCATTTTTTATAAAAATCAAACTTTCATATAGGTGCATTAGATTCTCTTCCTACACCCTTTTCTTCTATCTCTTTATTTCGAAAAGAAACCATCAACACAAGTTAAAAAGAATATCTTTCTTTTTCTTCTTGTCACTTTTTCCCTGCATCTTAGAGTAGCAAAAATTCATGCTCTTAACCTTTTTCTCAATTATTTGCATTCGAACAAAACATTTCAATTTGGGTTAAAAATAATTGCATTTCATTTCTTCTTGAATGTATATTAACTCATCTAGTAATTAAAAATGCATTATGAATAAATCATAGTGCACATATGTTACACAACCTGACCATATTCACAATCAAATCAAACATCTAAACATACTTGAGATAAGGCCCGACTAGGATTTTACCACCTACCAAATACCTTACCCTTCCTGGCAATCCTACTTAGACTTCACAACCAAGGGGAGGACCCACTCTATTCTCTGGCAGAGTATAAACTATAGGCAAAGTATATATTGGCTAAGTGGCCCAGCTCGGCTCTAGATTCATGAAGTGAAGGGAGCAAGCCCCCAGCACCAGGCCACGTATGGAACCTAACACAGAATTTTGAGCACCAAAAAATAACCCAAAACCAACCTTAGAATTCCTCTTTAGGACCCATTCTAAAAGCCCTACTTCCAACACATTCTTCTAAGGCATAAGCCACCACGACTCTAAAATTTATTCTTAGGAATTTAATGTTTAGAGGTTGCTTATTGTCATCATTTCTATTATTCTTATCTAATTTTTTGAGCTGGTAAGGTCCCATTATTTTGATGTCTAAAACACCTCAAATTTCTCATTTTTTCCAAAAACTTTTAGTTTTTTGAGTTTCTAAAAACACACAGACATCGACATCAATTTTTCCACTGATGTTGGCAACTTATCTTCACCGACATCAATTTTTACACCAATGTTGGTAACTTATCTTCACTGACATCGGTCTTTCCACCGACGTCAGCAACTTATCTTCACCGACATCAGTCATACTACCGATGTTGGTCACTGTCAAAAATTTTATTTCCAAAACAACAACTTTAAAACCTAGCTTTTTTGCTGTTAAACACACATTCTCATTTTTTGAAACTAAAATACACAGTTTTTAGCACCTGAACACATTTTATCTTGGATGGCTTTGACACATAGTCAAGCCAAAACTCTTATTGACTATGCAAAGTAGCAACCACTTCCACCTTCTCCCTTCATACCAAGTCTCCTAAAGGAGTATACTTCAGACACTGAGCATACTCCTATCCAACCAACCCCAAATCAACCTCCAATTGTTCTCGAAGGGGATCAAAATTTTGAGAGATTCCTTTACCACAACATCAAGGCTCTCTAACACTATCTCACAAGAAGCCAAATGCGAGATCTTTCAGGTAACCCAATTTATGGGATGCCGACCTCCTTAATTGAAGCGATAATGATATCGATAGCATCTGCTACCCAACTTATGACCATTCAACCCAATACCTCTACTATTAATTCAACCATGGCCAATGCTCAAGATTTGGCCTCTCTTTCCATTTCTGGACCCACTTCCATCGGGGTTTCCATACCCCCTCAACAATAAACAGTTTAACCAAGTTCTACACATTTTTAGAATTTGATTATCTCTACCCCACCCACTCTTACACCCATAAATACAAGAGTGAATACCTATCCTTCAACTAGTGTTGCCATCACTCAACCACCCTTCATGGTACCTAGTCGAGTTGTGCCCTCCAACTTCATGGCACAACCCCCCTTGCCCTCAACATCAATCCCCATGACAAATTACCAATATGTTGCACCTACAAAAATGCAACCAAGTACATCATACACCCCTCCCAATGCCTTCTAGGTACCTTACAACCTAGGGGGTGCCCCACCTACTAATCCATTAGCCAATCTAATTAAGATGCTAATGGATAAGATGTCCAGCCTTGACACATCCATTTCTGGTTCAAGCAATGTTCTTTCATATGAACAAATATGCAATGAACCCATTCACTCTTTAGTGCCTATTAGACCATAACCTAACTAGTGGGAACTCCCTAAATTTACTCATTTTTAGAGTAAAGAGGACCCACAACAACATCTACGAGTGTTTAGACATGATTGTTACCTTATAGCACACAATGATGCATTATTACTTCACACATTTCCTATGTCACTTTTTGGCACTGCCCTTGATTGGTATAGTTCTATTACCAGTCATTCTCTTTTTACCTTCACTCAATTAGCTCAACTATTTCTTGACCACTTTTCAATCAACATCACTAAAAAGGTCTCCATCACAGACCTATATTCTATTAAACAATTTGATGATGAGTCAATAGCTGACTTCGTCGCCCGTTGGACAGGATTGATCAACTAACTCTCCTTTTCATTACCTCAACCTAAGCTCATTGAGCTCTTTTCATGAGCATGTACCAAGCACATCTCATCCACTCTATGGGTTCAAACATTCCACACATTTGATGAAGCTTTCACCATGGCATGAAATCTTGAACTCCGCACTGTCGAAGAGGATAGAGTCAAATTGCATAGTAAAGATAATAATGCAAAAGCCAATGACCCTTCTTCTTCTAGACCTTCTTCTTCCCACTCCAAGTCTAAGGGGTCAGAAAATGCTATGGTTGTTAGATCATCATCTACCATAACCAACCAAGCTGAGCCCTCCACATCACAAAGCATCAAAAAACAATTCCAATAATGATACATACATCATCAATACACTCTAATAGGAGAATCATATGCTTCCGTGTTGGATAAACTAGTCAAGCAGGGGGTCCTCAATCTCCCTCCAATTTGACCACCTTAATTAGACCCCTCAAAAGCCATCCCTACATGGTATAGGGAAAATGACTTTTGTAATTATCATCATGTTAAGGGTCATGACACAGACAACTACAAAACCTTCAAAAATGTTATTCAAGACATGTTGGACAAAGGGGATCTTGTTTTGGATAACCCAAATGCACCAGCTAATCAAAACCTCAACATCTTTAGGCAAACATTCCCTAATCATCCCCCTAGTTAGAATAACATTCAGACCATGGCCGATGACCTCCAAGAGCGTAGTATATGCATGGTCAACATGGTTTCTCCTTTCATCCTTGACCAACCTCTCCCATAGTCTAAAGAGGTTAGTCAACCTATTTCTCCACCACAAGAAGAAGAACCTTCTTCTCATATTTGTCCTCCACAAATGGAGGATAGTCCTCCATCTAGCCCCTTTTCACATGTGGGAGAGTCTACTTTGACCTCCCCCATATTGGAGGATGCTTTGACGACACCAACACTGGTGGCCTCGCCTTCATCCTTATTATTACCAATGGAAGATCATACTTTCCACACTCTTAGACCTCAAGTGGAAGGCATGATCATCCCTACGCTCTATCCTCTCAAAGAGCCACGTTTTCCAATCCCTTCTCCATCGAGAAAAGCACTTGCCACTTCACCCATTTCAGTCAAGGAAGATATAGTGATGATTTTCTCTCACCTTTTGCCTGAGATCACTACGTCCCACATGTTTTCACTCTCACAATCACCCAAACCCTCATAGGCATCCATCATATCGAGATAGGTTAAATCTCTCAGTGTTTGTCCTGTATCAAACTTCACTCAACCATAAGTGAAGGTAGACTTGAACCTTACCCCACATAATAGTAGTCCTCGCACCAAACTAAAGAAGGCTATTAAACCGCATTAGAGAACTCCTCCCCCACCATCACCATTGCCCTCTATTTTGGGCCCACATCCTTCCACCTTAATAGGAGTGCTTCCTACTCCAACACCTATCAAAAACAAATCATGTCCATTACTACCTTTACCTGGCAAAAACATACCTCCTCCAAAACATCCAACATCTCTCACCACAAAAGTGTCATCTACATATGTGGTCACACCACCAAACAAAAATATGGTATGAAAAACTCTCCAACAACTCCTAAATAGAAGTTGTTAAACCCTATTGCAACAAAATGCACAGAATCATTAGCAGGTTCTTATGCTTTTCTATTATGCCAATTGTTCCAGTCTTCTCACATCAGTCTCCCACCTTTTAAACCATTCCAACTTCTTAGACCAGAACCATCTTGGTTCGATGACACTACAATCTATGCGTATCATCGCACACCTGGACATGACACTGAGCATTGTTGCACTCTTAAAGTTGTCATTCATCAACACTTGAAAAAGGACACCCATTTCATTAAGGATCCTCTTGACCACCCTTTTAACAAACCATCAACACCATCCCATGCCTCTCAAACATCCTCACCTAAATCAGGATCTCAATGCAAGACTATGGTCCCTCTACCACCTTCACCCCCTTTGTTCGAAAGTAACACCATTAATGTGGCCACCAAGTCACAAACTAGGAAGGATAAAGGAAAAGTGAAGATTTCTATCCATTGGACATATCCATTTGTCAAGCCTCCTCAACCATCAAAATCAAGGATTTCAATCTTAGACACATCCCAACCAACATATTCAAAACCAATTCATGACTCCATGGTGAAACAACTTCACCAAACCCCTGTGAAGATGTCCTTGTATGACCTCATTCAAATCTCTCCACAACATCACCAAACTTTAATCAAAGATTTACAGATAGTGGAGGTCCAACCTGAAGACCCCCAACCACTAGTTACTTTTGTCAAATCATTACCCACTATCACCTCCATCACCATCCATGATTATGAGATTCTAGACTACAACCTGGAAGATCAAGATCTCGCCCTCTCAAACTAATCCTATTAGGTAAAAGCTTTGTAGGATGGATCCTTGCATCACACTCCTTGTCAAAGAAGAGCTTCATCATCTTCACTTCATCTCATTAATCCAACTCATTGATTATCTGCAATAGGTGTCAAACATTGTCCCTGTCACAAAATGACTAGGGGAATTTGACTTTATACTAACTATCACAACATCGACCAAACATCAACCAACTTCTTAATCATCTTTAACACGTGACCAATATGGAAAGAAGTAAACGGGGCAAGTTTGCTCCTAATTAGCTTAGACCGTACATAATAATGTACAAGTATGGATCAGGGACTCATCATCTGTCTTCTTTCGAAGGCCGGCCAGAACTTGAGCCCCTTTATGCCTTACATCTTCAACCATTTTATTGTTAATCAAGTAATCATTCAATTGTTGTTTAACTTGAGCTCATCCCTTGAGTAACCCCCATCATCCTCATTCCTATTAGTCAACCCTTTTTGTCAAGCATGAATGCTTTGTCCTAATAAAAGGGAAACCCTTAAACCTCTATAGTCCAGTCCATGACCAAAAAAATTTAGTCCACAAACAAAACATAAAATTGGGATGCCTATTCAAAATGTCATAAACTATCAATGTAGCCTACTCCCTTGAAGGACAGCTACATCATTGCTGTAATTACTAGACTACTCCCTTGAAGGACAACTATTCACAGACATTGAACCATATAAAGTAAAATATAGACCAATCCCTCGAAGGATGGCTATGCCCAAATTTTGCCACAAATAGAACTCTCTCAGAAGCTTCCCGCATTGATCAACTTCACATATGACCACAAAACAAAACAACATCCCCATGTAGACTTCCTGCATTGATCAGTCTACCAAAAAAAAATTGACTGACAAACTATTAAGTCATGGGCCTATAGTCATTCTCATGTTCACCTATAAAAGGGGCAAAGTTATCCTTGCTAAAAAGGGTTACGCTATCCTCACATCTCACATAATCAAACCTATTACCCCAACATACTTAAGGGATTTCGAGCTCACTCAATGTCAAGTGATTTGAGTACTTCTCTAACAAAAACTAATGGTCCATGATGTAATGCATGAATAGGGATTTTGTTTGCAAAAACCCTATCTATACCATCATTATGGTTCTTATTAATGAAAGAGTGATACGCCTTTCACTTCTCCCACATCTTCATCACATATAACCAACCCAACCTTTTTTAACCACTAACATGACATCATGATAGCCCATTTACACTAGTTTCTATGAAAAATAATACACATGGAAACTATCAACCAAACACAATTTATGTCAAGCACATACCATCAACAATATGGAAACCTGCTAAAGCATAAATAATCACTCATTTCATTTTTAGCATACATCCATCACCAATATGGAAAATTGCTAGGGATGAAAAACCACGTAACCAATGTTATAAAATACACCATCACATAATATCAAAAAGGCTGTAACATCATCATACATTAATCATTTTAAGCATGTACCATCACACATATGGGAAATGCTAACAACCCTAACCTGACCAAAAATAACTATTGACCTCTTTGACTCTTCTTCCCTTTTAGGGAGAACTACATTGGCCTGAGGCCCTTACAGGGGCTATGTAGGCAGCACTCAATTGACACATGGCCTTCTGGGGTTAGCTCAACCATTTGCCCGTTAGTCTCCCTAATGATGTCAGCCATTTTTTCATTCATCTACCTGATGGACAAACCATATAAACCTTTAACCATGACCTAACCTAGTCAAAACCTAATCCATAACCTACCCTCTTCTTCCCTTTTGGGAAGAACTACATTGGCCTGAGGCCCTCAATACAGGGGCTATGTAGGCAGGACTCAGTTGACACAAGTCTTTTGTGGTTAGCTTGGCCATTCACCCATGCATCTCCCTAATGATGTTGGCCATCCATTCATTCATTCATCTACTTGATGGACCAACCATTTAACCTTTGACCATGACCAGACAACTTAGTCCAAAATCATGACCAAACAACTAGCCCTAACATTGAAAAAGTCACCTTTGACTTCTCATGGGGCACATTGGAGATCATCTACATCTCCCATACCATAACACACCACACTTGAGATCACTTATATCTCAACCCAACTCGACCAACCACTTTGGAGATTGTGACTATCTCCTTAGACCATGACCACATTCTAAATGACTTTGCCTTAGTTGTTTTAATTGCACATATGCTACCTCACAAATAGTTAGCAAAATTATACACACCTCACATTACAACCCTCACAAGTATCGGATCACACCCAAGTTGATCCCCACTACTTGTGACATTTTCATGTTTTCCAGGGGCACTTCCTAAGCCCAGGATACTTAAAACATGGTGACCATTAGAGCTATAGTTTTGATCATTTAACCCAATCAGCTATGACTAAAAGCTAAGGACTAGTTACTTCAATTTCAACACTCCTCGACCTTTGACTGTGACAATTTGACCTACCTAACATGTGAAGTGGTATACGCACAATCTCGACTATTGCAACGTTCATACCCCATCTTCACCATACACATCCACTACCTATCAAATCGGCACTCAATATCAGGTTACCTTCCCTTGATTTCCATTTTGAGGGGGAACACCTTATCCCATACCTGGGGCAACTTAATCCTATTTTTGTCTTGTAGTTCATCAGAACAACCAACAAGACAAAAAAGGGCAAATGTAGACACCAAAATTGTGTTGACTCCCCTTGGTCCCTTACACACTTTATTAATTTAAAATAAGTTACTTATTTTGAATTATGACCTCACCTAAGACACCTCACCTAAGACACCTCACCTTGGACACCTCGACTTGGACCATTTCCTACCCTATGACTCACCCCAAGACTAAATCATCCAAATCATAACCACCTAAGACCCATTCCAACCTTCTAACCAACACTCGTGCATAATAACCCTATCCTTCAACCGTTCTCCAATGACAAATACACTCGGTAGATGGAGAAATGGGTAAGGGGCTAAAAATAGCCCTTTTACCTATTCTCTAGCTGCCAACATTGGTCAACTATCAGTCGATGCTGGCAGGATCACCGACATCAGTTTACTTAAACCAAATTCTAATGTTGAGTTACGGGTTACCTAATCATGAATCGCTAATTTGGATCGATGAATCTAATCAAACTGGCTCTCTCTCTCTCTCTCTCTTACTCTCACTTAGGACTTTGACATCATCGACACTTCAACTAATGCTCACCTGGCTATAGAAACTCTGCACTCCTGACTCCAGATTAGATTGGATCATTGCATAGGGACCTCAACACCAGCCACAATAGGTACAAGCATTTTCACACCTTTGGTTCTTCATCAAGCAAGAGCTAAGTATTCTTCTGCCTTTCATTTTAGTATCTTTAGAATGGATTGGTAATCAGTAAATTTTCTATTTTTGAGTACTGTTGAGACCAAACCCGACTTGCTTCTTGGAGAGGCTAAAAAGCCTTTCTCTTATCCTGACCCTCATCTCACACATACCATCTACCTTTGTCCCCCTTAAGACTATATTATCCTCCTTGCAACTCTGCATGGACCTCCAAATTACCAGAATCCTTCTATCGACCATAGACATAACCCTTAGACCCATCTAAGGCCTATTACCCCTACCAACGTTAGCAGCCTAACCAACGTCAGCAACACTGACTAATCAATAATGGCAGACTAACTGACGTCAGTGAATGTGAGAGACTGAATACAAGAATTAGGTACACGTTATCTATTCCTCTTTCTTAGTCTTTCATTATTTCTCTTTCTAGCAACATTCTTTTTGTCAAATAAGTGGACTATCATCCCTCATAGAAGTCTTTATGCTTCTGGGATTGAGCATTTTGCTTGGCAGTCCACCATATCCATCTCTAACATTTTCTGTATTTGAGTGTCTTTCTTATTTACAGGTGTCTTCCTCCATAGCCAAAGAGGAGCTCCTACAATGTCTGGATACAGTGCGTAACTTAATCTGAGTAACGAACAAACCCCTGACCCTTCAACCTTTAGTTTCTTCTTCTTCTGAATATAAAAAGCAAAAATGAGTAGAAACAGTAGATAATGCCCAAACTACTGCCCCCAAGCTAAAATGTAATTGTTTTTCTTTAATAGCTATAAACTTATACAAATCTAAATTACTATTTGTGAATGTAAAAAAAAATGAATTAATCACTTGATCACACACTTGGATGGTGTTTAAATGGATGCTTAGATTAGTATAGCACTTGTTCCTATATATTTTAATGCCTTTAAATTTTGGTTTGTTATAGGTGATTTTTGGTAGCTAATGTTTTTTATTCTTATGAAATTAGAGATTCTAAATTATTTAGATACTTGGGAGTATTTACTAGTAGGATTCAACATTTATTATTTCTTGAACAACATAGTACATTTTCAAATTGAAAAATAAGGACCTTCTTTCTACTCTAGATTTTAGCCTTATGTATTAAAGGAGTTCAATGGTGGTTACTTGTCTGAAGTGGCCTTGTATGGTAGTGAATTTTTTCTAGATGTGATGATTTAGAGTCTGAAAGTGCTTCATTATTTTAGCTAATTCTAAATAATAATAAATTTGTATTATATAACACTTAAAGTAAAAATCACATCTAGGACTATATGAAGTTAAAATATAAATTTTAAATATTATATTAAGTGTTGATCTATCTTCATGTTTTTGTTTTGAAACAATTTTAAATCTTCCATTTTAGACTATTTTACCTTGGATTTATGTAAACTATCTAGTTGTCTTAGAGTTATTTTCTTCTTTTCTTAAGAAATTTAATCCAATTCTACTTCATTTTAATATAAAGTGACTAAGTGTTCAAATAGATTTATTGGTTTACTTAGTTTATTTTCTATAAAATGGAGTAAATTGGCTTTAGGATTGAGTAAATGATTAAGTCATCATGCAAATTTTATTCTATACTTAGTCATTTTTTGGCTTTTACCTTAGTCATTTTCATTTGAAATTACATAATCGTTGGCATTTAAATTAAAAGTGTTGACTATTTTTTTCTTTTGTGTCTGTAGGTACCTAATTTGATCCTGAAGCCACAAGGAAATATCTCATAGGTATTGATGGATCCAACCCATTCAAGAAAGCTTTTTCATAATTAGTTGATTTTTTTAACTTTCTCCCGAAGCCATGTATTAAATTTCTAGTTTGCATGACTTAACTAATTTTATTCAAAAGTTTACCTAGAGCCATGTGGTATATTTATACCAATTTTTTGGACTTAAGTAATTCAAAATTTTTACATGGGAGCCTCCAACTTAACAAAAGTATTCCAGGTGATTGGATTATTAATATGATGCCAAGTGACCCCATCTTAATGACTTGCTACCCTAGGTGACTCTATATGGATAAAGAACATCTAGGAAAGTGGATTAATGGGAGACTACCATGTTTCACCATCTTAGTGAACCATTACCTTGAGTATGTCCATTAAAATCTAAAATCTCCTAGGACTTTAAGTTAGTAGGATTCTACCATATGGTAACGTCCCACTACTCTATAGACTCAGAGTAGTCTATATAAATTTAAAACCCATCATAGCTCTAGGTGAGCAATATTGTGTCTCATGGATTGATCTCACTACATCACAACCAAATGAATAGTAAATTAATATAAAGATATAGGAAAGTAGTGGAAGAGCATGGAATAACCCCATGAAAAGACCCTACCAACTAAGGACATGTTGGTGATGATGTTGGTAAAACACTAGCCTAAATTTGATGGTCCATCTAGTTGTCAAGGGTATAAAAACATAAGATGGGATTGAACATATAATTTTATTTACAAAATCAAGTTGCATATTGTTTATCAAAAATAAATGATTAAAAATGATGGAATTAAATGCAAGTTTATGTAATAGTGTTAATTAGGGTATGGCATGCATGTTAGAATAAAGTATAGAGAACAAAAAAATAATATATACCCTAAATAGGTGTGGTTTCTAATTGTTAGGGGAAATTATTTCAACTACATAGGATGTGGGTGGTTAAATTTTTTTAAGCAATCTCAATGACATTTTTTGGCAGGCATTCATTCCCAATTCAATCAAGTGTGGTCCCTCATATTTTAATGATAAAATTAAGTGGGATTCATCCTAATTGATCTCAAGTGGACCCAACATATTGATGATTTATGTAACTTCCTTATTAAAGTGATTGAATTTTAATTTAAAAATCCATAGACCTATAGGTCTATATAATACCAACTCTTGTGCCATAATAAGGGATGGTCTTTTTAGGATTAGTGAGACTATGCCTAGTTGGTTCCTTTTAGAATTAGAATTAGACTAGTGGATTAGTCACTTTATTTCATGTAATTTTCCTACTTTATAGATTAATTTTTTGAGTAAATGTTGTTTGGAATCCCTATCTATAACTCACATGACTATCTAATGAACTCCCAATTAACCCCTCTAATGGAAATATATTTATCTAAAAGTTTTATCACTTGATATAATTAGTATGTGCATGTATATGATGATCGTATTTTATTCCTTAGCTCTTTTGCTTCATTCCATAGACACTTAACCATCCTTAGTTGTAATTTTGATAGGTCTGGCTCAACCAAGGACTAGTTTATCCATGGATTTATCTAATGATAGAATCACACTTGTATCCATTAGAAAGTAGGAGCTTTATTATCTTTTCTCCTTTCCCTTCCTTATTTTTATTGGTCAGTCTATTAGATTAGATTAGATTAGTTTAGTTTCTAAGTTTCAATAGAAATATAATGACTCACCTTGATTGAATGCTCCTTTATTTATTTATTTATTTATTTATTTATCATTTATGAATTGTTGAACCTGTAAGCAATAGACATTCTCTTTTGAATCAATTGTTTATATTCATAGTTAGACCATTCTATTAGTTCCCTTCACACATAAGATATAAATTTAGAATGCACATGATTAGTTTGAAGTACTCAATGAAGCCCCTTGAAATGGAATGGTTACATCAAACAACTTAGTGAAGACCAACATACCTAGATGTAGTACATTTAGACCCTAGGTAAATATTTTCCTCATGGAATCTTATTATTTTCAAGAGAGACAAAGACTAACAACTTCCATATATGTAAGCTTAATATAGTAAATTATAGGTATCATTGTAAGATTTTGTATTTATAGAACTAAAAGGAAAAATGTGAACTTTAAGGCATCCAAATATTTTGAAGAAATGGAATAATTTCATAATTGATGTATGGTAAAGTCTATTTGATCATCACTAATATCAAAAGGCATTAATGATGATGCATTAACCATTACATCTACGTATCAATTATCTTTATGTGGAATACTATCAATAGAGAATGTATTAAATATTTCTTTCATTTTATCCACCATTTCTTTATATGGTAGAAAATGATCTTCTTTGGTTTAGGAATGATTAGTAAGTTAATTAAAAACCAATTACGAGTAACCAAATACTTGAATGTCCTTGATATGAAGCTTTTTCAATATGATAATCCAATTATCAAGGATTCATATTATAATATATTATTGGTACATGAAAAGGATAATCTATAAGAGAATGACATGTATTCACCTTTAAGGGTAAAACATATAATACATGCACCCTCACTTGTCCTACATCTGGATGCATTGTAATACATTTTCAATGTATTTTGACATATATTAAATTCATAGAATAATTTGGTGATTGGAAAAGGATCATGTAATGGAATTGAAACTAATTGGTCATCTTGAAATTGACCTTTTGTTGATTTTTGAGATATAAATTTTAGATCAATTTCTATAATTTGAATCATAAATAATATACCATAGAAGTTTCCTAGAAGATAATCAAAAAAATGCTTTTTTTAATTTAACTACACATTGAAATCTTGTAAGCGTTCAAATATTTTTCATAGATCAATAACATGATTTTGATGATTTTTTGATTTTGCAAGTAAATAATCAACATAATCTTTGACTATTTTATGGATAAAATCATGGAAAATATGCACCATTGCCATTTGATATGTTTCTCCAACATTTTAGAGTCCAAAAGGCATAATAATATTAAAAAATGTGCCCCATGGAGTAATAAATGTCATATTTTATTGATCTTCTAGGTTTTATTTATTTATTTATATCCAATATAAATGTCCATAAATGAGAATGTCTCATATCCTATTATATAATTGACAATCATGTCGATGTTAGGTAATGAAAATTAATATTTTAGACCAGCCTTATTTATATCACGAATACAACATTAAACCTTTCCATTAGGCTTAATAATAGGTACAATTTTTGATACCCAATCAGAATGTGAAATAGATATTATAAATCCTATGTCTAAGATATTTTGGATCTCATATTTTATTTTCAAATCCACTATGGGATTCATTTTATGAATCTTTCGTTTAACATGTTTTGCATTTGGATGCAATAATATATTCTAGGCATATCTGAGTAAGACCAAGCAAATATTTTTAGCAAATAATGTAAGATATACCAATAGGTTTTATCTTCATTATCCTGCATCATTACAACAATAAAAACATGCCAAGGATATTTATTTATGCCATAGTTATACTACACTATTTATTTATTCAACAAACTAAGCCATGTCAAAATGAATGGTGTGTTAGGAATAGTGTTAGGTACATCATGTTGGACACTACATTATCACTCTCACAAAATTAAGACTTAGGATAAGGGCATGAGTAAACCTATTATTATGATATAAATAAGGGTGATGTTTTTATGCCCCCAAGTAATTGAGTAATGAATCATTATTCAAGAACTCATATAATGTCAAAATTTATGGTGAAGTGTTTTCATCAATTAGATAATGGTGTACCAATAATATACTTATGGTAGAAATAGGTATAAACATGCATTTTGATTTTGCCTTTGTAAATTAAGTCTCATGATCAATATTTTATTTATGACTTACATATTTTTTTGAAGAACCCTAGCCTTGTTGATTTATATTATTTGTTGGAGAGATAGGTTAGGTAATATCTTTTTCAATTTTCCCCAATTATTATCCTTTGTATCCATATTTTAATAAATATCAAGAACAAAAATCTGCACTATAGGATTGGGAATAATATGATTCATTTCTTGGACTGTCATATAATGTTTTAATGGATTAATATCCATTGGACATGTGTAAATAAATCCATGGTGGCTGAATTTTAAACATGCATGTAGAACTATATGGTACCACATACATCTCATGTATCTAGGTCCTTACCAAAATTATGTTGTAGTTTAGATCATTTGGCATCACTTGGAATAAAGTAGGTTATGTAGGACGTCCCATAATAATGTTAAAAGTTATTTTCCCTAATAATTTTCGTGAAATATTATCAAATCCCTTTATGATCATACTGGATGGTTCCAATTATTCAGGTCTAATTTATAGTAAGGAAATAAAGAATATTTTTAAATAGTTAAGTTTTGAACCATTATCTATAAGGAAATTTTAACCATTTCGTTACACACACATACTTGTATGTATAGTTGTAAGTACTAATTGATGAGATATTAAGGTTGGAAATCCTCTTTTTGAAGGATATATTATGCTTAGTCCATTTGATGGAATTTATCATAGAGGCCATATATGGAGGCTCTACATTACTTGGTAGGATGGTCATGTGTAATGCATCTAAAATAACATCTTTGTAATGGGTTGAATGATGTATTCAATTTGAAATTGCAATTTTAACAATGACATCATTGGAGGAGTTGGTAGTATGGTAAGAAAAACTAGATTGTTTTATGCACTCCCTTTGGAGTTTTATGGTAACATGAAGGAGTTCATTATAAACATTATAAAAATAAGAGGTATATAAGAATGCATTTGATTGGAAATGTCCATATTTAGAAATCGTTAAAGGTTTTTATTGATTTCATCATGCACAAAACATAACAAGTAAAAATTATCATTATGTATTGCAAAATAAAATAAATAATATATATATCCATATTAAACATGATTTCAAATATAAAACTAAATATTTTTTGCATATTTTACAAATCATAAATCAAAATGTGTAAGAAAAAGTAGAAAATCCTAACCCATTTAGGGTTTTTGGAGTAATGGTTTGTTTCACAAAAATTTTAACCCTAAATTGAGATGGTTTAATAGAGTATAATTTTAATAATATACAAATAAATAAACACAAGGTTGATAAATAGATATATATTAGGCCAATAATTAAAAACATAGATAAAACATATTTTGAATTTAAATTTTGAGATATGCTAAAAATAAAAATTACAACTAATAGTTGATATTGAAATTAATAGAAAACAAAAATAATTAGTTGGTTTACTATGCACATGCAGATCCACTATGGAATAAGCTTGGAAGTGGACTGGACCTAGATTTTTGAAAAGTCATCAATTCTATAATTTTGCACTCTATGGCCTCAAACACTTACACAAGATCTAGATGATGTGTTTACACTCCTGTCTAACCTAGATGTAGGTATCATGTATAGAATATCAACTAGAATTAGATATGACCACATGAAACCTTCTAGATTTTCTATCATCTTTGCTCTGGTGTATTCATATCTTGCTCATAGGTTTTTATCCCTTGTTAAATGACAAAAATCTAGTTCTTCATCTTCATAGTGACTATGGGAAAAATGGGCTCGTGGGATCATGGTGTCAATATTCCCCAAGGAACTATCTACCAATAGGCACTACTTGCATATCCAATACTCTAAGGAGGGGTATTACTCCTCTACATGTTGGCTTATGTGTACATAATGATTCAATTTGTGATAAAAAGTACATGAAGTAACCTAGATTATAACTTGATAAATATGGCTCATGGGATGCTACTTCAGTACTTTATACCTTTGAGAATACTTATCCTATGCTTGATATAGAAAAAGGGATGGATAGGGCAGATTTTCTCACTTGAATTCTTGATTAAATGCTTTTTGGTAAGTTTCCTTGTGAATTGTTAGCTGAGGAATGAATTAGGATTGATGATACATATATACCAATCCTTTCAAGAAATATCTTTATTTAAATCACTTAGGCCATCCATATAGATATGTTTAATTTTTAAATTTGATGACTTTAGGGAACTAGACACTTAGTTTGACAAAGGGCACTTGGGTCAGTGTAGGCATATGAATGGAACACAAATTTATAAAAATATGGAAAACATGTATAGGTCTAAAACTTTTAGAGGATGATAATTTAAATTTTATAACATTTTGAGTAGAATAGAAGGCCTAGGTCATCATTATAACATATGGCTAGACTAAGAGATAAGAAATAGGCATAAGAGATAGTAGATACGAGCTTTTCGACAATAAGAAATTCTAGGATTCAAAGGGTACAACCATGATACGATTTTTCAAATTGTAAAATATTGAGATGTTATATAATTCATATTTAATGTCTAAACGAAGGTAATGCAATTAATTTATCTCAAAGCATTTGTTTAGAAGTTCACTTGGACTGTTATTAACCCTTTTTATACTTTTTGAAGTATTAATTTTATATGTATGTTTCTTGTGAGGCACATGATATCTATATGGATATGTAAATACATGATTAACACAAGAATATTTTAGATTCTCTGTATATTTTATATCATTTTCAAATGATATGATCTTTGAACTGAAATATTGTTTTTTGTTTCATAATTGTTTTATTTATTTTCTCATAGTAATGATTTGATCTTGAATGGATTAATAAGCACAAACCCTATAGATATCTAATTTAATATGCACACCATAAATTTTATGGACAAGCTCTTCCTTTAGATTAAAATATATATTGAATATATGTGAATAAGTAGGTTCTTATTGATTGATAACATTAAAATAAATATCGTTAACAGAAATGCATTTTCATTATGTGGTAACTATTGTTATGCCCACACACATCCCATTATCTAAATTAAAAAAAGGACCCACTATTGTTTGAATGAATTTATTATAGGTCCTATAAGACTTAGAGATTCATGACATTAATTTTATTTTACAAAGGTCTATGGTTTTCCTCAATGTGTAAATCTACAAAATTTTGAATTATGAAAATCAAAGCTTGAACATTTATTTAAAGTTATTTTAAACCTTAGGTTTTCATAATTATTCTTGAAAATTGAAGTTGTTATTTATGTAATAACATAACTAATGTATCTTGACCAAGTGTTTATATGAATTTCACATTTTTGCAAGACTATTGATGAGGAATTATAAAGAGTATTCATGATAAATCCCTACTTGTATTATTCAAAGATCAATATAGGTGGTAATATTATGTTATCCAGAGATTTTTATGCTTTAAAAAATTCCAAGTGTTCTTAAGAGTTTGCAATTTGAAATATTGATCTATGGTGTTATTATGTTACTCATAACTAATCATAGTTTAACAAAAGTTACATAGATTATCTATAACTAGGTCACCACAAGAGAACCATATGGTAGAGCTAAATTTAATTAATTTTTTTTTTCTTCATATAAAATTATAAGTCTTCAAAGTTTATGAACCTTGAGAACACTCCATGCAATGTAATTTTATGAACCTAGAACCACAAGAGTTCAAAATAAAGTTAATCATCTAATGGTCCCGAGTTTTTGAGGTTATGAGAATTTGAAAATTTTCATAATTTCATTAGCTTAGAACCCTAGAATGATTAAAAAAATTCTAATGGACCTTAATCCCCCCAATCTAATGGTCTTAAGGTTTTTATCTCCAAGATTTTGATAGTTGGTACAATCTCATTAGCCTAGAAACATGGAATTCTAAACCAAGTTAATAGCTTAATTTTTTCATGGTTTGAGTATCTTAGTGTCTTTAGTGATGAGATCATGCCATGTGGAAATATTTCATTAACCCAAATTCTTATCAAGAACATACACATTTTAAAGGATCAAATAGTTGAGGACTCAAACCTCTGAGTTCTTATAGTCTTGAGACTAATTCACATGGCTTAATTTAATTAACTCATAACCATATACCATATAAATTAGAATTGTAAATCTAAATACCTGGGTAAATGAGAAGCATACAAGTGTCATGATCTAGGATATGCATGACCAAAGTAAAAATAAACAATATTTGATGATGAATCGAAAGTGGGTGAGAAATAAATTGATACATGTTTTAAAGAAGTGATTGGACATACAAATTCCATGAAAATCTATCATATGAGAAATAAAAGCATGTCAAAGTTGACTAGCACATTTGAATTTACAATAATAACAAAATCAAAATATGTTGTTCATATTTAAGTTGCATGAAATATGCATTCAAGGTGTATACTTTGGGTAATATATATAAAACATAGAAAAATGAGTGTCACTTCACCATTAATCTATGAGTGAACATTGTAATTTTGATCTCTCTAGTGACCAAAAGCCAAAGTTTTCTCAAAAAATTCATGAAGATAATTAAGATAATTTTTGAATTAATTTCATAGTTAAGACCATTATAATGGATTCTCCAAAGGCACCACATGTCTATGATCCTTATGTACAATATATTTCTAGACATAATGTAACATAATGTTTGATAAGAATGGCATAGATTTTAAGATTCCATACTATTCAACCATTTGGAAGGAATTGGAGTATATAGAACCATACTCCTTGAAGTATTAAATATCTACATAGGATAAGAAATAAATTGATGACCTGATACCAATCAAGACCATGGGAATCCATCGAGTGATAGTGAAACTAGAGATAATGCTTTATATCTATTTAATTTGTGATTTATTCATTAATGGTACTTATTTTAGGGACTATTTACATGTTAGGAAAGGATGAAATTTAATTACATCAGGAAGTAATTTTTAGAGATACATTAGACTCCTAGTTCCTGAGGTCACCTATAATTAAGTCTCATCTATTGTATGGCTTGATCATGACACTATAGAAGGGAAGTTGAAATAGTGGTTGGTTAAGGGTCAAATCTTGAACCCTAAGGGATCCAGTTATTAAAATAATATCATTAAATTTAGGCCTAAATTTGTAATAACCATGACCCTATTAAATATATTCTATGCCTTTCTTATCATTATTTATGTACAAGTAGAATGGGTCCCATTGTTGGATATCCTCTACACTTATAATAAAATTGTGGCTCTAGTAGAGGTAATTAGTGTTAGACTAAAGGCTCAAATGTACAAACATGAACAAAGTCCTATAGATAGAAAATTTTATATGGGTTCATACTTATTGGATGAAGTCCTTGGGTTGGTCCACAATTCCCATGTGAAATTATGGGAGCCATCAACAAAATATGTTGATAATAGAACTTGTGAATACTATTATTTTATGATTATCTATAGGTAGAAAAATGAGATAACAAAGATTTGTGGGGAAATATATCTTCAAGTGTATCAAGTCATTCATGACACTGAAATTCCAACCATATATAATAATCTGAAAATAAGTATTGTCAAGATGGGGGATTGTTGGTATTATCTATATTTTACTATAATCCAAATTCTAGGAACAAGGGCACCCATTCTATTTTTACCATGCCACATTATAGATAAGATTATAGAGAAAAAGGTGGCCCATTATTTATACAATAATATAGATGAATAAATTGGCCTAAAAAATTAGTCCTGTTATTATAAGACCCATTTGAGCATCATGCAAGTCTAAGTTTTTATGAAGGCACACTTCAACGAAGTGGGAAAAACTAAATCCCCTTATAATTCAAAGGTGGACCAATTCAAGGAATGGGAACCTAAAGGAAAATTAAGGAATTATCTACAATCTCTTAAGGAGAATAATGGAATGACCATTACTTATGGTCATCTAGAGTATGAGTATGATGTTATTTTTCTAAATGCATCAAATCATTCATAGGTGTGGGCCCTCATGGAAAACACTCAAATGTCCATGATAGTTACCTAGACCATTTATTATGACCTATAAATTACTAAGGAATAATAAAATTAAATGGTGGGGTAGGAACAACAATATTGGAGCCATCATTAGCTCTAACACAACCTTAGGACTTAGTAGGAAAAGAACAACCTCCCTCACCTATAAGAAAATAAAGTAGTTTATTAGAGGAAGAGTCAAATAATTAAAGGGAAGAAAACCTCCAAATTAGAAAGGTAATTATTAAGGTATCCTTTTTACCCATCTATCCTTTACACATCCAACTACTACCACTTTTTTCACTATAACTATTACATTGGAGAAGTCTATGCCTCCTCAAAATAGGCAAAACAACACATTATTTGTGGCACATCTTCCTCCACTTATAACACCTTCACATGTAAGCCTCCTATAATTTATACGAACTTCCTTGTCATCTCTCACATACACTCTTCCATCCCTTCAACTAGGTCCATCTCCATCTATTATTCCTTTCATCACTATCATTCCTCTTTCCATTCGTTCATAACCACTATGGTAGTAGTCCTTAATACTTTATCTCCATTATTTATTTCATCATCTCCTTCACCTACCAAAGGAAGTTCAAATTTATTCCATTCTCTTACAATATTCAATAAATAGAGGGAAAAACATCATAGGTCTTGATGTTCTAGAAGAATCCCTTGATGAGGAGGAAGTAGAGGAAGAGGAACTTGGACATGTAATATTATTAATAGACTATGTTAATGATGAGGATGAAGGAAATACATAAATAATAAGGGACCAAAACCAAGGTAATATGAAAATTGATCTCAAGAATAAGTAGATGAGAAAGTAGAATTAGGAAAGGCTAAAGCTATCAGCCTAAGAAGTTTGAAGGAGGAATAAACTTTAACTGGAACATTAGGTCAACATATCCTAACTAAAAGAGAACAACAAAGAATCAATAAGGTAGTTTCTTCTCTTGTTGATTTTATTAATATAAAATATACTTTGGATACGGATTTGCATCGAACTATTCCAAACCATCCACTTTTTAGTTTAATTAATTATTCTATTCTTTTAATATCCACACTAATAATGACTCCAAATAAAATAATATATTTTGATAATTTGGTCTCAATTTATATATTTTTTATCTTAAAGGATTACCAATCCCCTCTACATATTTAGCTCAATTATAGCTACAAATTCCATAGTTCATAAATATACAATCAACTACCATGAAAATTATGAAAAATCTAGACTTGAATACAAAAGTGGTTAAAATCACCCATAAAGGGAAGACTAACCATGGTAGAGAATTATTTATCCACCTTTACAGTTCCTAATTCAAATAATTGTCATTATAACCTCTAGTAATGACTCTCCTTCCTATAAAAACTACCCCTCCAATGATCACTCCACCTTCTATCTGTTAAGACCTAAGTCTAATAGAATAAGTAAGATACATTATTATTCCCCAATGGGTTAAAGAGATGCAATATTGAAGGGATGAGAGATATAATTAGTTATTATAGAATTAGTTAAAATATATACTTAGTTTGATAAATAGAGTGGCACCATTTAGAGGGTAAAGAAGAGGAAGGAAGTGAACATAAATACTAGGGAGGAGATAGGTTTTGAGAAAATTTAAAACATGTTTCCCTTGGTAAAAAAGGTTAAAAAGAATCCAATTGACTCAATAAATTACATACAATATTTTTATGACTTTTTGGTTTCATCTATAGAAATAATGAAATAAATATAGAAGAGGAAGGAGGAGGAAACAAATATAATTCAGAGTGTAGCCACTATGATGTACAATATTTTGAATAATATTTGAGTTTCTAGAGGAGGGAGCCAATCTGATAGGACAAATGTGTTTAAACTCTATCACCAACTAATATAATATGAAAAAATACTTAAATTTTTGGTTTAGTGTTCAAGGAAAAATGCATTCAATCATTTGAAACTAATGTCCATCCTAGATGTTAATTGGGCCCTAAGTTATGTAACTAAAAAAGGGATAGTGTCCTTAACTAGCATACATAGATGAAGGATTTCATGGGACATCTTAGAAGTCATGAATTTTAGTCCTAATAAATTATGAAATACATGAGTTTCACTAATGTGATAACCTCTATTGGATAATTAATCAACATTCTAAATTTTGAGACACTGCTTACAACAACTGCAAATAAATTTGAGGAAGTTGAAGGAAATATATACAAAACTAATGATGAGATATTGTAAATGATCAATTTTTCCAAGGACAAAGTAAAAAATGTTGAATACCTTAGATATAAGTTTAAAAACTCAGATGTAGAACACACAAGGTTGATTTTTGAATCCATCAAAATATTTGAGCCCACCTGGCTCACTTTTGATATTATTAATAAAGATTTTGATACAACACATGCATTATTTCAAAAACTCAAAGCCATGGAGGGATAATCTAGATAAATACCATGTATGAAATAAAATACAAGTTATACCATGTCATCTCAAGGTCCATAAGTTTCTTGATATCCAGTCATGCATATGCTAACAAGGTTAATTTTGATTCCCCAAGTGATTACAATGGCAATCTCTATTTATGAAGTTGTAACACAATTGTCCTCTTCTTCTAGCAGTGCCACATCAACACCACTATAAATATAATTATATATTTTCATGTTTTATCTAAGTTATAAAATTGTTTCCTAATTTATTTGTGAACACATATTGTATTTTAGATGAAGAACTCTATTATAGGTAAATACTTTTGTACATGCATGCTCTACATGATTTTGGACAAACCATCTTATTTTTAGAGATGTAAATTTATAATTCACGTAGATGATGAGGCCTTCCCCTCTCAAATACTATAATACTTGTATCCTCCCTATGCCAAAGGGAGGATAAATTTGGCTATTAAGATTAACATGAAATTCTAAATATTTTTTTGTAATTGATCTTAATATGCATATCTAATTCTTATCCAAACCTATGATTCTTGTAAGAAGTTATATCATTATGGTATATTATTCTCTTTTTTATCCATGAGTCTCTTTTTAAATAAAATTATCTCTATTGTTTTATTTTTAAGTTGAATTCCTTTTTTGAATTAATCATAACCTTCCTTTGTAGATGTGCAATTATAATCTCATATCAGTAACAACTTTTGATTATATATGCTAGATTATATTATATTATTATTTTATTGGAATCTTAAATGTGTATGATTTATAGTGTAATTATAGTATATTTTAATATAAATTCATTCTCGATCACTTATCCAACCCCTAGTTCAAGAGAAAGCTTAGAAAGGTGTCATCTTGTTTGGTCCATAGGCTTTTCTATGCTAACTTTCCATCTTTTTTTGAGTTTATTTTTATGAAACCCACCTTAGGTTATATACATAATATATCAAACTCATCTAAATTATATATATTTTCATCCATAAAAAAATAATCCATGGTAAAAAGCTACTCTACTCATAACTATTCCACCAATAGGTTCTTCACAAGACATAATACCCCACAACTTATGCCTTAGATTTGATTTATTTCACTAATCATAAAATGTTAGAGGTTAACTCATAATGTTCCATAGTGTACATAAAACCCATGTCAATTGGATCTAAATTTGTCTCTAGAAGGAGGGACAAGGATCTCTACCTCTATTTATTTTAAGAGAATCAATTGAGTTGCACTAGATATACTCAAAATATTAACAAGGTATACCTCATACACTAACTTTATATACCCACCTTTGCAAATCCATAGAAAATTCAAGTAAGATAAAAGTGTCTTGAGAATAACTCAATCTCAATCATACTCTCTAAATAGATGACCCCAACTTCTTCTACATGTAATGGTCAAATCTTAGCTAATTAGTTCTTCCATCAATGTCATTAGAGATGTGCATGATTTTCATAAAAACCATGAGAAGTGTCTTTCTTTCTTTTGTCCATTAGTAGGTAGGACTATTAGAGAAATAGTAAAGGATTTTAAAACTACTTTAGTAATTTTTAGAAACCAAATTTTCATCCTTGGAAGGTATTTCAAGCCTTCTAAATTTGGAATAACATGAAAATAATACTAGGCTATGGGTGGCCTAATGTTGGATTAAATCTCTAGGTTAAATGGTTAGCTCCCCTTGATGAATCACTTAGGCTCACAAACTACTCTGCCAAATTGATAGGAAAAGAAAGATACACTTATTATAATGGAGTGATGCACCAAATTGAATGACCACTACCAACCAACTGCATGCACACTTTAACCAAGAGACTAATTTGAAATAAAAACTCCTAATTTACCTCTCTACATCAACATTTCATGTGAATGTTGTTGGGATAAGAGTAATAGTCAAAATGTCATATAATGACACTAGTGAATATATAACTCACTAAACATTTCACACTTTAGTTTGACACTCACAGTAACTTTAAGGAAGTTTCAAACTAAGTATGAATATGAAAAAAGGACCATCATGCAAATGAAGAAAAGCTAATCACTTGCTAAGATCTTACTAGTCATTCACACACATTAAAACTAGTCAAAGGAGGAGGTAAAAAATATTTCTCTCATTGATAAAAGGCTTGTAAATGGGCATGAATTAACCATACCTAGGTGGAGGATATAATATCAGCCAAATAAGGTTACTTATATAGAGAAAGTGAGAGAGAAGAAGAGAGAAGGACATAAAAGAGCCCATTGATAAGTATCATTATCAATGGAATAGGTTACAATCAATAAATATGATTTATAAATAGTATCAATATGTATTTAAGAACATGTTTTTCCTTAGTTATGATGCTTCATACTTCAAGTGGTGTATGAGTTTGTCTAATAGCTTGACACCTTACCTTCATGAAAAATGCCCTTTATTTTGGTTTGTGATGGATAAATGGCACTCTTAACCATCAGGTCATGTTGAAATAATATCTATATATACTATTTGACACCTTTCATCTAATTAGGAGTTTTCCAAACTAACATCTGAATGGTAAATATCAAGTAGCTCCTTAGGTGTCTTGAAACCTCTTTGCCTCACCAAGTTTTTCTTTCTCAAATAGCTCAAAACATGATTTCATATTCAACAAGTAAATATTTATCCATGAGAGGAATATTAATATCATAAAAAACCTATAAAAACTAATTTGGAGTCATCAAACTCTCTCTAATACTCTAGTTTACACCAAA
>JARHVA010008772.1:22500-85000 GCA_037957365.1 Torreya grandis | reverse complement strand
TGTTAAATTTATCTTCAATGACTTTGGATTTATTTTTAACTATTCATAACTTTCTCAAAACCTCACATCCCATAAACATACTCTTCTTCTCTCATGTCTACTCAAGACATGGTTATGAGTAGTGATTAAGATTTTTTTGAGTGTTAGTATTTGAGACACATCTCTACATGATTTTAAATTTTTTTTATTTAGAGACATTACACATATCTCATTACCCAAGTACCCAAAATGGTATTCCTGATGTACATTACAATCCATTTCTCATAGAGTGCAGACCTATAGGTTTGTAGACTTGTAAGTATGCACTTGATGCCTTAGGTCTTCTATAATGCATGTTTGATATTATTTTAAACTATAATAATATATACACACACTAATAAACCTCATCATGATTTTAATACCATCACACACCTTTTGACGATGTAGGATGAAGAGCTTTCAAACCACTTAATGCAAGTAGGTCCATGACACAGTGTTTAACAGTCAACATGGAAACTACTTAGAGAGGATGGTGTTGGACTGAAGAAATGGATAATCACTAATAGAGATATAATTAATTTTAAAATAGTTTAAACATTTCTATAGACCCACATTCCATTTATTAAATTTTTGAAGACCTTGAAATAAATAATAAACTATGACAATCAACTTTGAAAACTATGTACAATAGAGGTTTCTTTCCAAATTAAGGCCAAACATGACAATAATGTCTTTTAGAAGTATATGAAATATCTACACAGACCCTACACATCTCCTCCAATTAATCTTATGTAACCAAATCATCTAAAACTATCATTTCAAGGAGAAAATTTGAGCCTATGAGATTTGAAAGCAATTTTAGACTACCCTAGAGTCTTAGTAATTGTTCATAAAGGAGAGGGGATGGATCTAAAAATAAAAAACATAACTTTAAATATTAATAGGACTCCCTCTTACAAACAAAATATTAGACCAAATCTCTCTCTTTTGACTGTACCATTTACTTGAAAACTACCTTTATAAGCTTACCAATGGAGCAATGGAGAGAAGGAAGCATTTTTTGCACTTTTATGAACTATACCTACAATGTAAACATGATTTTTACCTATATAATCCAAAGAGACACATTTTAAATGTTCTCACTTGGTAGTGGATATACCAAGCCCATACAAGTGAGTGAAACTCCGTAATTTGGCATTAAAATGCAAAAATCTAATCATTTTTTGACATCTTGACATATAAGCAAGTTATATAACTGATTAAATAACTTGAAATAATGTATTTGTATGTATAATTCACTTTGAAATATTTTGCACATGTTGTATTTAGTTAAAATCACCTCTCTCCATAAAACTTATCGTAAAGTTTACAAAAGAACCTTTAACTTCCCAAACATAAGTGAAATGTTTGTACAAGGTGATTAAGTCATGAAATTACTTGGATAAGAAACTAAGGACCCTATTACACCATTTGACCAAATCTCATCACACCATGACATGATTAGACTATTCTAAAACAAATACAAAGAACTACCTTAATTTTTGTAAATTAACCTTAATCTTTGCTAACAAGGTTTTAGATAGACTATTATAAGACCTCAAAAGACATAACAAGGTTAGGAAAAAGGTTAAACAAACATGAAAACCAAGTTTCTACCTATAAGGGTTGACATTTTGACCTTGGGGGTCAAAATTGGTTAGCAAATTGGAAATTCACAAAGGTATCATGCCTACAATGCTACTAGTATTAGTGTAGGTTTTTATTTTTCCCAATTTTTTAATTAGGGAAATTGTATTTCTTGTGCATACATGGAGTTTTCCTACATTTGTGGGATAGGGTAACTTATGTGGATGTGTGTGTCATAGATGTGTCATAGGTGTCATAAGAATGTCATAAGTAACTCCCTTGATGGGAGTTACTTCTCTATTCTTAGCACTTTGTCACCACCTTTCATGGAGGAGTTATAGTCTATTCTTGGGGTGCCTTGTCCACCTTTTGTGGAGGAGTTACTTACGTACTCTCCTATATGTATTCCTCACCTTGGCCATCTCATGTTAATCAGATTTTGGTTTTCTCCATTTTGTCTTGTATAATTTAACTTCTTGTATAATTTCAAATTGCTTTAGCATCTATGTAGTGTGCACTTGCTTCATCTTGTGTGATCACATCTCCATTGCATTCGCATTATCCAGATTCTGGCAACAACTTGATATGGTATCAGAGCCATTCTGGTAATCATGTGTCTGGTTATGCTATTAGTTTATTCTAAAATTTTTACTTTGCTTCCTTAGTAGTTTTTTTAACTCCGTTGTATTTGAGAGCTTTGGTAGAGTTTCTTGAAAAATCATGCAAATCCCTATAGAACTTATTTAAAAAAATTACTTCTGAGTTAGAATTTTCCAAGACATCTTATCTAGATCTATTGTGGCTTTAACAAAGGTAGTATAATTCCTTTTATCTTGGTCATTCTATAGGAAAAGACAAATCTCTACAAATGGTTTCTATTCTTAGGCACCATTGTTCTATGGAGCAATAGAGGGAGGAGCAACATCAGTAGAAATATCCTTTTAGGAACTATTAGTCTAGGTGCAATATCCTTCCAACATCACTTTTCCTTCTATTGACGCTGACTGGGCATTGTTGTTTGCTATATGTTGCTATCTACTATGCATTACTAACTATGTATTGCTAACTGTGTGATGTTGCCGCCACATTGGTACTCTTCCAACTATTTTTTTGTTTGCTAGGCACCAAGCAAGCCGTACGGCATCCATCATGTCTGCAATTCATTTCTTTTATTTTTTTTTGAGCAAATTTTGAACTGTACCTTTTTTAGTGTGCCACTACCTGCTTTTTTTCTGCTTTCTAGAAACTAGATGTGCGCCCTTGTTTTTTATGAGATTATTCTGCCACATCTGCTATTCATTTGTTTTTTTTGCTAGTAGTTTTCTTAAAAATGGCACTCTCTATTTGGTTTCCATTACCCATGTGGTGGTCCCTCTCTCTCTCTCTCTTGCTATTTGATTAATAATTCTGCTATTGTCCAATAATTTTTTTGATATTCATAATTCAGTAATTTGATTTTTTGAATTAAAGAAAAATTGGAAATTAGCATTCAAAAAAAATAGTTTAGAGGTTTTTTTAAACTCGTATCTTTAACCTATAAAGATGAAGGGTGAGGCCCAGGTTGGCAGGAGGCCAATTCCCCCTCACACAAACCTCCTTTGGATTCCTCATTCTATGCCGAATCTAATGAGTGGTTGGAAGGCCACTTTCTCTCGCAAAACAAGCATTTTTTAATGTTTTAGTGCTTTTTTTGCAAAAACACTAGTTTACAGGAAAATTGAACCTTTAATATATTACAAACAGTATGTCAGATTTGGGTGCCATTTTTTGAGAAAATGTTTGTAATTAAATTCTCCACAGTGTAGGCTTGTTATTTGTCAAAAATGCACTAGTTTATAAAGTTCTTAAAATTTGGGTCTCCTAAGACGCATTTTCGGTTGAGTCCGACATACTATTTGCTTATAGTCTAGCACTGATTGCTCTAAGATGCATTTTCGGCTGAGCTCAACATCTATTGAGCATGCACTTTCATATTTGGTGGGGGATTAACATTTGGGGGGGGGGTGTGGTTGCTTTTCACAACTTGCAAATCTTTGCTTTCATTTTCCTTTCTACATAATTTCACAACTTGCAACCAACTCAACTTCACCTAAATTCAGCTTTAAAATGGATTCTTTTTGACTTAAATCGCTAACACCCTTCAAATATCATGAATGGAAGGTTAAAATGTCAATTATTCTTAGAAGTAAAGGGTTGTATAGGATCACCATGGGTACTAAAGTAGAACCCAACACTAATGTTGAAAAGGTCAAGTGGTACAACTGTAGTGAGGAAGCCTATGGATTACTAAGCTTGTCTGTGTCTCCAGAACTTCTCTTCCATTTAGAATCCTCCAAGACTCTCAATGACATATGGGACACCTTAGAAAACTTATTTGGGAAGCTTGATAAGATGAGAGGTCATGAGCTTGAAAATGAACTCATAAGTCTAAGTCCTAGCAACTTTGACACCCTACAAGACTTCTTCACTAAGTTTAAGACCCTTAGATTATAATTGAAAGAATGTGGGATAGAGAAGAAATATGATCAACTCATACTTTCTATTCTTGAAAAGTTAGGTCCAAGCTATTCAGTCTTTGTCTCCACTTTCCATGCCACAAAAAGTGCCCTTGGCACTACATGGAAAATGTCTTCTTTAGATTCATTCATTATTGACTTGATTAGGGAGCAAGATAAGCTAATTCAAATGGGAATAATGAATTATAATCAACCCCAAGCTTTGATAGATAGAAATGGTAAGGATAGGACTTCAATAAAGGAGAAGAAGAAAAAGAACAAGGACCAGGAGAAGAAGAAAGAAAACAACAATCCTGCCAAAAACAACACTGAGTCTTCATCCTCCAATGCTAAACCTAAGAAGGAGAAGGCTAAGTGTTCCTATTGTAAAAATACAAGGCATGATGAACACAAATGCATGAAGAAACAAATAGATCACCTAACTCATCTTTTAGAGAAGAACAACATAGGTGTTCTTGAGTCCATCAAACATAATTCATCTACCCAAGATTCTACCAAGGCAAAAGGCAAGGGTAAGGAGAAATAAAAAGGTAAGGCCCTTGTAGCTACTACAGCTTCTACATCATGATGGGTCATTGATTCAAGTGCTTCTCACCACATGGGCTCTTCACTAGTTTATTTTTCATCTTTAGAGCTTTATATCATGACTTTAATTAGTTTGGGTGATGACACATTAGTTCTGTTGCAGGGAGAGGGTCAATTGAAATGGAAGGAGGAACATTCAATAATGTTCTAAGTGTTCCTTCCCTTTCAACCAATCTCCTATCAGTGTACCAAATCACTCACATTGGTCAAGGCATGAGAGTTGAGTTTTCACCAGATTTAATGCCTATCAGGGAGTTGCATAGTGATACTACAGTGGCAGTGGGTAGGGTAGATCACCAAGCAAGGTTATACACCTTCTCACATTTTGCATCAGATTCTTCTCCAAAAGCATTGCTAACTCATTTAGATTGAGTTAGGAAATTATGGCATGAGTGGTTTGGCCACCTTAACTACCACTACCTTGAGCAACATTGCAAACATGACATGGTCATTGGCTTGCCTCGTGTAAAATTCTCAAAAGGGCTCTATGAGGGGTGCTCCCTTGGGAAGCATCTTGATGCAAAATTTAACAAAGGCAAAGCTTGGAGGGCTTCACAACCTTTGGAGTTAGTCCACAGTGATGTATCAGGACCCTTTCCCAAACTATCTTTCATAAGGGCCAAGTACATCCTCACTTTCGTTAATGATTTCTATAGGTACACTTGGATATATTTTATCAAACAAAAGTCTGAAGTGTTTGAAAATTTTCTAGACTTCAAGGCTCTTATTGAGAAATAGAGTGAGAAATCCATCAAGGTTCTTTGAACTGATAATGGAGGGAAGTATATCAGCATCAAGTTTGAGAAATTTTGCACCATAAAGGGGATTGATTTGTAGCACACAGTCACTTACAATCCTTCATAGAATGGGTTTGCAGAACACAAGAATAGGTTCTTGAAAGAGATGGGTAACTGTATGATTCACTCCAAATACTTAGCACCATAGTAATAGGTCGAATCTATCAATTGTGCTTGCTACATTCAAAATAGGGTTCCTCATAAAGCTTTGAAAGGGATAACACCCTTTGAAGATTGGCATAAAAGGAAACCTAATGTTGAACACCTTAGGGTTTTCAGATCCCTAGCCATGGCCCACATTCTGAAGAAGACATGCAAATCTATGGAATGTAAGTCCAAGCCTTACATCTTCGTAGGATATCTGGATGGTATTAAGGGGTATCACCTTCTAGATCTAGTCACTCATGAGTTGTTCATTAAGAGAAGTGTCCATTTTCAAGAGAGTCTTAGAGACTTAACACTTAACACTTCTTCTCCCTCATCAGATATACTTCTTCATGATGATTCCTCATTAGATTCAGATCAACCACAATAGGTTCTTGAGCTAGAGACATCTTCTTCTTGTTCAAGTTTAGATAGTGAGGATAGTGATGCAGAGTCATCCACCTCTAGTCAGTTAGAGGATGAGGAGTTAGCACCTGACTCACCCACTTTTGGGCCACTTTGGGCTAGACAGACACTTGAGAGTACTGACACTTGGGTAGGAGATCCCACAAATGACATAAAAACTAGGGGGATTTTTAGAGAGATCCACATGCCTTCTTTGCTTTAGTTTTAGAATCATAGACTTTTTGAGAGGCATCAGGGGTACTTGAGTGGGATAGTGCTATGGAGGAAGAATATTCTTCCTTAATCAAAAATCACACTTGGGATTTGACTTCACTTCCTAAGGGAAGAAAGATGGTTCAATGTAGGTGGATATATCAGACCAAGTTTGTAGCAGATGGGTTGGTTGATAAGTACAAGGCACAATTGGTTGCCAAGGGTTTCTCACAGGTGGTAGGCATTGACTACTCAGAGACCTTTGCACCTATTGCAAAGATGACTTCTATCTGACTCACCTTGGCTATTTTTGTAGCACATGGTTGGGATGTGCACTAGATGGATGTGAAGAGTGCCTTTCTTCATAGAGACCTAGAGGAGGAGATCTACATGGAGCAGCTGCCAAGATTTGTTCAAGATTCTTCCTTAGTATGCAGACTTAAGAAATATATCTATGGCCTCAAACAGGCCCCTTGGGCTTGGTATGCCAAGATGGATTCCTTCCTTCTCATAGTGGGTTTCACTAGGTGCCATTCTGATCCCAATGTCTACTTCTTGTGGCAGGATGATTTGCTCTTGATTTTGGTTCTATATGTTGATGACCTTTTGATCACTGGGAGTTCTTCATCAGCTATTGTAGCGGTGAAGGCATTTCTTCAGGATAGATTTGACATGATAGACTTGGGTTTTTTGCACTAATTCCTTGGCATCGAGATCTCACAGTCATATTCAAGGATTTCTCTTGCACAACCTAAGTATGCTCTTGACTTATTGGCTTAGTTTAACATGGCTAATTGCAAGCCATCTCTGACTCCCTTTCTATCAGGAGTCAAGCTTGAGGCTAGTTGTTCTTCACCATTGGTTGATGCCACTTGATATCGACAACTTGTTGGTAGTCTCATCTACTTGACTCACACCAGGCCTGACATATCATATATAATGGGACTTGTCTCTAGATTCATGCAAGAACCTCATGAGCTACATTAAAAAGTAGTGAAGAGGATCTTGCATTAAATACAGGGTTCACATAGATATGAAATTCATTACAAATTTGGCATAGAGGTTGACATGATAGGATATACAGATTTAGACTAGGCTGGCAATTCACATAATCTCAAGTCCACTTTTGGTTACTGTTTCTCTCTAGGTTCAGGTCTTATCAGTTGGTCTAGCAAGAAGTAAAATGTTATTGCTATATCATCCATAGAGGCAAAGTATAAGGGAGCTATTAATGCAGCTACTAAGGCTATTTGGCTTTAGAGGATTCCTTTTAAGTTTGGCATTCCTATTAGGTAGCCCACCATCATTTATTGTGATAACCAGAGTACCATTCAAATTTGCAGGAATCTAGTTCAGCACTAGTGGACCAAACACATAGAGATTCACATGCATTTCATTTAGGAGCTTATTCATATTCAGGTCATTGACTTGATATTTTGCCAGTCTTCGAAGCAAGTTACAGAAATCTTCACCAAACCTTTCATCAAGAGCAAGTTCATTCATCTATGAGTTCTTCTTGGGGTGCAGTCTACATCTGTAGTAGCATCATCTTTAGGGGGGCCCACTAGCCTCTTCTTTCTTTTATGTCTCTCCTTTGGGGGGAGTGTTTTCCTATGGGTTTTCTCCTTTTCTCTATCTTATGGGAGATTGCATTTGTACATGGGTACCTCATCAAGCCTAGTTGTTGGGACCCATCTTATATTTCCACATTACCCACCTAATCTATTCTTATGGGGGGGGGTATTAGTATAGGTTTTTATTTTCCCCTATTTTTTAATTAGGGAAATTGTATTTCTTGTGCATACATAGAGTTTTCCTACATTTTTGGGATAGGATAGCTTATGCGAAGGTGTGTGTCATAAGTGTCATAAGTAACTCCCTTGATGGGAGTTACTTCTCTATTCTTAGCACCTTGTCACCACCTTTCATGGAGGAATTACAGTCTATTCTTGGAGTGCCTTGTCCACCTTTTGTGGAGGAATTACTTACGTACTCTGCTATATATATTCCTCACTTTGGCCATCTCATGTTAATCAGATTTTGGTTTTCTTCATTTTGTCTTGTGCAATTTAGCTTCTTGTATAATTTCAAATTTCTTTAGCATCTATGTGGTGTGCACTTGCTTCATCTTGTGTGATCACGTCTCCATTGCATTTGCATTATCCAAATTCTGGGAATAACTCTGATAACTAGACTATTAGCCTTGTCATTTTATTAGGGAATGGAGTCACTTGCACTCAAACTCCCACTTGAAATAGACCTTAACCAAAATCAGACAACTGATCTGAAATATAAATACACATAAAACAAGGATAAGACATAAAAAAAAGGAATAAAGACACACACATGTGCTAGTTAAACACTTAAGGAACACAAAAACATAATAAAATAACTAATTAAATACAACTAACCTAAAATAAATTCTTCCTCTTGAATCAAATAGGAAGATTATGAGATATCATACTCCATGAGGTGAATAATAGTATGAGGCAAACTACCTCTTAACCTTAGTCTTGTTATCTTCATCCTCATGTTTATTTCCAATCCTCTTAGAATGCTCTCAAGTGAATTAGAAGTAATACACTAGTCACTTATGAAGATGAACTCATCATATGGCTCAAGTTCCTTCTCATGATGCCTCTTTATGTTTGAAGTCAATTTAAACATGAATAATTTTTGTTTCATAGGAGAAACATCTGTATTAGCTTCTAATAACTCTATGAAATGAGGTATTTGATCTTGAATGGTATCTTGAGAATATCCACATTATTTCTCAAGCAAGAGAGCAACCTCAATAGCATTTTAAATCTATCCAATAGGAGGTATAAACCCTTGAATAGCCTTAAATTCATTAGATATGTTTAGGTTTTGACTCCTAATAGCCTTATCATTCTCTTGACCTCCCTCTTAAAGAGATAAAATCTAAAGTACTTCTCTAGAGGCTTCTTCTTCTATTATAGTAGCTTGATTAGTTTACACTCCATCCTCAACCTCACATTCTTGATCATATTTGAAAATTGAATCCCCTTTATCTTCACCAAGGGGAATAACAGTGGTGAATTCATCATTATATACACTTGAAAAATATTTGTCATACTCTCCTTGAACCTCACTTATAGCTACAACTTCTTCTATCCTCCATAGAATAGGCTCCTCTTTCAGAAGGAAGATATTTGGAGTGTGATGTATATGTTCATGAGTTTGGGATGGAGTATGAGGTATGTTAGGTGCCTCATGAATTTTCTTGGGAATAAAGGGAAAATCCTTGTAACTTTAGACATTAGAAATGGAATTATCTTGTTAAAATTCTTGAAGATAAATCAAGTTCAGTTGGGATATGAGTACTTGATTTCATTACTCACCCTCATGATTTACTCTATCCATTTCAGATGTAGCTTCAAATTTAGCCTCATAAATAATCACTTCTTATTCCCTTTGGATATTTTATTAAATTCACTAACATTAGGGAATGTCTATAGGTTCTTTGGGTAGAGTATATGAGTTTTGAATAGGCATAAGATCTTCTTTAGTTTTAACCTTTAAAATTTGGTTTCATTCAAGTTTCTTCATTTTTAATTCCAACTCTTCAATTTTATTGTCTATACTCTCTTAGAATAGATTTTATTAAAGGTGTTAAATTAATTCATGAGGATTAGGAGCATAAGAAGACTGATATGGAATACAAGAGGGATCTTGAGGTGTGATGGGAGGGACTTTCATAGGTTTAGATTCTACCTTGACTTCAACTCCCCAATCTATGCTTGTCTCACTTTGCTTACCCCATGATTTCACCACTTCATTCCAATTTTGTGTCTTGAAAGACTTCTTTGGGTGTTCATGAGGAAGATAGGTAGAAATTTATGCCAATATGGATTCATTATCTTCTCTCCATGTGGAAATCAAACCTTCTAATTCTACTTTGTCTTAGTTCTTGACAATAGGCTACTTAACAACAACCTTTCCCTTCTTTTGAATGCTTTCTTGGATTTATTTCCAAGAAGGGAAAGTTTTAGGAGTTTTGAAGGATGTAGAACATTTTAAAACTCACTTGAAATGGTCTCTTAGGAAAGATTGAGTGACACATATGAGGGTTGAGGTGGTATATATGAAGACACTTGGGGATAATAGGATTAAACATATTATCCTTAATGACCTTTTAGGTTATCCTCTATGATTTTAACTAGACCACTTACATCAATCATTTCACTTAAGAGGTATTTCAAATTTTATCTATCAATAGGTGTTCATTCTTTCTTCATTAGTTTATTACATTATGAATGAGATGACTAAGGAAATTTTGACAATACTCCCTTTATGTGTTAATCCCTACCATATACCTTTCATAGCCTATGAAAGTTTGATTGATACTTGAAATGGATTAGTTTAATGTGGTTATGTTGACTAGTGATAGCATGGTCTTGATAAGGCTAATCATATGAAACATCATAGTCACGTAGGGGGAGTGTAGGTTGAGTATAGGACTAATATGACTCATGACAAGGATAATATGGATCATAATGAGGCTAATAAGGATTATAGTGAGGTTGATAAGGATCATCATAAAGATGATAGGGAACACCATAGGCTTGAGATGCCTCATCAAATTTCATGAAAATAAACTCTACTTCAAACTCAACCATAACAACCTCATAAAAATAATTAATTAAAGATAGAAATTACTTTGAACAAGTGACTGAGATGTTAGAACCAACTGATTAAGCACATATTCACCATTGATGTTTTTCATGATTCTAAAGGTTGATAAGTAGAAGAAAAACAATAATAATCATTCCAATACTTTAGACCTTAGTCCCACCAAGTGTGCCAAAAGTGTTATCAACCAAATTTTCAACATTTGAAGGTAGTTTAAGCTTTCCAAATTCTGAATAACATAGAGACAATCCTAAGATTTGGGTGGCCTAATGTTGGATTTAATCTCTAGGTTAAATGACTATCTACCCTTGATGAATCACTTAGGCTCACAAAATACTATACCAACTTGCTAGGAAAAGAGAAAGAAACCTATTATAATAGAGGTTATGCAACAAATTTAATGACCACTATAAACTATCTACATGTAAAATTTAACTAAGATACTAACCTAAAATAAACACTACTACTAATCTTCCTCTCTAAATTAGCATTTCACATGAAGGTTGTGAAGAATGCATAAGAAAAGAGGACTAGTAAATAGGCGATACAATGACACTAGTGAATATAGATCTAAAAAAATATTTTTCACATCACTTTGACACTTCATAAGCCATGTAAGGAAGTTTTAAACTGAAAATGAATGTAAGAAAAGGATAATCATGTCAAAGAGGTAAAACTAATTACTTGACAAGATCTTCCTAGTCATGCATGCACATGGAAACTAATAAAAGGAGGAGGTAAACCAATATTTTATCATTGATAAAAGGATTTAAAATGGGTAGAGATTCACCATACCTAGGTGGAGGATATAATCTAAGATAAACAAGGCTACTTATATAGAGAAAGCAAGAGAGAAGAAGAGAGAAGGCCATAGGAGATCCCATAGGCAAGAGTCATTCTTGATGACACATGTTAAAATAAATAAATATGAGTTATTAATAGTATAAATAGGTCTTTAATAGCATGCATTTCCTTCTTGAATTTTCTTCATACTCCAAGTGGCACATGAGTTTATATAGTATCTTGACACCTTATCTTCCTCATGAAAACTGTCCTTTGTCTTAGAGTATGATAAATAACTATCACTCTTAACCATTAGGTCATGTTTAACTTATCTATTTATCAGATATTTTAACCCTTTCATCATCTTAGGATTTGTACAAAAAAACACCTTAATGACAATCATTAAGTAACTCTTTAGGTGTCTTGAGACCTTTTTGCCTCATTAGGCTTTTCTTGCTCAAATAGCTCAAAACTTAATTTCATCTTCACCAAGTAAATATTTATCTATGATATGAATAATAATATCACAATATACCTATAAAAACTCATTTGGAGTCATAAAACTCTATCCAAGACTCCATTTTGCACCAAGAGCTCCCATTTGGCCTTAATTCCTTATAATCACAAAAACATGTAAACCTCCTTATGTATAAGACTGTATAGAGAATATTTATAAAATAAAGATATATTTTAGGATGGATTATCCCCTAATAGTGACATACCAATTTTTAGGACCTAAATCTGACTAGAAGTACACTTATCAACCCATTTTCTCTTTCAAATTAGGTCTCTATTAGCCCTTTGTAGTCATATAAAATGTGAAAATTGGTAACTTGAGTGTGGCTTGTGAAACCCACCCCACAGGTCCCTCATGAATACTCCCATGGCCATTATAGACATATTTTCACTTATTCCCAGTCATTTTTTGGCTTCCAAGACCTGTTTCTAGCTCAACCAGGCTACATTTCCTATGATAAATCCATCCCCTAGGTCTCATACCTTTAAGACAATAGCTCCCAACTTGGACTATAGCACTAGAACCTAGGGTATCCAATTTAAGGGCTCTTGTCTAATTTCATTTTTTTCTCTAATGGTAATTTCCTTTTAGTTCCTATCCATTTAATTATTGTCCTAACATGAATACATTTAACCCATGATCAACAAATCTCTATAAAATCCCATTCAAAGTTCATTTAGAGGGGGTTGGCTAATATCAAAAATCAAGAAAGAATATAAGAAAGACTACTCAGGAATATTTCCCTATTCTCTATGTAAAACCATCCAATAGATCCAAAAGCTTATTCAAACCCTTACACTAGTCCCTATCCACCTCAAGCATACCTAATTTTAACATTTTACATCTTCATACACACTATTTCAAAAAACACATTAAGTGGAGAACTAGATATAACTTGATACCTCTTCAGAGTGTTGGTATGGAGGCAATGTGCCCAAACAAGGGGTGTGGATATAAATTCAATGAATATTACACATAGACCCCCTTTTTTCTAGAATTTTGTCAAAGCATTATGAAGTTTAGGTTTTGAGGACTTAATCAACTCTATATGGAGTTTTGTAGACATCCAACATCAAAAGTTTCATAGGTAGACTGACACAAATAAAATGGATTAAAAATATAAATATTAGGCCTCTAAGACAATAATGGTATAAGGGGACTATAACATTAGACCCTAGGGTGTCTTCTTTCAGTGTTCTTATCCTTTCATGAAATGAAGGCTAGATCCTGATTCATGATAGTGTCTTAGTCTTGCCAAACTAGTATCAGCTTTTATCTCAGCCATCTTAGTATTATTTATTCTAAGTCACATTTATATTCACTCATTAGTATTTTTAGGAAAGGTTTAAATTACAATCAAATTATACAAATTAGTAATCTATCTATTGTAATATTATTTACTGATTTAATTAACTCAGACCCTTAACTAAGTTAAGAGTAAAACACCAATATTCCCAAAATAGTTAAATAACCCTTTAGGCCTATAAAATTTAGTTTTGACTCCAAAATACTCCCACATGTGTGAAACCTATAGGAAGTGTTTGATTTAATTTACTCATCCTATGACATTCTTCATGTCAATTTCTATCTTCTAATTCCCTATATAGATATGTGAACCATGAAATGGTCAAAACCCTAGTTTAGGCATTCAAATAGGCTTGAGAGATATTTAGGGTGCTAATAAAGAAATTTTATGCTCTAAATCTTGTAAATAGTTTTTTTATTCTTGAAAAATCACTAGGTAACTCAGTCCATTGATAAGATGTCTTTTTAAGTACTCAATAGGTCTATAGGTAGGTCATTTGGCTTGCAAAATAATTCATTTCTCCCTTCTTGGCCAACTTGATGACTTGAATATTTCATATATATATATATATACATACATACATATATATATATATATATATATACATACATACATACATACATATATATATATATATATATATATATATATATATACATACATACATACATACACACAGACACACAGACACACACACACACACACACACACACACACACACACACACACACACACACACACACACACACACACACACACACACACACACACACACACACAGATATATATAAAACTTGAATTTATGTGTGGATGGTTTTATAACCTCTTATTATTCTTTATATACCTATGTTCTTGGTTTGGACACCATCTCATATCTTGATTCTTTACAAAAGGGCCTACAAACGTGCATTTATGATGATTCCATATAGTATTTTACCTTACACATGTAAAATATTTCTTGAAAATATGATTATAATACCTTATAATCTCATCACAAACACTAAAATGTTGAATCAATCTATTTCAAGTCATTTGATTGTCTGTGCCTTCTATCAGGCCACTAAGGAGCTTGTTGGTAGCCTGTGAGTGCTTAAGAGTCTTAGCAATGATTTGTACAGTAGACGCCCTAGATGAAAAAATTAATTTCACTAATTTTTAGTGAATATAAATATATATCTTCCTAGAGTATATCCTTCCACCATGAATCTTCTCATAAGAGTTCCAATCAAAAGTTGGTAGCTTCTCGGGTTGGTAGATTGTGCTTGGTGAGGCATAGAAGAGAATTAAGGCTTGAATGTGATATTTTGAATTTGTATTTAATTTTATATCAATTAATTAGGTTTTTAACTACCTATTTTGACCTATTCAAATATTAATTTTCACATTTATTCTTCATTAGGTCTCGTTCACCTTCACTAGCCCATACCAAGGGTTCTCTAACAAAACAATATTAGTGACCCTAGTGACTATGTTTGAGATGTTTTATATCTATTGAATGGGTTATAATATTCATATAATTATTCATTAAAAATATGAACACCACCTCAGGGTATCTAGGTCCTCATGTCACCATCACTCAATCCAACTTTCATCCAAAACTACACATATAGGTCTATGTGTTTAGTCTAGGTTTAATAGTCCAAAACAAACTTCTCAAAACCTAAAGTAACTTTTAATGACCCTAAATATAATAAATATATAATTATTTAATTTTAGTATGATTTTAAAATAACTTTATTCTCTCTAAAAACCTCTTCTTTGAAAAAAAAATAGATAGCCTTCATAAAGGCAAATAGGTCTATAAGAGCAAGTGATTGTGTGAATATAGGGTTTTAAGTGACTTTTATTGATTACCTAATCTAGCATATATTTGTGTATTATTAGTATAATAATGGATATATATAATTTTACATCTATCTAATCTCCAATTGTAATGCACACAAGTCTCTCTCATGTTATTCAAGTTTGAAAACCACTTGTAGTTATCCAAGAAAATCTGTAGGTGGGAGTGGACTATGAGTGTTCATACCTGAAGTAGATTTTCTTAGTCATCAAGGATAATAATAATTATATTTATCAATCACAAAAACATTATCAAATATATTATATTGTATATTCTCTTTCAAACATTGGAAGCCAACTTGAACTTCAAGTAGGCCTATGTATTACCATTTTGCCTATGTATTCTTCTAGGTTTGGCTATGTATGACAATTTGTAAAAATACCCAAATTTTTTATTATTCGTAAAATTATAATTTTAAATAAATATTTAGGTATTTTTTACATATTTTAAACTCTGTATACTTTGTCAAAACCTCACATCCCACAAACATACTCTTCTTCTCTCATGTCTGCTCAAGACATGGTTGTAGGTAGTGATTAAGAGTCTTTTGAGTTTGTAGATTTGAGACACACCTTTACATTGTTTTTTAATATTAAAATTAAGATAAAATACATGTATATAACCACTATTATCACCAAATTTTCATTATTTATGTACTTTACAATCCATTTCTCATATAGTGTAGACCTACAGGTCTACAGACTTGTAGGTCTAAACTTGATACCTTAGCTCTGCTATAATGCAAATTTAGTATTGTTTTAAATTATAAAAAAAAATAAACATACTTAATCACTCTCTTAATTATTTTAATATAATCACACACCTTTTTATAATGCAATATTAAGAGCTTTCAAACCACTTTATGCAAACAAGTCCATGACATAATGTTTAACAATCAACTTGGAAACTAGTTAGAGAGGATTGTGTTGGAGTGAATAAATGGAGAATAAATGATGGAGATATAGTTTAATTTATAATAATTTAATAATTTATATATAACATCATTCCATTCCTTTAATTGGTGAATATCTTGAAACAAACAAGAAACTATGCTAGTCAACTTTGAAAACTATGTAAAATAGAGGTTTACTTCCAAATTAAGGCCACACGTGCCAAGTGTGCCTTGGATAAGAACATGAAATATGTAAAAATACCATAAAAATATACTAAAATTTATCTTATTCTACAAAATCATCTAAATCTATCATTTTAAGAAGAATATTTGAGCTTGTGGGATTTGAAAGTAGTTTTAGACCACCTTAGAGTCTTAGCAATTGTTCATAAAGGAGATAGGATATATATAAAGACAAATGACACAAATTTTAAGCTTAATAGGACCCCAAAAATATTATACCCTCAATATCTCTCTCTCTCCTATCCATACCATCCACATTAAAACTACCTTTACAAGCTTGTTAATGGAGTGATGGAGAGAAGGAAGCATTTTTTGAACTTTTAGGACCTATATCTGAAATGTAAACATGGCTTTGGATTTTATATGTCCAAGAGGCACTTTAAAAACATTTTTAATTGGAATTATATATGACAAGTCCATATAAGTGAGTGAAACTTCCTGCTTTGGTGTTAAAATTCAAGAATATGACCACTTTCTAACATCCTAACATATAAAAACGTTGTATAACTAATTTAAGAATTTATAAAAATGTATTTTTATGGATAATTCCATTTTTAATATTTGAAAAAAATTGGATTTAGTTAGAATCACGTTTTTACTTCATAAAACTTATCTTAAATTTCACAAAAAAACCTTAAACTTACCAAACATAAGTTAAATATTTATACAAGGTGATTAAGGAATGAAATGAATTGGATAAGCAAATAAAGACCCTATGATACCATTTTAAAAACTCTCATCACACCATGACATGACTAGACTAGTATAAAACAATGACAAAAAATTACCTTATTTTTTCAAATTAACCTTAATATTTGATAACAAGGTTTTAGAAAGAATATTATAAGACCTCATAAGACATGAAAAGGCTCGAAACAAGGTTATCGAAACATGACAATCAATGTCTTACCTATATGGGTTGACATTTTGACCTTGGGGATCAAAATTAGTCAACAATAAAAATAAATGTAGTCCATAAGGATGTGGCATGTAGACTCTTTCTATTTATATTGTAATATTATACCTATGTTTGGATTCTTAATGTAAAAATAGGTTAACTTACATATTAGGATGAATTTCTAAAAACATTTTTGGCACAATTTGGATAAGTTACTCGTGAAAATGTTATATATCAACACTTTAAAATCATGAGAAGAGAACTGGATGAACCAATCTATGTGTTCAATGCTATATTGAAAAATATGTATAGTATATTTTAAATTGATTATCAAGATGATGATGTGTTATCCCTTGAAATATATAAAAGTTTGCTGGACCCTATGACTATTTTCTTTCTTTGTAGAGCTATCAATTTTGGTACATTACCTTTGGCTTACAATGTATCTATAAACATGGATAAAAATTTAATCCTTTAGTCACAATCCTTGGTCTCACTTAATCTTGGTCATATTTTTCTAGCCTTTGTCCCAATTCCAAATACAAATTAGAATATTATTCCACAAAACTAGAACTAGGAGTACACCCATTTACCTTTAGTTTGTCCTCCACCTAACCATCACCTTAGCTTCCTAAAAAATGTTATAACTATATTAAACTAATAAAATTAGAGGTGGTTACTAATACCAGTTAATACTACTACTACACAAGGCACTACTTATAACTCTATATAAAAAGAATTATAAGTTATTAAATGGATGGGTTATAAATGCATGGGGGGAAAACTAGTGGATAAAATACCCACTAGATCTTTAGATTACAGAGGTATAATAGGGATTTTAAAAAGCCTAAAAATAATCTAGAACAACCACCACCTAATAGGATACCAAACATAGATATCATGTAATTAACCCTTCCTAATTGGTGTTGAGTTCATAACACAACACAACATGGTGAGCTAGACTGAATAGAATTATTCACTACCTTTATAATCTTTCATAAGGAAGTGGATAGACATAAATATCTTACTAATATAATAGAACCATCTTCTTATACTACTATAAAATACCCTAGTATAACAATGGTCTCTTAGACCTATGACTTCCCATTTCCAGTAGAAGATGAGAATGAACAAAAAGATAATATAGATTAAATCCTTCTAAATGAATAATTTATAATTTAAGTAATAAGCAACCTACTACCTCTTCCACACATACAAAAAATAACTCTACCACTCTTATAGATTTAAGGCTAATAAAAATTCATCCCCTCATAAAAAGGATGATTAGATTCAAATTAGAAAGCCATAGAGTGGAGGAGGGTACAATATTGTTGAAGACATGAAGATATATTTTTATATGTTGATATATTTTTCATGGTTTTATGATATAATATTAGAATGTATTTCTTTATGGGACACATTATGTATTAGATATCTATAACACACAGGTTCTGGTTTTGCACTCTAAATTCCCTTACCATCATTCTCTACCCATCTATGAAGGGAGGGACATTCCCTTGTTGGGATATAATATAGGGGATTTATGGTCAATGGTTGATGTGGAAAAGAACTCAATTGATGCTCTTCCTCCTAGCTGGATTACCACACTAGATACTAAACTTGAGATTATAGATTGATACTTAAGTCATGGAGACTCATACTATGTGGAGATTTGTATCATGTATTATTATTTGAGATATTATTTATTGCTAAAAACTATAATATTTATTCATTTTTATTTTACAGTAGTGGTTACAATGTTGTGTCAGGTGTGTCTCAATTTATAATATTTCATGTATGATTTAAATGGAGTGTTTATTATTTATTCAACATTGTTATAATTTTTTTATGTTCATGGTGATCCTTATCTAAGTGGATTAGATATAAACCTTGTGGTTAGCTAAATTAATGTAATTAGTTCAATATCACTAATTAGATTTCTCATTATGAAAATTTTAAGATGAAAATGTGTAATTAATTAAAAAAATTCTATGTTCTAGTAAGACCCACTAGGGTTGTTACAGAGTCAACTAGACAATTATGCACATTATTTCTAAACATTCTGATGGTTAACAAACAAATTGGTACCTTAATTTTATCCTTATAAACAACCATATTTACATGAAACATTTTTGATTTGTTAGTAGATGATCTTACAGTCAAGGATTTGAGTAGCAATTCTCTTTGTTTAGTGATCTAGGTTAACTCATGAAGGTTGATATTAACCTTGATTTTATTCATGTGTTCAAAAATATTGTACCCTCCTCCACTCTATGGCTTTATAATTTGAAACTAATCATCCTTTTTGTGAGGGGGTGAGTTTTTATTGGCCTTAAGATCTAGAGGAGTGGTAGAATTATTTTTTATATGTGTGGAAGAGGTATTAGGTTACTTATTATTCAAATTGTAAATTATACCTTTAGAAGGATTTCATCTATATTATCTTCTGGTTCATTTTCATCTTCTATTGGGAATGGGAAGTCATAGGTATAAAATACCATTGTTATAATAGGGTGTCCTAGAGTAGTACAAGAAGATGGTTCTATTATATTATTAAGATCTTCATGTCTATCCACTTCCTTATGAAAGATCTTGAAGGTAATGAACAATTCTATTTAGTCTAGCTCACCATATTGTGTTGTGTTATGAACTCAACATCAATTAGGAAGGGTTAATTCCATGATATATACTTTTGGCATCCTATTAGGTGGTGGTTGTTCTAAATTATTTTTAGGCTTTTTAAAACCCCTATTATACATCTATAATCTAAATATCTAGTGGGTATTTTATCCACTAGTTTTCTCACCATGCATTTTTACAAAATCCATTTAATAACTTATAATTATTTTTTTAAAGAGTTATAAGTAGTGCCTTGTGTAGTAGTAGCATTAGCTAGTATTAATATTTGCTGCTAGTTTTGTTAGTTTGATTTAGTTATAGCATTGTTTAGGAAACTAAGGTGATGGCTAGGTGGAGGATAAACTAAAGGTAAATGGGTGTACACCTAGTTCTAGTTTTGGGCATAATTTGTATTTAGAATTGGGACAAAGGCTAGAAAAATATGACCAAGATTAAGTGAGACTAAGGATTGTGACTAAAGGTTTAAATGTTTATCCATGTTGATAGTTGTAGTGTAATACAAAGTTAATGTACTAACATTGATATCTCTATGAAGAAATAAAATAGTCATAGGGTCCAGTGAACTTTATACATTTCAAGGGATAACACATTGTCATCTTGATAATCAATTTCAAATATACTATACATATTTTGTAATATATCATTGAACACTTAGATTGGTATATCCAATTCTCTTCTCATGATTATAAAGTGTTGATATATAACACTTTCACTGGTGACTTATCCAAATTGTGCCTAAATTTTTTTATAAAAATTCATCCTAATATGTAATTGAACCTATTGTTACATTAAGAATCCAAACATAGGTATAATATTACAATATAAATGGAAAGAGTCTACATACGACATCCTTGTGGACTATATGTATTATTATTGTTGACCAATTTTTATATGCAAGGTCAAAATTTCAACCCTTATAGGTAAGGCATTGACTATCATGTTTTGATAAGCTTGTTCTTAGCCTTGTCATGTCTTATGAGGTCTTATAATATTCTTTATAAAACCTTGTTAGCAAGTATTAAGGTTAATTTGAAAAAAATAAGGTAATTCTTTGTCTTTGGTTTATACTAATCTAGTCATGTCATGGTGTGATGAGATTTGGTCAAATGGTGTCATAGGGTCTTTATTTGTGTATTTAATTCATTTCATTCCTTAATCACATTATATAAATATATAACTTATGTTTGGTAAGTTTAAGGTTATTTATGAAATTTAAGGTAAATTTTATGAAGGAAAAATGTGATTTTAACTAAATCCAACGTGTGTCAAATATTAAAAAGTGAATAATCCATAAAAATACATTTTTATAAGCTATCTAGGTATTTATACAACTTTTTTATATGTCAAAATGTCAGAAAGTCATCATATTCTTGAATTTTAACACCAAAGAAAAGAGTTTCACTCACTTTTATGGACTTGGCATATCAAATTTCAATTTAAAATGTTTTTAAAGTAACTATTGGATTTATAAAGGTCAAAACCATGTTTATATTGTAGATATAGGTCATAAAAGTGCAAAAAATGCTTCTTTCTCTCCATCACTCCATTGGCAAGCTTGTAAAGGTAGTTTTAAAGTGGATGGTATGGATAAGTAAGAGAGATATTGAAGGTATAATATTATTAGGGTCCTATTAAGCTTAAATTTTTTGGAATTGGTATTTAGATATATCTTATATCCTTTATGAGCAATTGCTAAGACTCCAAGGTTGTCTAAAACTGCTTTCAAATCCCACAAGCTCAAATCTTCTTATTAAATGATAGATTTAGATGATTTTGTAGCATAAGAGAAATTTTATTAGAGTTTTTTGGTATTTTCAAATAGTTAATGTTCTTATCCAAGGCACATTTGACACGTGTGGCCTTAATTTGGAAGGAAACCTCTATTGTACATAATTTTCAAAGTTGACTAGCATAGTTTCTTGTTTATTTCAAGGTATTAATTAATTAGAGGAATATATAAATTATTAAAATATTTTAAATTAAAATATATCTCCATCATTTATTCTTAATTTCTTCACTCTAACACCATCCTTTCCAAGTTATTTCCAAGTTGATTGCTAAACACTGTGTGATGGACTTGTTTTCATAAAGTGGTTTAAAAGATCTTAATATTAAATTGTAAAAAGGTGTATGATGATATTAAAATAATTATGAGAGTGATTGTGTATATTTATTTTTATATTTCAAAACAATACTAAAATTTCATTATAGTAGACCTAAGGTATCAAGTTTAGACCTATAGGTCTTTAGACCTTACGTCTACACTATATGAGAAATGGATTGTAACGTACATAAATAATGCCATTTTGGTGACATGAGTAGTGATATAAATGTAGTGTATCTTAATTTTAATATTTAAAAACCATGGAGAGGTGTGTCTCAAATAATAACACTCAAAATAATCTTAATCACTACCTATAACCATGTCTTGAACAGACATGACAGAAGAAGAGTATGTTTGTGGGATGCGAGGTTTTGACAAAGTATGTAGAGTTAAAAATATGTAAAAAAATCCATAAATATAAATTCAACATTATAATTTTATGACTGATTAAAAATTTGGATCTTGTTATAAACTATCATACATAGCCAGACCTAGAAGAATACACAGGCAAAATGGTAATACATAGGCCTGCTTGAAGTTCAAGTTGGCTTCCAATATTTGAAAGAGAATATACAATATAAGATATTGGAGAATGTAGTTATGATTGATAAAGAGAATTATTATTATCCTTGATTACTAACAAAATCTAATTCAAGTATTAGACTCATAGTCCACTCCCACCTACAGGTTTTCTTGGATAGCTACAAGTGGTTTTCAAACTTGAATAATATGAGAGAGACTTGTGTGCATTATAGTTAGAGATTAGATAGATGTAAAAGTGTATAGAACCACTTAGATCCTAAGAAGACACAAAGATAGGCTAGATGAGTTAATAAAAAAAAGTCACTTAAAACCCTATATTCACATAGTCACATGCTCTTATAGGCCTATTTGCCTTTATGAAGGATGTATATTTGGTTTGTTAGAGAAGAGGTTTGTGGAGATAAAAAAAATTATATTAAAATCACATTAAAATTAAATCATGATGTATATGTGATATTTTGGGTCATTAAAAGTGACTTCAATTTTTGAGAAGTCTGCTTTGGACTGTTAAACCTAGACTAAACACATAGATCTATGTGTGTAGTTTTGGATGAAAGTTGGATTGAGTAATGGTGACATGAAGACCTAGATACCTTTAGGTGGTGTTGATAGTTTTATTGAATAATTATATGAATATTATAACCCCTTCAATAGAGATAAAATATCTCAAACATAGTCACTAGGGTCACTAGTATTGATTTGTTAGAGAACCATAGGTATGGGCTATTGAAGGCAAAGGAGACCTAATGAAGAAGAAATGTGAAAAGGACTATTATAATATGTAATTATAAGTTTTCATAACCTAATGATATCATATAAAATTCAATACAAACTCAAAATATCACCTTCAAGCCTCAATTCTCTTTTAGGCCTCACCAAGCATAATCTACCAACCTGAGAAGCTACCAACTTTTAATTGGAACTCTTATGAGAAGATGATTTTTAGAAGGATATATTAGAGGAAGATATAAAGATATATTAAATAAATATTAATTTAATTGATTTTTTGATCTAGGGCATGTACTATATGAATCATTGCTAAGAATCTTAATCACTCACAGGCTACCAACAAGCTCTTTAGTGACCTGATATAAGGCAACAAATTTAAAATGAATTTAAATAGATTGATTAAAATTTGTAGTGTCTATGGTGAAATTATACGATATTATAATCATATTTTCAATAAATATTTTACATGTGCAAGGTACAATACTATATAGAATCATCATAAATGCATGGTTTTAGGCTCTTTTGTGAAGAATCAAGGTATGGGATGGTCCCCAAACCAAGAACATAAGTCTATAAAGAATTATAAGAGGCTATACAACCATCCAAACATATATTAAAGTTTAATATATAGATATATGAAATATTCAAGTCATCAAGTTGGCCAAGAAGGGAGAAATGCATTATTTTGCATGCCAAATGGCCTACCTATAGACCTATTAAATACTTAAAAGGACATATTATCAATGGATTGAGTTACCTAGTGATGTTTCAAGCCTAAAAAAACTAATTATAAGTGTAAGAGCTTAAAATTTCTTTCCAAACACCCCAAATACCTCTCAAGCCTATTCAAATGCCTAGACTAGGGTTTTGACCATTTCATGGTTCACATATCTATATAGGGTATTAGGAGATAAAAAATGACATAAAGAATGGTCCTAGGATGAGTAAAATAAATCAAGCACTTCCTATAGGTTTCACATGTGTGGGAGGCTTGTGGAGTCAAAAATCAATTTTATAGGCCTAAAGGGTGATTTAACTATTTTGGGAATATTGGTGTTTTACTCTTAACTTAGTTAAGGGTCTAAGTTAATTAAATCAGTAAATAATATTACAATAAATAGAGTACTAATTTGTATAATTTGATTTTAATTTAAACCTTTCTATAAATAGTAATAAGTGAAGAGAAATGTAACTTATCTTAGATAGGACAAAGATGGTTGAGATAAAAGCTTGTACTAGTTGTACAAGACTAGGACGCTATTATGAATCATGATTTGGCCTTCATTTCATAAAAGGATAGGAGAATAGAAAGAGGACACCATAGGATTTGAAACTATAGTCCTCTTTTGCCATTGTTATCCTAGAGGCCTGAGCTTTTGGGGTTTTATCCATTGTCTTTATGTGAGTCTACCTATGAATCTTTTGATGTTGGATGTCTATGGAACTCCTTGTAGAGTTGATTCAATATTTAAAACCTAGACTCCATTATGCTTTGACAAAATTTGAGAAATAGGAGGGGTTTGTGTGTAAGTTGCATTGAATGTGTATCCACACCCCTTTTGTGGGCACCTTTCCTACATACCAATACTCTGAAGAGGGATTAAGCCATATGTAGTTCTCCCACTTGATGTGCTTTGTGAAATAGTGTGTATGAAGATGCAAAATGTTAAAAATAGGTGTTCTTGAGGTGGATAAGGACTAGTGTAAGGGTCTAAATAAGATTTTATATTTACTAGATGTTTGTATGTAGAGAATAGGGAAATATGCCTGAGTAGTCTTTCTTGTATTCTTGATTGATTTTTGATATTTTCTAACCCCCTCCAAATGAACTTTGAATGGGATTTTATAGAGATTTGTTGATCATGTGTCGAATGTATTCAGGTTATGAAAATAAGAAAAAGGATAGTAATTGAAAGGAAATGACCATTGGAGATAAAATTACAATTGGACAAGAGCCCATAGATTAGATACCCTAGGGTCTAGTGCTAGAGTCCACATTAAGAGCTATTGTTGTAAAGGTACAAAACCTAGGGGATGGAATTATCATAGGAAATATAGCTTGGATGAGCTAGAATTAGGTCTTGAAATCCTATAGATGACAGGGAATAAGTGAAAATATGTCTATAAGGGTCATAAGATCATACATGAGGGACCTATGGGTTGGGTGTCACAAGCCACACTCAAGTTTCCAATTTTCACATTTTATATGACTACAAAGGGCTAATAGAGACCTAATTCAAAAGAGAAAATGGGCTAATAAGTGTACTTCCACTCATATTTAGGTCATAAAAATTGTAATGGCATTGTGAGGGGATACTCAATCATAAAAGAGATCTTTATTTTATAAATATCCTATGTAATGTCTTATACACAAGAAGGTTTACACATTTTTAGGGTTATAAGGAATTAAGGCCAAATAAGAGTTTTTGGTGAAAAATAGAGTCTTGGAGAGAGTTTTATGACTCCAAATGAGTTTTTATAGGTATCTTGTGATATTAACATTACTCTCATGGATAAATATTTAATTAGTGAAGATGAAATTAAGTTTTAAGCTATTCAAGCAATAAAATCCAAGTGAGGCAAAGAGGTTTGAAGACACATAAAGAGTTACTTGATGATTTTCATTAAGGTGTTAGTTTGGAAAAATCCTAAGAAGATGAAAGGGATCAAATATTTGATAAAGAGATAAGTAAAAAAATACCTAATGGTCAAGAGTGCTAGTCATTCATCATAATCCAAGATAAAGAGCAGTTTTGATGAGGAAGATAAGGTGTGAAGCTACTAGATAAACTCCTATGTCACTTGGAGTATGGAGAATCTTCAGGAAGGAAATGCATGTTATTAAATACCTATTTATACTATTCATATCTCATGTTTCTTTATTGTAACATGTTCTATCAAGAATGACACTTGTCAATGTGCTCTCTTATGCCCTTATCTCTTGCTTTCTCTATATAAGCAACCTTATTTATCTTAGATTATATCTTCCACCTAGGTATGGTGAATCCCTACCCATTTTACATCCTTTTATCAATGAGAAAATTTTGGTTTAACTCCTCCTTTTATTGTTTTCCATGTGTGTGCATGACTAGTAAGATCTTGCCAAGCAATTAGCTTTACTTCTTTGGCATGATTGTCCTTTTCTTACATTCATATTTAGTTTGAGACTTCCTTTTAGGTCTAACTAAGTGTCAAAGTGATTTGAAAAATAGTTTTTAAGTTGTCTATTCACTAGTGTCATTGTATGACCTCTTTACTAGTCCTCTTTGCCCAAGAATTCTTCACAACCTTCATGTGAAGTTCTAATGTAGAGTGGAAAATTAGTAGTAGTGTTTATTCTAGTTTAGTCTCTTAGTTAAATTTCACATGTAGATAGTTGGTAGTGTTCTTTAAACTTGGTACATCACCTCCATTATAATATGTTTCTCTCTCTTTTCCTATTAAGTTGGTATAGTATTTTGTGAGCCTAAGTGATTCATCAAGGGTAGATAGTTATTTAACCTAGAGATTAAATCCAACATTAGGCCACCCAAAGCTTAGGATTTCCTCTATGTTATTAAAAATTTGGAAGGCTTGAACTACTTCCAAACGCTGAAAATTTTGTTGATAAATTTTTTGGCACACTTGGTGGGACTAAGGTCCAAAGTAGTGAAATGATTATTTTTGTTTTTTTGCTACATATCAGCCTTTGGAATCATTAAAAACATCAATGGTGAATCTGTGCTCAATCAATTGGTTCTAGCATCTTAGTCACTTATTCAAAGTAAGTTCTATCTTTAATTCTTTATATTGATGAGGTTGTTATGGTTGAGTTTGAAGTAGAGTTTTGTTTCCATTTAACAAACATTAAAAATGTGCATAAGGTGTACTATCCTCATTATTTATATTTTCCTTAATTATAAAAAAACACATTCATCTATATTATTTCATCTAAGACTTCATAACCAAACATATCTTACTTCAGTGTTTTGACTAAAAAATAAAAAAATGGTAAAATACAACTAGTTATTAATTCAAACACATCCAACCAAGCTTACTAATTAATTTTAATTCAAAATGCATAGTCAATATTTTATATCTATTAATTTCATGCTAAGTAAATAGTTCTTACCAAGACTTAATGGCACCTAATATATACTTATATATTAATTTTAAATACACATTCGAATACAATAAAATATATCATGATTAGGTAAAAGTTTGACTCCATTGATTGGTAACTACATATGAGAGTAGTAGATATATCATATGAATAATCAATCTTTGTCCTCACAAACTTTATTTTTCCCAAATCATTTTACTATCATAAAAAAATCCATTATCAATAAAATCCCAATGGATTTCATTATATAGTCACTGTGTATATACAATCCATTATCTATACATCCTAATGAAACTCATTTTACCAATCTCTCTCTCTCTCTCTCTCTCTCTATATATATATATATATATATATATATATGTTAATTGAATGCATATCAGAATTCACCATTCATACAACTAGTTAACTTGCATACTATGCACAACTATAGTTAACTCATAGTCATCATAAACATCATTGCAAGTCCCTTATAGACATTGATGTGTATATATATTTGAGGCCATCAAGGTAATGATGTTTATGATGGCTATGAGCTAACTATGGTTGTTAATAATGTGTGAGTTTTTATGTATGTATATATGTATGTATGTATTTATATGTATACAAGATAACAGAGAAATGAATAACCCAAATTCCATTTCTATATATTTTAATAAATTCAATACAAAGTCAACCCTTATAATTAGAATTAAAATTTACTATATCTACTTCCTACCAAATTTATGGTTTATTTATTTAAGTCCCATATCCTTAGAATGAATAATAAACTAAAGAATAATATTAATAACAATAATATATATCCTCTATTAAATTATTTTATACCATTTTTCTTTATGTAGGGTTTCTTCCGTTCCCATACTACACATAGTTCATTAAAATGGATATGTAATTTTAAAAATTTGGACATAACAGAGTATATAATCTATCCCTTATAGGGTTTGTGATGAAATCCTATTATGCAAAGCATGAAGGTTCACAAATATGAATATTTTCCATGTTTTTGGGTTATATGATGGGTTCTACAAATGTCCAATCCATCCACAAGGCCCATCATTTATACCTTTAAATAGATTTTTAATCTATATAAACTAAAACTCTTCAGGATTTTATTACCAAAATTACCATTATAAACATAGAAATCTTACAACAAACCAACCTGGTTATGAAATCTCCCAAGATAATGCCAATGGTTTGAGTTATCCTCCCTATGTTAGCTCAAATTTTATCTTTCAATCCATTGTATTATAGATGTGTCCTCTGAAGTATCACCTCCATCATTTTATTCATCCACATGCTCAATGCATGCCATAGAATTCTCTGATTATTCTTTCATGATTAACTAACTAGAAGACAACTAGGTGTTTCCCATGCAAATTAGATGGAGTTATTTCCCATCTAATTTGTTTAAAACATATTTCAAGACAAGTTAACCCTAATAATATTGAATGTCCCTATTGATAATTTTGACCTCATAGGTCAAATTATCACCCCTATCATTTTAATTTTTTTCATATCATGTCAGTTTGTCTTGTGAGTCAATGAGTTGGTCTTGAAAATTAACTAATGTGATTATTGGGAACCAAAATATCTTATCACATCATGCAAGATTGAATATGTTAGTTTGGTTTTGTATTTAATTAGTGTTATTAGGAAATCAACCAAGGTTAAAGGATTTCATGAAGTGATGTATTTTATGCTATGAATATCTCCTACAAGTTTGGTGTCTTGATGTGTTTTCTATTTCAAGATATAAGACTTAAAAAATGATTTAGTAGTGTGGAACATACTAGGAAACAAGAAATTAAATCCATAATAAATATCTATTTGGATTAAAAAAATAGAAGTGATCCATAGGGATTCTAATTGTCAAAACCTCATTCTATTAGATTAGTAGATCAATGATATAAATGTGATAGTGAGGTTAATAATTCAATAAAGATCTATTGTGTGCATTCAATCATGTAATTGAAGATCAATGATGAGCATGAGGTCAAAAGGAAAGAGAATACTAGGAATGAATGAAATGGTGCCAAGTGTCTTGATCATAGTGAACTCCCAAGTAGATTCTATAACTCATGTTCAACCATAAAGAAGCAAATTGACATTACAAATCAAGGTCAAAAGTCAATGAGATTGAATTACACATAAGTCTAACACATGGAATAATCACATTAACTAGATAGATATTATCAATGGGTTCTACAAAAGGCATGCATGACTTCCAAGTTTGACAATATTAAATGTAGATCATAGGTTAATGGCAACATTGAAATTCAAGGCCAAGACACTCTTGAGGAGATCGATGAATTAAAATTGATCAAGTTTCTAAGTGATAAAAGATGAAGATGCATGTCGAGATTTAAAATGATCATATAAGTAACAATGTGGTAAGGGAATGCCTCATAGGTAGACATGTTAGATTGGAGTATTTTATAAAACTAAGTATGTGAATGTATAAATGCAAGATCCAAATATGATCTGGGTTACCAGAGCAAACCCTATATATTTTTATGTCAAAAATGAAGCTTAGTTTAAGTATCTAAAAATCCCTTGAACATAAGTTTTACATCTTGTTCATGATCAAGAGACTAAGTATCCTGTGGATTGTCATTGAATTATGGCTATATGAAAACCCTCAAGGGGATTGGTTTTTATCTATAATTGACCTTTGTTCAAGGTTTGGATTAATGGTGGGGTTGTGATTATGAAAAGAGTGTCAGAAGGGATGCTAATGAATGAGTTCAAGTGACTGTCTAATAATGTAAAGAACATATCAAGGTGAAACATAGTGTGACAAGCTCATTAAAAAGATGGAGAGTTTGGAGGTTGAGTAAAGCAAGTGGAGCATCTAATGAAGTTTTAAATCCTTTGGGGAATTTTCCCTTTTGAATGGATCATGACTCATCATCGCTAGGAAATTATTTTATTCTACTATGTTTCTAAGCCAATGAGAGGGTTTGAAAGCTTTTTGGAACTAGTGAAAGTTAATTTGTAGAGGTAGGATTAATGATAATCAATATAAAAGTGGTTGGGCCTCATTTATTGATTTTTATTTACTTGATTCCCTCTATTTCTTCCCATTTTATTATATATCTCCCATTTATCCCATAGTAAAAGGGACTCTTATGCTTTTAGCATGCCCAAGATATGCCAATTTTTTTACTTCAACACCTATTTGATGCAATAAAAGATTAAATTCCCCTATTTACAAGTGAAATTGAAGTGTGTTTCATGAATTCATTGATGTGGTTAAGTGAATGTCAGATTTCATTTACCTCTGTCTAAGTTTTCTCACCTTCATGAAGCATTTTTTAGCTTCCATAGGTCATTCTGAGTGCCATAGGTAGTTCATTGGTTTGGAAGTGAAAATGATTTGAGATCTTCCCTCCCATGCTAGATTGATAACTAGTTCATGCCTTTTTGTGAAACACTTATGTGAAATATAATCAAAGAGTGAGTGAATTGATATTTATAGGCTTGAAAGCATTTGATAGTGTGTATTATGTAATTATAAGTGTTCAAAATATTGGTGGATCACCTTATTTTACATATTTTCATGAATTATTGTTAATTTCTCTCCTTTTTCCAAGAAAGAGATTAGTTTAGGTGATATATCCAAGGGAACCAAACCTCTTGAGAGGTTCAACCTAACTATAAGATACCCACAACCTGAGGTTACTCTCATTTTGTAGCTTAGTTGGAGAGAGCCTAAATAACTCTATCCAGGGGTGGAAATCAATGTTATAATAGTTTTAGACATGCCCAATAGGACCCATTCTACTTGGAATATCTGACTTTTGGAAATGAGGAGAAGTAATTATAGAAAATGAAGACATTTATTATCATTAAAAGCTAAAGATTCTTTAGATTATAGAGTTCATAACATCATCCAAGTAATACTCCCATGCCAAAGGTTAATGCAAGGTTAGAAAGTAAAGTATTACTTTTGAATTCATTGAGTTGCCTTTTACTTCATATAAAAGAGAAAGGTTTAATAGGACAAAACCATATCCTCAGAATAAATATTCATCTCTTGGTCATCCTATTATCCTAAGTAGTGTGATTCTCACTATCTAAATGGCCATAATAAAATAAGTGTTTGTTCTTTTTAATAGAGGTAGTCCACTTAATTTATGCTAGTTTGATGACATTCTTGTGTATTCTCTTAAAAGTATCCCATTATTCTTAGGATAATATCAAACAAATCCTATTGAACACATCTAAAATGTTGCCAACCTTTATTCAATTCACAATATTACTCAAGAGAATGTAGATATTAGACTTCCTATTATTTCCTTAAAAATAAATGTGTTGCAATGGTATATAAACCCTCCACTAAATTCCATTGCTACATGGGATAAATTAGGTGCATCCTTATTCAGACAATTTGAGGACAAATCTAACCACCTATCCTTAATTGAATAGTTGACTACCAAAAAAAAGTTCCTCATGAGTTCATGTCTTATTTTAACCTTAGATTATAAAATACATGGATCATGATACCTACATTGATTAGAACATCCCCATAATATGCCTTCTTGTACCATATTAAATCCTATTAGGTTGTGGAGCTAAAAGCTTCATTGATGCAAACATGGAGGAGGTTGGTGGGTTACTGAGTTATAGAGCAAGTTGTAGAGGAACTGACATCGGTCAGACCAACTGACATCAGTCAGATTACAGTTCAGAAGCAACTGACGTCAGTTATAAGTCAGCCAATATCGGTCAGGAAGGAGCTGACATCGGTAACCTGTGTGTGCATGCAGTTTGCATGTCAGTTCCAAACTGGTCTATTTTTGGACAGGCAGTTTGCATGTAAAGACTATTTTTGGTCTTGAGTTACGAGTCTAATTATTGTAATTAAGAATGTCTAATTATTGTATGCATGAGATCTATATAATAGACTCATGGGCTGTATTGTAAAATTGTACTAGGTGAGAGAGCAAATATTAGCTCCTTCAGAAGAGAGAAAGAGAGCAAGAGTACTAGGTGAGGCAAGGACAAGGGTTCTTCAGGGTGTAGAGATATCTACGTGGTAAGTAAGGTCTGGTGATTTGAAAGTTGTTGCAAGAGCAGGGATATCTACTTGGAGTACGGTTGTGTACTTGGTGTACTACCAACATTGTTACTGACTGGTGGAGGTGAACAACAACTCTATGTTTGAGTTGATTGTTGTGACCATAATTAAGAGAGTGAAGTGTTGAAGGAGAATTACTGGTAAACCCTAGATGTGTGTGAGCTCTAGAGGTGTGGGAAGAAGAAGTGTGGCATCTTCTTTATTGTATTTTTTTCTGATTGAGTATTAATACAATTGGGTATTGTCTCTCATATTTTGTGTTGTTTCATATTTCTAGTTACTTATCATTCTGGTTAAATACTATGTTTCGTTGCTAATACAAAGGTAATCATGTGTGCCCTTAGTGGGAAGTAGTTCTTGACAAAGTGGTATCAGAGCATGTTTGTTGTTCTAGATTACCTAACACATGGTATCAAAGCTAAGGTTGTAGGAGCAGGTGGACCAGGTTGGTACCAATCTTGATAAGTTGATATCAAAGGGTGGTTAAGTTACTAACAGGTTGTATCAGATCTAGTTAGTGTTTGTTGATTACAGGTCACTCACAGGGGTTTTAGATTGAGTGGGAGTATAGAAATGGTAGAAGAAAGTAAGCTACAAATGGAGAAACTGTATAGCATGAATGGTCAGATTGATGGAAAGAAAAAACAGCTAAAGAAAGATTGTTGGTTGGTAGAAGATCAGCATGAAGGAACTAAAGAAGTAGATGTTATAGGTGTTGTTGCACAGGATGCTCTAGATAAATTAGAATCTTGGTCTATAGATTCTGATGCCTCTTTCCATACAGCCCGAAATAGAGCATCTTTACATGAGTATGTCTAGGGAGACTTTGGAGAGATTTATTTATGGGTTGGTAAGCCTTGTAAAATGGTTGGCAAAGGGAAAGTGAAGCTGAAATCATAGATGGGTAACACACAAGTGTTGAAGAAGGTCATGCAGGTTACAGTCTTGGAGATGAGTCTAATTTCTTTAGGAAAGTTGGGTGATGAGAGATGCACAGTAACTCTCACAGTGGATGCACTTAAATTAGACAGTGGTAAGAAAGTAGGTATCCTTTATCTATCTACTTATATTACTGATTCAACTTCTATTGCAGAGATGTGGCTTTGTAGGCTTGGTTACATATGTAAGAAGGGAATGCATGTTCTTAAGCGAAAGATAGATATCTTTGACAAACTTAAGAATTGGAAAGCCTTGGTGTTCATGGAGGAGATGATGGATAGAGATCAGTTGAGGGGACTGAATTATTCTAAGTAGGGCTATGTTAATTTGGATAGGGTTTTGATCCAAGGGGAGCTCACAGGTAAAAATTCATCACTCACAGGAAAACCTAGGTACCGGCATTGATCATGGGAAACCAACGTCAAACAGACAGGCACCAATGTCAGTCTTGTGTAGATTAGTAGAGTTGCTGGTGTCAGGTAGGTGGTGACCAACGTCGATCATGGGGAACCAATGTCGGTAGTAAGGGTCAGTCATAGAGAACTGATGTTGGTTAGGTGAAGATTGGGAGATGGCCGAGATCAGTCATTAGAACGGATGTTGGGTGGACAAAAAGCTGTCAAGGAGTCTCAAATGCCCATATCAAGGATTGAAAGGGTAACTGGACCTCATATTTATTGTTCACCTTCTTACTTACTAATGGTCAAGAACCAAGAAGATGTGAAGAGGCAATGCATGTAGAATCCAAAAAATAGTGGGAGCATGGCATGAATTCTTTAGAAGAGAACCAAGCAAGAGTTTTGGTAGAGTTTCCAGCTGGGATGAAAGCACTTAAAGATGGATGGATTCCCAAGTTAAAGAAGAGAGTGGATTGATATGTGAGACGGAAGGCCAGGGTACATGGTCTTGAGGAAGCTACAAGATAATGGTACAAGTTTTGACAGGTGGATGACAAAGTAGGGCTTTAGTCAATGTCATTATAACTATTGTGTTTGTCTTACCAGGGTGGATGATGGTTGTGACATTATCCTATTACTGTATGTGGATGGTATGCTTGTTACAGGTTCATACATATAGGGAGTTGCTAAGCTAAGGATAAGGTTATTTCAGAGGTATGTCATGAAGAATTTGGGAGCAAAAAAATTCTTTGGCATAAGAGACATGGAAGATCATAGGTTGATTTTGTCTCCAGTGGGAGCTGATGTGAAGTAGGTGTTGGTGGGGTTCAATATGTAGGATGTAGAACCGATAAGCACACCAAGGGTTGGACAGTTCAAGCTGAGCTTAGAATAGTGTTCAAAATCACATAAGGTCTAGTGTAGACCTAAGTTTTCCCAAGCAATGGGAGTTGCCAGAGAGTTTGGAGCCAATTTAGGGAAGGTGGATTCTCAGGTATCTGAGAGGGACCATCAGCAGGGATTCATGTTATGCAGAGTCAAGGACTTCACTAAATGGGTTTGTAGGTTTGGATGTGGCAGGTTACTTTGATGACAAGAGGTACACCACAGGTTGTGTGGTGGTTGGTCTTCAAGATTGAACTTGAAGAGGGATACAAGCTAGGAAATGAATTAGATGAAGGTACAGGTACGGGTGCAACTATTTATCTCTAAGTGGGAGATTGTTAGGTTATGGAGCTAAAAGCTTCATTGATACAAACTGGAGGAGGTTGCTGGGTTGCTGAGTTATAGAGCGAGTTGCAGAGGAACTGATGTCGGTCAGGCCAATTGACATTAGTCTGATTATAGTGCAAAAGCAACTGACATCGGTTATAAGTTAGCCAACATCGATCAGGAAGGAGCCGACGTTGGTAACCTATGTGTGCATGTATTTTGCATGTGGGTTCTAGACTGGTCTATTTTTGGATAGGCAGTTTACATGTAAAGACTATTTTTGGTCTTGAGTTGCGAGTCTAATTATTGTAATTAAGAATGTCTAATTATTGTATGCATGAGATCTATATAATAGACTCATGGGCTGTATTGTAAAATTGTACTAGAGTGAGAGAGAAAATATTGGCTCCTTCAAAAGAGAGAGAGAGCAAGACTGCTAGATAGCCAAGAGGGATTGTAAAAGAGAGCAGGGATTAGCTCCTCCTAGTTCCAAAGGGGTGCTGAGTGTGTATGATCAGGGAGAGTTACAGGTTATGCAAGTTCTGGGAGAAGATCCACCAGGGTACTAGTTGAAGAATCATAAGAACTTGGTGAGGCAAGGACAAGGGTTCTTCAGGGTGTAGAGATATCTATGTGGTAAGTAAGGTCTGGTGATTTGTAGGTTGTTGCAAGAGTAAGGAGATCTACTTGGAGTACAGTTGTGTACTTGGTGTACTGGCAGCGTTATTATTGACTGGTGGAGGTGAACAACAACTCTATGTTTGAGTTGATTGTTGTGACCATAATTGAGAGAGTTAAGTGCTGAAGGAGAATTACTGGTAAACCCTAGATGTGTGTGAGCTTTAGAGGTGTGGGAAGAAGAAGTGTGGCATCTTCTTTATTGTATTTTATTCTGATTGAGTATTAATACAATTGGGTATTGTCTCTCATATTCTGTGTTGTTTCATATTTCTAGTTACTTATCATTCTGGTTAAATTATATGTTTAGTTGCTATTACAAAGGTAATCATGTGTGCCCTTAGTGGGCAATAGTTCCTGGCAAAGTGGTATCAGAGCATGTTTGTTGTTCTAGATTACCTGACAAATCCCTCAATTTTGATATTAGTGTGATGATATAGTCAATGGGGGTATTACCTTACTAGATACTTATGAGCTTGTAATAAGAGTAGAGAATAGCTTGATATAAGCTAGTAAACTCTCTCCAAGTCCTTCAATGCCTATATTCCAAAAATAAAGTCTATACTAGTTTCTCAAGTTCCATCTTTCACTTTTATTTCATCTCCTAAAGATTAAGTTATAGCCCTTTCTAGTCAAACTAGTGATAATAGTGAGCTAAAAGGTTTTCTATAGTTTTTTGGAAATGAAATAGTTTAACTCAAGAGACATTAATATCAAGATAATAGGTCTTATCAATAATAAAAGCAAACCACCTATCATCCCTTCATAGATCAAAGGCCTCTTTATTAAGGGTTTAGAGAAAATAAACCACCCTCCCAACCATAAGGAGCCATAACTCAAGATAAACCATATGTATCTCTTGATCCTAATGTACCTTAAAATTCAAAATTTATTGTTCCCACACCACCTCAAAACAAATTGATGTAGGATTCATGTTGGAAACCCTCTAATCTCAATGATGATCAAAACCAAGCCTTGGTGTCACAAAAAATTACTATGCCACAAATGGCACAAGAAGATTTTTCTCCTCAATAAAGTTAATTCCAAGAAACAAGTTTGTAATCAAAATTATAGACTCAAAAAGTTTAATGGAAACATGATGCCATTGATGTGAATTGGAAAATGGATGATCATGTTGCATTCAATCAAATTGGTGATACTAGTAATACAAAGGGTTAAGTTACAACTCTAACTAGAGTTAAATAGGGATCCATTGATGAGGCTCAATATGTGAATAATGCTTCAAGTACTCCTAATTTTATTTCTAAGAGTACCATAGATGATCTTGCTTCCACTATAATATAGAAAAATAAAAAATACGGAGGTTGGAAATGTTCCTCTAGTACCTCTACTTCGAGAGTAACTAGTGGTTTAGAAAGTGTATCCAAAGGTTAGTGGGAATAATTTTAGTATAGTAGTTAAAATGAAGAAGTATAAAATCAAAATTATCATGTGGGATTCCCTCTCTATTCTAGGATAAAAATATATACTCGTTCAAGAGCTTTCAAGTTTTAGATTATCTCCAAAACTAGTTGAGAAATAGTTTGTTATCTTAACTAATTTAGAAAAACTAACTAATAAACAAGTACAATAGGTACATAATATGGTTAATATGGACAAAATTTAGGTAAAATTAAATAAAAATCCTCCTTTTTACCTCTCTTTGATAGTTGATGACACTTTAGTTCATAACTATATGGTGGATAGTGGAGCCAGTAGCAGTGTTATGCCTAAGAAAATTGAAGATAAGCTTGATCTTATTTATGAAAAAAATACTAAAGGATTATTATATAAAGATGTATTACCAAAAAATATGTTAATAATCATAAAATATTTGAAGTTGACACTACATGCTTGTCCCAATGTTACCATTTACTAGGATGTAGTTGTGGTAGACTTGCCTCCCTACTTTTCCAAGTGTCTATTAGGGGAATTCACCTTAAATATTGGAGGATAATTATCAGTTTATTATAAATATTTAATGTTTATAACCAATTATGGTACCAAGGTAACAATACATTCTAAACCTATTTCATGTTTCCATTTGGATCCATATACACCGAGTGTTGTGAACACTAACTATGTCATCTCAAATGAGGTGCTAGAAACTAATAGAGTGGAAACTAAATCAAATTTATAAGGGGTTATATATTTATTCCTTAATGAGTGGTCCTATAATTTTCATGATCATGATCCCTATAATCTAATTTAAGAAGAGGGACTTAGTGTTTATTTCCCTCCATGAGAATGATACACCAATTCTAGCCATGCTAAAGAAGAATCAAAATTTTAGCTGGTCCAAGGAAGGAGTAAAGAGTTTTGAAGAGATAAATAAGGCCATATCTAGTTCCCCTACACTCATAAACATAGATTTCACAAAGGATTTCATTTTTTACACTTATGCTAACATAAAAACCATTTGAGGCATTCTTATGCAACATAATCATGAGGATTTGGAGTAGCCAATAGCCTTCTTTAGTCAAGGCTTGGAATAGAATGAAACAACGTAATATTTTATTAAAAAACATGTAATTTAAGTTATAAGGTATCTCAAAATAATTAGTTACTTATTTTCTAACAATAAGATACAACTAATGGTTTTCATCCAAGTATCAAAGAGTTTCCCTTGAATAAAGACATAAATGAGAAAATAGCTAGTTGGATAATGAAGGTAATGTAACATGATGTGGAAATCAAGGTCAGAAAGATGATTAGAGGCAATTAAATTTATCGTAATTTGGCCTAAGAATTAAAAGAGGCTAATGAGGTGGTTCTGGTGTCAAATGATGAAGAGGTTATAACTGATCATACCTCACCTTCCAACTAATTTCATGACTTGGTAAGATATCTCCAAGATGACATTTATCCCTCTCATCTATGTGCTTCAAAAAGAATATATTTTATATTTAAATCAATTCCATTTCTTCTTGTTGATGTTTTTTTTTAGGAAAGATATCAATGGTAAGTTGCTAGTGTGTATAGGACCAAGCTAAACATAGAGATTGCTTGAGTAGTTCCATGATAGACATAGTGGAGGGCACTATTCCACAAGGATCAAATCCCATAAGATTATGAGAGGTGGATATTATTGGCATAGAATTTTTTGTGAGTGTCATGCATGGGTTAGGAAGTGAAAATAAGTATTATATTTATAGGAAGATTGAAACTCACAGCCTTACCTCTCCAACCAATTATGGTGGAAAAACCCATTATCCAATGGGGATTGGAATTTATTGGTTGTATTAACCCCTGTTCGAGTTCAAGACATAAATGGATACTAATTACTATATATTACTTCATTAGATGGACATAAAAGTAGTATTGAAAGAAGTAAATGAATCCAATATTCTAGATTTCTATGAAGGTTTGCTTATTAGATTTGGAGTTCCTTCAACTATTATTTCTAATAATGATATGGCCTTTATGGGGACTAGGATAAACCAATGGCATGTTAAAAATGGTGCCTATCTAAACACTTTATTAAATTACTATCGATAAGGCAATGGTCTTATTGAGTCCACAAATAAGAACCTATTAAAGATCATAAGAAGGACTATTGAAAATAATAAGAGTTCATGGCATCTCAAGTTGAAATCAGATTTATGGGCTGATAGGATTTGATGAGTTTCATTTAACCCTTCATTTAATCAATCCTTCATATTGATGTCTATCAAACTAGGGTTGGTGTCTAAAGCTATCTGCATTAAGGTTTTATGGTGGTAGATCTATAAGTTGGCCTTGGGGGGATTTTGATGATTCTAATCTAACTTTTACCAATAAAATAATTATTCTAAGTTAATTACTTCACACACTTATTGAAATAAGATATTAACCATTAAAATAACTAATTCAATCCTTTGATTGAAATTAAATCACCCTTAATCTACTTCACACTTGCTTGGAAATGTAAATCTATCCAAGTCACATTTGAATGGAAATGTAAATCTATCTAATTCACACTTGCATGGAAATGTAAACACTCAACTGGAGAGATAACTCTAAGATAACTAAATCCTATGTATTAAATCAAAAGAAACACTAAAACTAAGTCACACTTGTTCTGAAAGAAGATAGCTATTAGAATGTAAATATTTAAATTAGAATTACTAATATTTGCAAGTATTTAAGATATTTTGATTATCTAGTAATGCAAAATTAATTCATCATAAATATAAATACTATACAAAAATTCTTGGTTTCAAGGAGAGTCGGACCTTGCTCTTCTTAGAGTTAGGAATGAAGTTGAATTAGTACTGAAAGCTGAAATGGTACTGCATTAATTAATAAAAAGCTAGAACATTTATATTATATCTTAAATATTGAGTGTAATAATTATTCATCCTCATTTAAGATAAAAGATTTACATATTTATGTTAATATAGTTAGAATAAAAATAGTATGTAGGAAAATAAGATTTCTTATTCATTCCATTCATCCTCAAAATAGGAGATTTGGATTGATCAAGATCATAAAAATCCATTTGTCTCGATAAGATAGTTATACTATCCCTATAATAGTTTTAAGGTCCAAATATATACAAAATATATTAAGATTTAATCCTTCAATATTAGAGGTAAGTATTTTGTTGATGTGATTCCATATTAAGTAATATTCCTTTTTAAATAATCTACAAAATCTTTTACTTCTCGTATTTTAGATCTATAGAGTCCGTAGACTCTAGACTGGCTGACTCCATAGATACTAAACTGGTAGAGTCCATAGATTCTAGACTGGTAGAGTCCATAGATCCTAGACTAGTTGAGTCTATAGCTTTGAGAAACTAAGGTCAAAATGGAACTTCTCCAAAATGCTATTTCTACCATCCTTCCTATGTATTCTTCAAAACCAAAACACTAAAACATGCTACTTGTTAGGTATAAATGATAAAATGGTAACTCAACCTTTGATTTAACATAATGAGATAAGGTAGCTATTTTTTATGTAATAATTAGATAGAGGTATATGATTTGTATAAGATTATATCCTTAGAGAGATGAAATAAAGGAAATTCCATGTCAATAATGAGCCATATTTTTGGCTTATCATCTCCCCCAAACTTTACCTTTTGTAAGTCCCATTGCAAACATTCAACTAGCTTCATTGGTTCTTGACCTGTTTTCCATGCTCTTGTTAAGATATTCATGAAATTCATCTTTGATATGCTAATGTGTATTTCTTGTAAATCATTTATATATTTGAACCATTCTTTTCCATATGTTAAAATTTTCATCAAATTATGGTGCCCGATTCTTCCATCTAAGAACTGGTATGATAAATAATGGAGGTCTATACCTCATTCCAATCCATGTGTGCTCTCCTCTAGAGTTTATTACTTATATAATTTTTTCAAGAATTGATTCAGCTCTACTTATACTCGACCTTATATTTTTAGGAGATATAACTTCTTATCTTTTGAGAGATACTGATAATTAGTCCCATCTTTTCACACTAGCAATAATAACTGAATCAAAGCTTTTTATTAAAAATAGGTCAAATAAAAAAATATAGATATACAAAGCTTCCAAATAATGTTATTTTTTGGTAGCATTTAAACAAGATCCCTTGAAATTATGGTCAATCAATCTTGGAATGGAGAAGGTTGGTATGATGCATAACCCTATAGTTTTTATATGATCTGTATATTATTCAAATCTATTTTTCCATGCCAATTAATTCTTGAAAGTGAAATGAAGTGATCTCAATTGAACTTTGAAATACATGTAGATTTATCAAAAATTAATTATGTCTATAATCTCCTATTGTCAAATAATGTAAATAAAATTCATAGAGGATATCATAATTATTAGACCCAGAACTATAAAATATTTCCAAAAATGTAGATAGATCTAGAATCTTATAAGGAATATGGCAAGATATCCTAAGATTTTTCCATCTATATAATTGTTCAAATAGGAAAAGACTATATATAGGATCTAGATTTCTACAAGCCAAAAAAATCTCTCTTAATTTTCAAGCATTCTGCAAGTCTTCTTCCAAAGTTTGAGTTTTAGTTTCTAATATCTATTTTTCGTTTTCCAATTTATTATTGGCAATGACAAAAACTTCATTATTTTATTTGACTGATTGATATTCCTATTGAGCTTGATGTAACATTTATAATGGAGGAATATATAGATAGCTGGTATGACATCCTTGATTAACAAATGTTTTTAGAGAAGAGGTAGGCTAACTATCCCTAATAGAAAATGTTTGAGAAGAATTCAACAGTTTGTAATTTAATGTTATATTTTATTTCTCAAGACTCTTTATATATGCCCATGAATTGAATTCTTCTTCTTCTTTTTATTCTATTTTTTCTTCTAGTTTATTAACATTCAAAGCAAAATTCAAAGTTGTTTATAAATTTTGTACAAACATAGAGTTGAGTTGATCCTTACTCTGTAGTTGTCTGAGTAGATTTGTAATATTTATTGCTTGTTGATGAATTAACTTTTGTTATTTATAAAGTTCCATGGATAGTTATGTGATAGGATCCTTGGGACTGGATGGTTCTCATTCTTCAAATGTATATAGAGCTATACTTTTGTCTAATGGAACTTCATTTTGATCATTTTATTCTCCTTATATATATATATATATATATATATATATATATATATATATATATATATACGTTATTCATATTTTGTTTCCCTTATTGGATAGCTTTCAAATTCCTCCAATGGTTGCATGGTAGAGCTCTTAGTAGGTTCCTCTACATGAACTTCTGTAGGAGTTTCTTTTTATTTATTGTTCTACTATTATAAAGGTTGGGATAGATATTGAAGCCTATCTAGGGTATGTGTTTCTTATTTTTAATCTTAATAGAAAAGAATAAATATTCTTCTTTTAGTCCTAAGGGAAACACTTGATCCTTCTTTTGTTGTAAGAGTCAAGCCCTTCTCAAGTCCTATTGAGACAACATTATTTATTTTTAGTTTCCTTCTTCCTGGGTAGAGGATTGGTTTCTCAAATAGTTATTGAGGTTATTTTGGAGGCTCTAAAATAATGAGGGTTTGAGTAGCTTGAGATCTGGTAACCCTTCCTAAAGAGGGAGGAGTTTTTTGTATAACTATAGGTTATTTTGGTTTTTTCCTTAAGTTCACTTTCTTGATAGCCATAACAGTTGTAAGAGATTACTTTTGTGATTGGTTTGAACTTAATGTTCTAGATTCTTCCTAAATAGGTAGGGCTAGAATTTTTCTAATCACTCTATTTTCAAAAGTTTCCTAAACCTTTTCCCCCTGTTGTAAGAAATGGAATTGAATAATAAGGTGAATGAGTCCATGATGCCTAGGGGAAGAATTAGGGGTTATTGTCATCACATGGAGGTGACCATACAATAAATATGGAAGGTTAATTTTAAACTAGGTATTTTCCCTTCCATCCTTAAGATGTATTAAAATTTTCATAACTTCTCTCAAAATACTACATTGCCCCTCACATGTGATATACTTAATTACCCATAATGTTATAGATTGCCATGGCTCTGGAAGTGAATCTCTATGGATCCCCTTAGCTTTCCCTTATCAAACATGAAACTCCAGTCTATTCATTTCCACTGAATTGAGTAATTAGGTCATTAAATGGAATTATTCCTATGGCTTTCATTATTTCATCTAGGATTTCTATGATTTCACTAATAGTTTGACTAGACACTAGAATAACTACTCCCTCAAAAATAGAAAAATCATAAGGTATTTCATGAATTATCTTACCAGTGTCTCATGAAAGCCCTAGAATTTTTGGATGAATGATAACCAATTATTCACCTCAAACCCTACAATAAAAGCCCTATCATTGAGGAATTTGGTTGTTTTTTTTGTTTTTTACCTTATATTTCGCCCAATTCCTCCCAAATTATCATTGATTGTGTAAAATTTTTCCAAATTGAATGAGGGTTTTCACTATTTTCCTTTGAGATTTGTAAATAAAGGTTTCTAATGCACTTTGTAGAGACTAGTAACTTTTATGAGCATACCATGTGTACAAAGTTAACTCGCTATGAGCTAGTGATAGTATAATCATTATTTTGCATAATATTGGGCTTCACTCAATATGTACTAAGTCAGACTACTAAATTTTAAGGTGGTGTGAACACAATTATGCCCATTTGAATGATGACATGGGATGGTGGTAGTTTTATTACTCACATGGATGGAACAATTACTACTTCCACCACTATAGGTAATTATATGTCTAATCAATAGTGATTAGAAGCCCTTTTATTTCAATATTTTTATGAAATGATGTCATAATTTCCCATCATAATGATAATGATGAAATTAATTTCATTGGATACATGTATCCATTATGACATGTGTTTCCTTATCCCTTTCTTTTGCATGCTTTGATTATTCCTTTCTTTTAGGGGATAGATGATTATCTAATTATGGCTTTTGATCTTCGTAGGATTTTATTATTTAAATCAAAAGACTTTGAGTTCACTAAAACATGAATAAATAAAACTTATAACTCATTTATTCTTACCTCATATCTTGTTCTTCTCTTACCATTTGTCCTATACAAGTAAGTTTACATGAATTAGTTAGCATACTTCAAAAGAACAATCTAAAGTTTATTTGAATGAGGAAATCAATAAATATTTCATGATCAAAAATTTTTGTTTTAATTTTTGTCCCTTGACCAACCATTACTAGTTTTCTAGTCAAGGTCCTTTTTAGTAATGCATAACTAGCTAGCAAGCTAGTTTTCCAACTATGCATTGTCAATAGCATCCCTGAAAGGATTTTCACTATTGAATTCATTTATTTGAATTGAGAGAAATAATTAAAGAACAAGTTACATTGAGGAAACTAATTCCTCCAAAAAATCTATTTCATTTTTCATTTTCTATATAAATTCATCTTTACTAAGAGGTTTTTGATAAAGTTTTAGTCTATGCCCATTGACTAGAAGAGTCCTTCTATTGTCATTAATGGAAATCAACTTGAAAAAACCATTTTCAAATACTTCCTCTATTTGATATGGTCCTAACCACCTTATCTATTCTTTACCTTTGAATTGTTGAAATTTTGAGTTAAACAACAAGGCCAAGTCTCCTTTTTGAAACTTTCATTGTTTGATGTGTGATTCATGCCAAATTTTATTCTAATTTTGCACCAATTCAGTCCTCTATGCTACTTTAATTCTCATTTCATCAAGTTGATTGAGTTTCATGAGTCTTTCCTTTTGTCATTTTTCAATTCAATTCCCACTCCTAATGTTATTTTCAATGTTTGTAATTTAAATTCAATAGAGAATAAGGTTCTCTTACCATAAACTAGCTCATAAGGAGAGAAACTAGTAGTTGTTTTCCAAGTGGTATTATTGGCCCAAAATAATTTTGTTACTTTATCTACCTAATATTTTCTATTTGTACTAAAAATATTGGTTATAATAGTTTCAAATTCTCTATTGGTGACTTCAAATTGTCCATTAGATTGTGGGTGATATGGATAAGACTTCCTATATTATACTTGATATAATTTCATGACATACTTTATCATGTTTGAGATGAAATGGCGTCATTGATCTGAGACTATCTCTCTTGGAGCACCAAAAATTTGTATAATTTTGAAATATATGAAATTTACTATAGCTTCTTCTTGAGTATGTGTTAATACTTTAACTTCTACCCATTTGGTAACATAGTGTGTGAAAATTAATAGATATTACTTTCCTCTAGATGGGGGATCTACAAGTCCTATAAATTCAATTCCCCATTTCTCAAATGGTTTTAAAACTAGATGAGGATGGAGAGGCATTTCAGCTAAAAGAGTGGGTTGTCCCATTCTTTGACATGCATCACATTATCTGACATATCTATTTACTTGTCTATGAAGGGAAGGCTAGTAATATCTTGCTCCTAGGATTTTATGTATATTTATTTGAGTGGAGTAATGTCCTCCTCTTGGTTCATCATGATAAGATATGATGATGTCCTAAGATTCATTATTGGTTACACACCTATAAAACACATGATTAGGTTTGAATTTAAATAACATTCCATTAATCCATTTAAAATAATAACTTTCTCTAATTAAAAATTTTATTTACTTTCTTGAAAAATATAAAAGAAATTCCCTATGGCAAGGTAATTATCTATATTAGCAAACCATAAAGATTATACTAAAACAACAAATAGTTTTTCATCTAGAAAATCATCCTCTACTAGTTCTTATTCACCTGAAGTGTCAAGTCTAGACAAGAAATCAACAACCACATTAAATTTTTCTAGCTTATCTATAATAGTTATATCAAATTCCTATAAAAGCAACCACCATCTGATATTCCTTCCTCCCACAATTGGTTTTTTAATAAGGTATTTAATAGTTTAATGATCTATATATAAACACCTTATATCCTATTATATAGTGTTGAAATTTATTTATTGCATAGACTACAAAAAGGAACTCTTTTTCAGTTGTGGTGTAGTTTTTCTTAGTAGGTGTCATATTTTTATTGATATAATAGATACCATGCATGTGATAATTCTAATCTTTTTGTTCTAGGACTGCACCCATTTTTGTGTTAAAAGCATCTATTTATATATGAAAAAGTTGTGTCCAATCTAGTCCTCTTAATACTAGGGTAGTACTGAGCTTAGTTTTGATTTTTTCAAAACCTTGTTGGCAATCAAAACTCCATACAAACTCACTATCCTTTGTGAACAAAGCAAACATAAGAGCATATATTTTACTGAAGTTGTTTATAAAGTATCTATAATAACCAACATGTCTTCAGAAAATTTTAACCTCTGTTTGTGTATGTATAACGGGAAAGTTAGAGATTATCCCAATTTTCTTGGGATCTACCTGAATGCCTCTTGTAGAAATGTGATGTCCTCACACTATTCCTTGATCCATCATCAACAAGAGTTTTTCATGACTGAATGATAATTGATGTTACTCACATCTTATCAAAACTCTTTATAAATTAGTAAGATCTTATTCATAGGTTTCTCCATGTATAGTGAAATCATCCATATAAAACTCCACATAGTCATTAGTGATGTCAAAAAATATTACTACAACCACTCTTTGAAAGGTTGCAGGAGAATTATAAAGTCTATATGGAAGTAATCGATAGGAAAGGGTTCCAAAAATATAGGTTAATGTGGTTTTATCTTGATCATCAACTGCTATCATTTATTGGTTGTATCTACTAAACCCATCTAGAAAAGAGAATTATTTTTCCTTACCAAATTGTCCAAAACTTGGTCAATGGAAGGCAATGGAAAATAATATCTTAAAGTGGCTTTTTTAAATTATCTGTAATATACACATACACACCATTTCCAATTATTTTTAGGTACAATTATCAATGTTGAAATTTATTGGCTATCTGAAATGGGGTAAATAAATCCTACATATAGCAATTTTTAAATTTCTATTTTGACTGTCTTTCAAAGTTAAATTTATTCTTCTTTATGGCTGTCTCAATATTTTTATTGATTTTGTGTAGATATGATGTGTACATAAACTTGGATGAATTAAATTCATATCAGTGTAATCCCAATTAAAAGCCTTGGTGTTTCATTTTAAGACTTCATAAAGTTTATCCTCTTCATCATTTATCAGCCAACTATTGATGTTCAAGACTTTTCCTGGTAACATCATGAGAGGTTTAGTACTTAGATGATTGGGTTATAATATTTAAATTCACTCATTAATAAATTAAAAGGACATGAATGAGGAAGTAGCATATATAATATAGTTATGTTTTCAACAAATCCTTTTTTAGGAGGAATAACTCTTACTAATGGGCAATGGAATGCATTTAAGAAATGAGCCTATTGTGTTTTTGCCCAATTCTAAATATTTGAAATTATTAGCCTATGATAATATGATGTATAAGTAGTATAAATATTGAGAGAATATGTAATAATAAATTTTGGAGAGTTTATAGATTCTAAACTAGCTAAGTTCATAGATTTTGGACTGGTAGAGATTTCTACTAAATGATCATGTTCTTCATAACCTTGGATTACTTCTTCATTAAATTCTTATAGATTATATTTAAATATAATTATATCCAAAGATGAAAATTCATTTGTTATATTATTTGACTTATCCACCCAAAGTTTTTCTATGTGGCTGACTGATGGTTTTGTAGGAGGGTACAAATAAATGTTTTTAGATTTTAAATGATTGGAAATGGTCATGTCTCCTAACCTAGAATCAATTAGTTCTTCCATAGTAGCTAGCCATGGTATTCATAAGATTAGGGGACATCCTAAATTCTTGGTTTTGGTTTGAAACACTATAAATTCAATTAGATATTCCCAAGATTCAACAAGTACTACAACATTCTCTATAATTCCTTTTGCTTTAGCCATAGATTTATCTACCATTTGAAGGATGTTAGTGATAGGTTGCATTCCCATTAGGGATAGTGTTTAGAGAGTGTTAGTTTTCATGATGTTGATTTATACCCCTAAATCCACTAGAACAATTAGAATTTCCTTTCCTCTTATTATGACTATTATGATAGGACTACCTGGGTCTACATACTTGGGTATTAAGATTTTTCCTGCCAACAAATCAGCAATCTTGCTATCAACATGTATAGTTTTTAGATATTATTTCTTTATTATAGGTGTATTGACCTAAATTCTTAATTATTTTATTCAATTAAATAATATCCCTAATAACTTGTAGTAGGGGTACCTCAATACTTATCTTTTGTAACTCATAGATCAAATCTGATTCTTCTTTGGTTTCAATTTCTTTTAATCTCTCAAGGAAAGATACTACAGGTATAACAACATTTCCCTTGAATTTATCTAAGTCTTCCTTGATTTTAGTTTCTTTATTATTTAATTGAGATTATTTTGTTTCTTCATTTCTATTTGGTATTTTAGAAATGATAATTGGTGGTTCCTTTATAGTTTTCCTTGATATTAGCTAAATATCAAAGCAGTCAATCACTCCTACATTTATTTTGTTGTCTTTTTCACTGACATAAAAAAGTGGTGGCTACTTATTATTTAGATTTTCTATTAGTTGTATAGGCATTGGGGAATGATTAACTTGTTCTAGATGTTGGACAATAGGGGTGGAATTATAGTTTGTTTTTGTGGTGGTCTTCTTGGTTGATTGTATTGTGGATTAGGATTCCATTGTGTATGTGACTATTGTTAGGGCACCCATGGCTATTGTGTCATCATCCATGGTTGATGTGGTGTCCATTATTTTCCTTGCCATGGCATTTAAGATAATGGAATATATGTTTGTTCCCACATGGATGGAGGCATCGGAACATTATATGATGATGTTTAAGGGTTACCTAGGTTTGTGGAAGCAAAGTATCTTTGGTGTTAGTTTTGTGGAAATAATATCCACCTCTAAATATATTTTATCTCTTGACTCGATTAAATGTGTGATTTAATCTAAGTTTTCAAAGTGGGTAGGTAAGTATAATGATCTATGTCATGATCTTTTCCTTCACAGATTCCATAACATGAAATGTTTATTTTATCTAATGGATAGTCTCTAAGGGCATGTTTTAACCTACACTTAGGGTAGTATATTGCTAATGGTTCTACTATATTGGCTTCAGCCTAAAATCCATCTAATGTTGTATTGAGTGTGACCAAAATGTCTGTCTTTAGATAAAAAATTTCTTCCATCAATTTACCCATTTCCTTAGCCTTTTTCTCCTAATCCTTGGTTTTGTCCTAGAGTAGTTAGTACAACTTTCTAAAATTTTCTGAAAGGCTAGTTCATTTATGTCTCCTCCTCCCATTAAATTTAATGCAACTCTAGTTTCTTCATCTAATCCTTTAAGGAAAACAAGTTTTAGGACTTCCTCAGTGAGTGGGTAACTACTCCATTTATGAACAAATATAAATCTATCTAGATGGTTTTCCAAGGATTCATCATCATTATTTTTTATTTAAAAAAAAATCTTCCTTTCTTTTCTATAGCCTACAATAATGTTGATACTTGTTTAGAAATACAATTATCATTTCATCCCATGTGTGAATGGAGTTACTTGGCAATCCCATTAACCACCTCATGGTTACATATTTGAGTATAGATGTAAATAATTTTAATTTTTGATTATCTATTGTATAGTCATAAGTTTGACAAAGTACCTTAAATTCAAACAAAAACTAGTCAAGGTCTTTCATAGATTTTCTCCAAAAATTTGGAAAATTAGCAGCAGAAATGTCTTTCTTAGAAGTTTGATCATTAGGATCTAAAATAATGGAAAAGGAAAAATTCCTCCTTGGTATTGAAATTTGTTGGTTTTTTTGTTAAGCCATGTCTTCTTCTTCTTTTGATGGTTCTTCAAAACTAGGATTAGCTTCCCAATGAACGTTGGTTAAAGGTAATTCAAATTCTTCAAAAATCTCTTCAGTGATGGCTTGATCAAATACTTATAGTTTTTTTTCAAAATCTAAATACTCTCTTCTTGAAAATGGATGTTCTAGGTTAATTATTCCTACAGGACTTGGTTACGACAATGCTCTAGTCCCAATTTTTTTAAGGAGAATCTTGAAGATGTGATTCCACATCTTGTTCAAGGCTCTCAGTTGAAGATCATGAAGGACTTCCTTCTTGGAGATTTGAAGTAGAGATTTCATCTTTTGTTTTTTGAGGGTATTTAGGGACAAACCTTGCTTTAGAATCTCTGGGTTAGAACATAAATTGATTTCTCTTTGTTTGATTTTTGTTTGTTTTATGTTTTATGTTTTTTTACTATAGATCAAAAAGTTTTACCTTAATAACACCTAAAAATATCCTTGGAAATGGTGGCAAAAATGATGAGTGTCATTTAACCCTTTATTTAATTAGTCTTTCATATTGATGTCTATCAATCTTTCAGATTGATGTCTATCAATCTAGGGCCAGTGTCCAGAGCTATTTGTAGTAAGGTTTTATGGTGGTAGATATATTAGTTGGTCTTGGGGGGATTTTGATGATTCTAGTCTAACTTTTACTAATGAAATAATTCTTCTAAGGTAATTTCTTCACACACTTGTTAAAAGAAGAGATTAAGCATTACACTAACTAATTCAATCCTTTTCTTTAAATTAAATCACCCTTAATCTACTTCACACTTTCTTGTAAATGTAAATCTATCTAAGTCACAATTGCATGGAAATGTAAATCTATCTAATTCACACTTGCCTGGAAATGTAAACCTATCTAATTCACACTTGCATATAAATGTAAAGATTTAGTTGGAGAGATAATTCTAAGCTAACTAACTCTTGTGTAGTAAATCAAAAGAAATAATGAGACTATGTCACACTTGTTCTAAAATAAGATAGCTATTGGAATGTAAATATTCAACTTTGAATTAGTAATATTTTCAAGTATTTAAGATATTATGATTATCTAGTAATGCAAAATTAATTTAACATAAATATAAATACCGTACATAAGTTCATAGTTCCAAAGTGAGTGGGCTCTTGTTCTTATTAGAGTCAGTAACAAAGTTTAGTTAGTACTAAAAGTTGGAATGATATTACATTAATTAATAAAAAGATAGAACATTTAAAATATATCCAAAATTTGAGTGTAGTAGTTATTCATCCTCGTTTTAGACAAAAGATTTACATATTCATATGATTAGACTAAGAATAGTATGTAGGAAAATAGGACTTCTTAGTCAATCTATTCATCCTCAAAATAGGAGATTTAGATTGATCAAGGTCTTAAAAATCTATCTCAATAAGACAATTATACTATCCCTATAATAGTTTTAAGGTCCAAATATATACAAAGTATATCAAGATTGAATCCTTAAAAATAGGAGGTAAGAATTTCATTGATGTGATTTTAGATGGAGTAATCTTCCTCTTTGAATCATCTATAAATTTTTTTGCTTCTTAGATTTTGGATCTACAGAGTCCATAGATTCTAGATTGGCAGAGTCTATAGATCCTAGATTGATAGAGTTCATACATTCTAGACTGGTAGAGTCCATAGATCCTAGAATGGCTAAGTTCATAGCTTTGAGAAACTAAGGTCAAAATTGGAACTTCTCCAAAATGCTATTTCTACCATCATTCTTGTGTATTCTTCAAAACCAAAATACTAAAACATGTTACTTTTTAGTTATAAATGACATAATAGTAACTCAACCTTTGGTTTGACATAATAGAGATAAAGTAGTTATTTTCCATGAAATTGTTAGCTAAAGGTCTATGATTTGCATAAGATTATATCCTTAGAGATATGAAATGAAGGAAATTACATGTCAATAATGAGACATATTTTGGGTTCATTAGGATCACCTACAAAAGATCAATAGCCAACTCTCCATACAAGCTGGTATATGATAAGGAAGCAAGATTACCTATTTATTTTGAGTTTTTTACTTTAAAAATAATGCATCGACCAGAGTTTCTTGAGAATGAACCAATGGAGATTAGATAAGTTGAGATTATTGATATAGAAGATGTTCAAAACCAGTCCATTTTAGCCATGAAAACCCACCAAGCACAAGTGAAGAGAGCTTTTGATAAGAGAGCTTCTTCATGAAGTTTCAAAGAAGGAGATTTAGTCCTTAAGTGGGATGAGGATAGAGATAAATGAGGAAGGCATAAATTTTTTGAATCTCTTTAGAGTGGTCCATACATAATCTCCAATTTCAAATCCCATAATTCCTTCCAAATTGCAAAGATGGATGGTGAGGATCTTCATTTCCTAATTGATAGGATACATCTAAAACATTGCTATTGAAGAGCTAGGTTCCTTGTACATAATTATTTGGTTTTTTTTCTTCCAAGTGTTATTATAGCACATTAGTTTGTTTGTATTTTTTCCAAAGTAAGTGATTTATTTACACACTTGCTTTGCTTAAATTAATTTCCCTATTTTTTGTGTTTTCTTCCTTGTTTTGGTGAAATAGTTGTCTTATTTAAAGTCAAAAGGTTTCTTGTAGTCATGGATCATATTTATCATTAGTTATGAATCTAAGAGTCATGTAAATGGTCTAGTTCTCAAGCATGTAAGGCATGCTTCCTAGTTGAGTCATCAATATGTGGACAATTTTGACCTCATAGGTAAAATTATCACCCCTACCATTCAAAATTTTTGCATATCATGCCAGTTTGTATTGTGAGTCAATGAGTTGGTCTTGACAATTATTTAATGTGATTATTGGGAATCAGATTATCTTAGCATGTCATGAAGGAATTAATAAGTTAGTTTGGTTGTGAATTTAATAAGTGTACATTGGAAATAAACCAAGGTTGAATGATTACATGAAAGTGATGTATTTTATGCCATGAATAACCCCTACAAGTTTGGTGTCTTGATGTGTTTTTTATCTCAAGATATAAACCTTCAAAAATGATCTAGTAGTGTGGGACATGCCAATAAAATTCAAATTAAATCCAAAAGAAATATCCATTTGGATGCAAGAAATATAAGTGATCCGTAGGGTTGCCAAGTGTCAAAACGTCATTTGATTAGATCAGTAGATGAATGACATGCATGTGATAGCAAGGTCAATAAGTTAATGTAAATTTATGGTGCATGTTCAATAATGCAATTGAATATAAATGGAAAACTTGAGGTTAAAAGGATAGAGGATGCTAAGAATGAATGTAATAGTGCAAAGTGTCTCAATCATGGTGAACTCCAAAGTAGATCTATGATGCACGTTCAACCGCATATAAGTTGATCAATGGTGTTAATCAAGGTCAAACATCAATGAGCCCATAGTGCATGTAAGGCCACAATGTGGTGTAATCACATTAACTAGATGGATGCTGACATTGAGGTCCATAAAAGGTAGGGATGATTTCCAAGGGTCAAAATCTTGAATGCATATCACAAGTTAATGACAACATTTAATGTCAAGTGCAAGAGACTCCTAAGGATATCGACAAAGCAAAATTGATCAAGTTTGTATGGGAAGAAAGATGAATACACATGTCCATATTTGCAATGATCATATAAAAATATCATGGTAAGAGAATGCCACATTGGTAGACACATTACATAAAAGGATCTAGAGGACCCAAGTAGGCAAATGCATAAATGTGAGATCTAAATACAATCTAGGTTACTAGAGCAAACCCTACATATTCATATGCCACAATTAATTCTTAGATAAGCCTTTCAAAATCCCTTAGACATAAGTTTTACATCTTGTTCATGATAAAGAGACTAAGTAGACTATGGAGCTTCATTAAATTATGGATATAAGAAAACCAATAAGGGAATTGGTTTTCATCTAAGTGGACCTATGTTTAGGGTTTGGAATAATGACATAGTTATTGCTATGAAAGGAGTGTCATAAGGGATGTTATTGAATGAGTTAAAGTGACTATCTAATAATGTAAATAACATATCAAGGTGAATTGTGGTACGATAATCTCCTTAAGAAGATGGAGTGTTTGGAGGTTGAGAAAGGCGAGTGGGGCATCCAATGAAGTTTTAAAGCTTTTGGGGACTTTTTCATTTTGGATGTATCATTACTCATCATCCCCAAGAATTTATTGTCTTCTATTGTGTTTTTAAGCCAATGAGAGGGATTTAAAGCTATTTGGAGATAATGAAAGTTAATTAATAGAGGCAAAATTAATGCTAGTCAATCAAAAAGTGGTTGGACCTAATTTATTGATTTCTTTTTGTTCACTTCCCTCTCTCTCTTCCCCTGTTCTTATATATCTCCCATTTCTCCTCCCCAATATAAGGGACTCTTATCCTTTTGGCATGCCCAGGATATGCCAATTTTTGTACTCCAACACCTATTTGATGCAATAAAAGACATAATTTATCCATTCATAAGTGAAATTGAAGTGTGTTTCATGAATTCATTAACGCGGTTAAGTGAATGTCTGATATGCTCTTCCTCTTTGTAATTTTTCTCACCTTTATATATTTCAAAAGTAATTCTAAGCACAATAGGTAGTTTGTTGATCACTTTGGAAGTGGAAAAGGCCTGAGATCTACCCTCCTGTGCTATATTGATATCTATTTCATGCCTTTTTATGAAATACTTATGTGAAAGATGATCAAAGAGTGAGTAAAGTGATATTTGTAGGCTTGAAAGTCTCAGATAGTTTGTCTTGTGCAATTATAAGTGTTTAAAACATTGGTGTATCACCTTATTTTACATGTTTTCATGAATTATTATCTATTTATCTCCCTTTTCAAAGCAAGAGATTAGTTTAGGTGATATATCCAAGGGAGATATTCCTCTATAGAGGTTCAACCTCACTATAGAATACCCACAATGTAAGGTTTCTCTCATTTTATAGCTTAGTTGGAGAGATCTTGAAGAACTCTCTCCAAGGGTGAAAATTAATGCTAAAACAGTTCCTTTATTAATAAAAATAAACTAAATTTACATTATCACCTTCAAACCATCCATGTCAACATTGACTTCAAAAAAATACATTGATTTATATGAAAGCATCAATCATTATATAATTCAAAGGTATGTCGACTAGTCTTAAGAATAATTAGGCTATCGACAATAATATTAAGTCCATTTAAACATAATAAACCTCACCAAAACATTTGACCTACCAATTAGTGGTTAGCTTAATAGGTAAACATAATAACTTATTGATTTTCACTTATTTGTAATAAACACTTTGTAAACACAATGACTTCACCTAATCATTTAACAATATAATCATTATTTAATATATTATGAATATTAAACCCCTGGTCAACACTAAATCTAATATAATGACATTTTCAAATAATGCTATTGATATCTTTTTGACATTAAGATATAAAATTATTATAAATAATAATAATCATCTAATAGTATTAGCACATTAATCCTACATATCAAATAATGGTAATAAAACTTGTTATTACAATGCATACATAAAATCACATCATTATACTACATAATTATACCCAATAAAGTAGTGAGGAAAATAAAATATGTATATATTCATGCATTTAACCATGTAATAACATCTTAAAAAATAATATACGTAATAAAACAAGATTAGTGAAATCACTCAAATAATTCCACATGATCATCAACATCAACCAAGATCACACTAGAAAGCATATTAACAACCAATTAAAAGAAAGTAACACAAAACATGACACAACTATCTAACTCAAGAAACTAATTACAAAACATGATATACTACTGTGGTGTGTGCATGTATTTTTGTTTTTTCTCTCTATCATCCCCCAATGCATCCATCTACATCACCCTCTCTGATGATGCTCCCCCTCCATCATACTTTGAGGGAGAGATCTATCATACATCCAACTCATAAAAATGAAGGTTGTTAGCCTGAAACATAAATATATCCATAAAATACTACTATAAAAGGTAATTAACATGATCATAATGTATAAATTATAAAAGAATAGCTAATTCATAGCTAATCAATCATGTAAATTAAGTAACATAACTATCCCATAATTAGCATATGACATAAAGTTTGATAAATCAATAGATAATCACATAATAACCTTTAAAAATCATAGGTTGATAGGTTATTTAGCTTGAAAATAAATTGGGACATGGCATCCTTCCTCCCTAAAGCTATTCATCATCTTGTTGACTCTTATTCAAACACAAGTTCTAAACTTAAATAATTATTTAGAAGAAAATAATATAAAATATAACAACAAATCAAGTAAATAAATGTGGAAACATAATTTAAACCTATCATAGTCCTCCTAAGTGGCACTATCTTTAGAATATTGGTTCCACTGGACCTTACACTATGACACTTTTCTACTATGCAAACTAATTTTTTAAGTGTCGGTTATTATGATTGGGTCTACCATGACCACCCCAAGATCTAAAATCTGCAAGGCATTCCAATCCAACAAATGTGAAGGATCAACAACATACTTTTTAAGATAAGACACATGGAAGATGTTATGAAAAAGAGCTAGAGTTGACAATAATGCAAACTTATATGCTACAAGATTGAACATTTCCAAAACCTCAAAGGGTCTCACATATCTTGGTGAATGTTTTGCTAATGTATAAAATTTAATTGATATTTTCTAAGGCTTAACCTACATAAACACTTTATCACCTATAGAAAACTATCTAGCTATTCTCTTTAAATCATCATAACTTTTTTAACTATCATTGGCCTTGGTCAATCTCTACCTAATTATCCTAACTTGTTCTTCTATTTCTAAAATAATCATAGGTTGAAATACTACCCTATCTTTTAACCTATTCCAACTAATTGGTTTTGTACACCTCCTTATATATAATGATTCAAATAAAGCCATCTTCAATACTAATTGGTAGGAGTTGTTATAAGAAAACTCAACCAATGAAAGGTACTTATACCACTTTTATTATTGATCCATGTAATACATATGAATGATATCTTCAAAAACTTGGTAAACTCACTCTATCTATCCATCTATTTATGGTGATAAGTAGTGATAAAATTCAATTGCATACCGTAAGTTGAATTCAAAGTCAACAAACCTAGAATTCATCCTTAGATTTTAATTTTAAATGATCTTATCTAGAAAACCATGAAATTCATAAACCTATTTCATGAATATATTTTAAAGCATATGTTCATCATCTGTCAAGTTGCCTAGTATGAAGTGGGACACCTTGGTTAGTTTGTCAACTACAACCAAGATCATATCATGTCATTTTTGTGATAAAGGTAATCATTGGATGAATTCCATACTATTCATCTACCACTTTCATTCTAGTGTATCATATGGATATAGAAATTCAGTTGAATGCACATGTTTATCTTTTACACATTAACCTTCCAAATAATGAGACAATAAATCTATTACATCTCTCTTTATTATTTTCTAGAAATAGAGTAGTCTAAGCTTATACATGAGGTTGGTTATACCTAGATGTCTTAAATATGAGGCATTGTGTAATTCATTTAGTCCAGTTCTCCTTAAATTCTCTCTCTCAAGGACATACATCCTACTATTAATCATAAAAGACCATCACTCTCTATCTTAAATCCCTTATACTTAGGATTTTAAGTATTTTCAGACAATGCTTTCTTGACTTGATCATATAATTCATCTCTTGGAAATAATTTTATTACTTGATCTCAAAACGTACTCCTAATAATAATCATGACTACTATGAGATTTTTATGGATTAGAGAATCAACTAATCTATTCCCATTGCCTTTTATATAGTTAATATAAAAATCATAATCAGATAAAAACTCTAGCCATCATTTTGATCAGCATTCAGGTTTGGTTGGGTGAATATGTAATTGACTCCCAAGTTATTAATCTTGAACTTAAATGCTTTCCCCAATCAATAATGCCTCTAAACTTGTAAATAATACATAATCACCACAATTTCTAAGTCATGAGGGGTATAATTCACCTCATAAATCTTTAGTTTCCTAGACTCATAGGCTATCATTGAGCCATCATACATAATAACTCCTCAAAGTACATCATTAGATGCATTGGTGATAATTGAGAATTTACCATTAGGATTGAGAAATATTAGAACTATTGCTAAAGTAAACATCATTTTTAGTTCTTGAAATGTTATCTCACACTTTTCTACCCAAATAAAACTTTGATTCTTCCACTGAAGAGAGGTAATTGGATTAGCTCTCTTTGATAAATTTAGAACACATTTCCTATAATATCCTATTAATCTCATGAAAATCCTTTCCTCACACACATTATTAGGTGTTGTCCATTATATTATGGATCTCAACTTTGTTTTATCCACTAAAATACCATGTATTAAATACTTCACTTTATTTTTGAAAAATGCACACTTAGGCAACTTGTCATATAATATGTGATTTTATAAACATTATAAAACTAGTTCTAGATGTTGTAGGTGTTATTCCCCATCCATGGAATAAATGAGGATGTCATATATAAATACCAAAAAAAATGATTTTATAATCTTTGAACATAGTATTCATAATATTAATAAATGTTGCTGGAGTATCTGTCAGCCTAAATGGTAACACTGTGAATTTGTAGTACCCATATCAAATTCTGAATGTTAGTTTTGGAATATCCTCATCATAGATTCTCAATTGATGCTACCCTACTCTAAGATAAATATTGGAAAAGACTATTTCCCATCACATTTAATCAAAGAGATAATTAATGTGTGGTAATGAATATCTATTCTTAATCATTAATTTATTCAACATCTTATAATCTATACACTGATAAATAGTGCCATCTTTTTTCTTAACAAAAATAACTGGTGCACCCCAAAGTGACACACTTGGTCGAATCAACCCTTTCAACAAAAACTTCTAAAGTTTAGTATTTAAATCAACTAATTCAATGGTCTTCATCCTATATGATGCCTTAGACTAATGTTCTAATCTAGGTATGATATCAATCAAGAAATTAAACTCATACTTGGGAGGAAATCTAGGCAATTCCTAAGGGAAAACATACTGAAAGTTCCATAGAAAATGATAATCCTTGATAGATGGTTCCTTAGATTCCTCCATATCATTTATATTAATGATAAATACTTGACATCCCTTCCTTTGAAATTTTTTGAGTTGAATTTCATAAATCTACCTAAGCTTCAAATACCTTCTCTCACCTTGAAGTTGTGTTTGATTTCTATAATCATCTTGACACAACCTTCTTAAAATAATAGATAACCTTGGATTTATTATTTGAAAGCCAATTGATTCCTAGGATCACATCATCTGACCCTAATGATGGAACAAAAAAATCTAAAATTATAGTGAATTTAGGTAACCTAATCTTAACTTCAACTAAACACTTATCAAATTTGACCTTTGAATCATTACCATACTATACCAACCATGAAATTTACATTCTATAGCTCCTATATCAATCAAAATAGAAACTAGATGATTGAATAAAATACCTAATAGTTCTATAGGCAAAGAATGATACTTAGCCCAATGATTGTCAATAGTTGCATGAATCCACTACTAGAATGTACCTTAATAATAAGCAAAACCCTTATTCTTTAGATTTTACTAAGGACACTCATGAGTATAATGGTCATGTCCACATATGAAGAAACTTCCAACTAGTCATTTCTTTTCAAATTGTTAGTTTCCCTTAAAACCACACTTAAAACTGATACCAACTTTCTTGTTCCTTAAACCATTATTAAAATTGGTGTTATAATTATTTAAATGACTTATGGAGTCTCACTACTCTAATTCTAGTTATTCTTTTTAAAATTTGGTTTATAACTTCCAAACTAATTTTAAACTTATCTCTAACTTGGGAAAGATATTTTAGATTCTGCTCCTACTTGATCTCCATATCTAACACATGATTCATGGTAGTTTTGACCATGCACATCTATTTCACAACCAATTTGGGGTTTTAATCCCATGATGAATTTCTTGATCTTAAACCTCTCATCTTCTTGATACTGAGGTACATACTTAAGGAGCTTGGTAAATTACTCCCAATACTCATTCACCAATAAATCCCCTTATTTAATGTTATTAAAATCTATAAAATTTTGATTTAAGTATAAATTTGGAAGCTATAATTGCCTAAATAGTGTCATAAATTGTTCCCAAGTGGTGGTGGTTGAGTCGAGGTTCATCTCAAGCTTCTCATTTTCCCACCATGTTGTTGCTTCACTAGTAATCTGATATACTCCCTAGACTATTTTTTTGGCTTCAAAGTAATTTTAAATCTCAATATATTTATCCATTTATATCATCTATGTTTCATCTCCATATCTCAATATAGTTCCATTGAACTTGGTTGGATTTACCTTTTTCATATCACATGTCAACTCTATATCTACTCAAGCTCTCACATCGTATAACACTTAATGGTGCCTATGTTCTTTAGGATGTTCCTAATTAGTAAGATATTCTTCAAGTTCTTCCTGAGTATTTTCCTCTTCATGGGCATGCACTTCATATTCTAGGTCTGTTATTCAATCCCTAGTCTCTTATATGGTTGTGAGGATTTAGTGTAAATTTATAGCTTGCTTAACAACAAACTGATTTAGATCAAAAGGGTGATTGGTATTCAAAGTACCCTCATGTTATAATATAGTGTGCACCATTATTATTCATACTTAATAAGAGAATAATTTTGCATTAGTGATCACATTAAGTCCTAGAGTTTGAACCTTAACTCTGATATCATAATGTGACAACCCCACTAAGTTTTATCCAAACATAGTTTTTTTTAATAAAATTTATCACACATAATAATGTTACATATTTCATCATGATAAATATAATTAGTGAAATTTAACTAACTACATTAATTTAGCTAACCATAAGTTTGTTTAGCTAATACACTTAGTTAAGGATCATCATGAATGGATAACAATCATGAATAATGCTAAATAAAAAATAAATACTACATCTAAATGAAATAATACAAATTCATCCATGACTAATAAAAAATTACATCCATTTTTGTAGAAGTATAATTAATAAATATTATAGTTTTCAATAATAAATAATATCTAAAATAATAATATAGGATACAAAGATCCATGGATCATGAGTCTCCATGACTTAAGTAGCAATCTATAATCTCAAGTGTAGTCCTTAGTGTATTACTCTAGCTAGGAGGGAGAGCATCATCTGAGCAATTTTCCAAACCAATTATGGACCATATATCCCCTACAATATCTACCAATAAGAGGATGGCCCTCCCTTCATGGATAGGTAGATGATTAATTAGAATGATTAGAGTCAATCATAGCAGAAACTAATTCACATAGAAATCATGGTGAATACACATAGATATTTAATCACATTTTAAAATAATATTATTTTGTTTATTACAACTTCATGAAGGTATTAAAAATATATAGGGAAAGTGTTTCCTATAAACATAGTGACTATATCACCATAAATATATCTGATAATATCTCCTCACACCTTATGAATATGTATATACCTATAATGTCTCATAGGTAAATAACAATTAACTTATTTATGTACTATTTTTATAACTCACAACAATAATACAACCAATAATATATTCTAACTAAATATATCTAAGAAACTAATATATGTAATAGTGAGTTATTACTCTCATAATTATTCACATTATGATATACAAATTAATGTGAGGGATAATTATTCTCTAACATTCCCCACCTCAGGCCTTACATGGTAATTTGTGATTTAGAAGACTTAATGAAATTAGAGAAGGAATACATCAACTTCTCATCAACCATTCACTATAAATAACACATCAATTAAATCAATGTGGTAATTTTAAATAGGTACATCTATCATCAACCATTCACTGAGGGAACCATGAGCAAGAACCATTTATTTAGCTTTCGCTCTTGTCTCTACTAAACATGTTTTTTATGCTATACACTATGTGGGAAAATAGGAAATACACCTCTTATTTGTCCCACATATAAACAAGAGTAGAAAATATAAAATATATATGCACCACTATAGTCAAATCACCCCTTCATTAGTGGATAATGAGAGGTGTAGAAAGCCTCCATCCTCCAGTGCCCTCCAACCTCTAATAGGTGAATCTACTCACTCAATAAATATGTCAATAAAGTTAAAATACATAAGATTTTTAATAAGAAATCCCCCCCGCCCCCACCATATTTTGGACATTATGTACAAGTGATATGTGTCCATACACTAAATGAAATCTTTGACTTTGACACATTTTATTGACATAAAAATGACCCTTAGTGTTAACATTTGACTCATTTTATTTTGACAATACAAAGCCATACAAATTGGAATAATTAATTTAAAAAATGATTCCATA
>JARHVA010008772.1:0-17500 GCA_037957365.1 Torreya grandis | reverse complement strand
TTACTATAATTACCATAGAAAAACATAGAAATCTTAAAACAAACGAACCTGGTTATGAAATCTACCAAGATAATTCCAATGATTCAAGATTTCCTTCCTTGATTACCTAAAAATTTCTCTTCTAATCCATTTTATTTCATTCATGCTCTCCATGGTCTTGCCTTGATAATTTTATTCATTTGCATGTTCATTGCATGCCACATAACTCTGCAATTATTCCACCATGATTAACCAACTAGCAGTCAACTAGGTGTTTCTCATGTAAGACAAACAAATTATTTCTTAGTTGTTATGTTTAATGCATATTCCAAGCCATGTTAACCCTAATAATAAAAAAATTTCCTTCATTAATCAAAATAAAATAAATTTATATTATCATCTTCAAACCATGCATGTCAACATTGACTTCATAAAAAGCCATCAATTTATATGAAAGTCTTCATTATTATATAATTCAAAGCTATATCAACTAGTCTTCAAAAAAACTAGGCCATAGACAATTATATTAAGTTCATTCGAACATAATTACCCTTACCAAAGTATTCAAACTACTAACTAATAATTATCTTAATAGGTCAACATAATAACTTATTGAATTTGACTTATTTGTAATAAACACTTTCCAAACATAATGACTTCACCTAATCATTTAAAAATATAATCATTATTTATTATATTAAGAATATTAAATGCTTGGTCAACACTAAATCCAATATAATAACATTTTCAAATAATGCTATTGATATCGTTTTGACATTAGGATATACAATTATTATAAATAATAATAATATTCTAATATTATTATCACATTAATCCTATAGATCAAGTAACAATAATAGAACTTGGTATATCAATGTATGCATAACATCACATCATTATAATTCATAGATATACCCAATAAAATAGTAAGGCAAGTAAAACATGTATGGATTCATTCATTCAACCAAGTAATAATATCATATAAAATAATATTTGTACAACAACAATATTAGTGAAATCACTCAGATAAATCAACATGATCATCAACATCAACAAAGATCACATTATAAAGCATATTGACAATCACTTAAATGAAAGTAACACAAAACATTCTATAACTATCTAGCTCAAAAAATTTATCATAAAACATGATATACTAATGTGGTTTGTGTATGTATTTTTAGTTTCACTCTCTGTCATCCCCCAACACCTCTATCTACACCACCTTATCTGATGATGCTCTCCCTCCATCACACTCTTAGGGATGGATATATCCTACATCCACCTTATAAAAATGAAGTTAACTAGCCTAAAACACAATTATATCCTTAAAATACTGCTATAAAAGTTAATTAACATGATTGTAATGTACAAAATATAAAATTATAGCTAACTCATAGCTAATCAATCATGTAATTTAACGTATAACTATCCCATAATCAGCATATGATATAAATCTCAATAAATCAATAGATAATTGCATAATAACATTTAAAAATCCATGGATGAATAGGGTATTTATCTTATAGATAATCAAGATGTGATAGACTCAGGTGGCTTAACCAACATAATGCCTACAACTATATGCAATAAACTGGGTTTGACCCCACATAAGTCAAAAATAGTGGTCCTACAACTAGACAAGTCCTTTTCCCCATATTTTGGGGAACTAATTAATGTGCACATCTAGCTTACATCTAAGCCATATTTATAATAATACATAGATATTCTAGTCATTGATATACCAAAATCTTATAACTTGTTATTTAGTCATGATTATTCAAAGACATTGAATGGGTACATGGACATTTTTTTTTACACATGTGGCTATCTTAGAAAGGAACATCTAACCATATTTGAGTAGACAAATAATTTAATATGAAATACTTCATCAATGACTACAATTCAAATAATGATAAGGTTGACTTTGTATCTTTGAAAGTAGGAGTTTACACTTTCACCACTAGGCATAAAACTTATAAACTAGAATTTGGAAGTCCTTCTCAATTATGGACTCTCCATTTTTTTAGATCCAAATTAAGACAAGGTTTAGGTGTTGGTGTATCCCTAATTGTTCTCAATGATAAAAAATATATGTCTATCTATAGGCTATGATTCTCTTACACCAATAATAGAGCTGAATATGAATCTCTAATCTATAGTTTGAAGTTTGTATTGAAGCATAATGTCAAGAAATTATATCTATTTGTTCATTCATAACTAGTTATAAATTAGATAAAAAAGTATCAATGTAAACTCACTTACTTGAAGAATTATAAACACCAAGCATGGGACCTGATCAAATCCTTTGAGGCATTTGACACCAAATACAACCCAAAGGAGTAAAAAAAGACTACATATTCATTAATAGCTTTAGATACCAATCTAGCACTACTCTAAGAATCCAAGAAGAAAAAAATCTCTATGTATCTAGTTCATTACCCTTGTATCACAAACAATATCGACAACTTTTAGGTGTTTTAGGATGATAACAAAATTTATTAAATTCATGAATATCCCTAAAACCTTTGAATCTCATGCATGTTGAATACCTAAGAGAAGATGGTGTCTTATAGATAAATGAGAATTTTGTCCTTCTAGGGATGGTCTTTTTTAGATAAATATTTTGATGTGGATCCACAAGCTCAAAAGTAAAAATAGTTTAAAGTAATGAAATATGATTTTATCCCTTTGAGGGTGATGAGCCCATGTATGTTGAATACATAGGAAAATATGGTGTCTTAAATCTAAAGGAGAATTGCATCCATTTGGGGATGGTCTCCCTAGATCAATATCTTGATGTGGATCTGTAAGCCCTAAAGTAAAATAAATTTAAAGTAATGAAGTATGATTTTATCAAGGAGAATCTAGGCATCGATTAACATCCCTAGTACATGAACATTGATTTGAGTTATACTAAAAGTGATATTTTTTGAAGGGTCTACTGACAAAATACTAAGACATCATCACCTAGACATATGAAGATCTAAATGTCTTTCAACCTAGGGTTATCACACATACCTTACCACTGAATCCCAAACATAATCCATTTAGGTAGAAATATAAGTCAAGAAATATAATCCTATAACTTATCATCCAAATAGAAGTAGAAAATCTACTATATGTTAATATTTTATTTCTAGTTAGGTATTCTACTTAGGTAGCCAACCTATTACAAGTTAGGAAAAAGAATGGATAAATAAATCTCATTTTTTACTTAAGATATATGAACTAAACATTAGAAAATGATAACTATCCTTTGCCCTCCCTAGATGAGATAATTGAAATGGTAAGTAGATCTTAGATGGTATTCTTCTTGTATGGATTATCAGGATACAATTAAGTGCTGATAGAAGCACAAGACATAATTAAGACTAACTTCACAATAAAGTGGGGAAATTTTAAATACAAAAGGATGTCATTTGTCCTAATAAATGAAGGATAAACCTTCAAACAAGATATGGACCTTGTATTTTAGGGACTCATTAGCAAATGTATCATCATCTATAAGAATGAATTAATAGTTTATTCAAAAGATAGAGTTAATCATGTTGACCATTTGTAAAGAGCATTTAAAAAATGTAGAAGATATGAAGTGTTCCTTAGTCCAAATAAGAACATATTTATAATCATTGGGAAATTAATAGGCCATGTCATTAGTAGGACTGGGATATCCATTGACCTAGAATGAATCCAAGACATTTCTAAGAAAAAACCTCCTAATAGTAAGGAGTTGAAGTATTTATTTGGTAAGATAAACTTATAAATGGAATTAATTTTTGGATTTAAAAATATTTTCAAGCCATTGAATGTCATACTAAAGCAAGAGACCGAGTTATAATGGACAACATTTGTTAAGAATGTTTTCAAGACATTAAGACTACCATCACTCAAGCTCTACTTCTGATTAGCCCATATTTCAATAAGTATTTATATCTTTATTCATTTACCTTAGAGCACACTATAACTATAGTACTCATAGAAAAGTTATACAAAAATGAATATCTAATTCCATTCATGTATAATAATATGAAGGATGAAGAGTTAAATTACTCAATGATAGATAAACAAATATATGCACTAGTCAAATTAGTAAAAATGTTCATGTATTATGCCATCATTCTAAACCTAGTTATCAAGCTTGCACTTAGCCAAAATTAATTTGGTAAAAAAGAGGTAAGTGGATATAAAAGTTACAAGAGTTTGATCTTAAATTCAGACCAACCAAGATGGTGAGAGGCTAGGAAATCATCCAACTCATGACTAAGATTGATCCACACATATATATTGAATAAATCAATGAGACCTAAGTGGTAGGTGGTGAGTGGTATGCTCAAATTATCCAGTACTTACCTATAAGTACATGTCCCTTTGACCTAAATAGGGAGCAAAGATGAGCCCTTAAGTTAAATCAACTCATTATATGATAAAGAAATGATTCTTGTACCAAAAGAAATATGGAAACATCTAATTAAAGTGCATCTCAAAAGAAGAAGATGCATAAATTTTGAATAATGTAAGCAAAAATTTAGGCAAAAAACATCCCTCAAATAATGCAACTCAAAATATTGAAGATGGGATACTATTGGTCTAAAATTTTTAAATATGCCATAACATGACATTTCAAACAATCATTGAAGGTCACCTTTTTCTCAATGGGGTGTTTATTTCATTAGGGTGATAAAATAAAAATCTTTAATAAGTCAAAAATTCATCTTGAATTAGATTGACTATTACACCATATGGATAGGAGATGTAGCCACATAGAAATATAGAGCACTGGATGTCATCCAATTTATTTAAGAGAACCTGTTGACTAGGTTTGGTACTTTGATCTCTTTAGTTTGTGATAACGTTCTAGATTTCTAATCTACTAAGTTTAGTGAGTGGGATTATAATAACCAAATATTTATCAATTTATCCTTAAACTATTCCATACAAGGTAATGGAAGAACTAAATCTAACCAAAAAAACCTAATGAATACTATCAAGAATTCAATGTAATACAAGCCAAGTGAGTGGTATCTAGTATTGAAGTATTCAATATGGGTAGATATAATAGAAAAAAAGTAAACCTTCAAGGATTGACATTTTCTTCTAGTGTATGGGTAATAACGAATTTGTCTCAAAACTCTCAAAATCATAACACCCAATTCATGTAATAGTACATGGGGGAATATGAAAGAATCTAGTCTAGACTATTTGACATATCCCATATGGAAGATGTAATAATTGAAGCACTATATAGATTCAAAAAACACTTATACATTATCAAAATATGGTTTGAAAAAAGGTCTAAGATAGAAGATTTTAGGATTCCAAACCTAGTGCTTCTATGGGATAGGGCACATCAACAAAAAGGATAACATGATACATTCACTCCTTTAAAAATTAGACCATATCAAATATCTAAGATACTAGTTAACAATGCCTTCCAATTGAAGGACCTCCATGGAAATGACCTCACTTTTATAGTCAATGGAAAGTTTTTGAAACATTATTTAATGGGTTTATCCAACTAGATATTCTTTTAAATTACTATAATTTGAGGAATAGAGTACATTTATTACTTTATATATTAGGTTCCCTACTTTATAGGTTGATATTTCATGATTTCTAGAATACATTTTATGCTTTCTACATTCGATTTGGGTAGATTAGTTGTTATGATTTCTAGACTATGTTTATAAAATTATAGAACATACCAACTAATTTCCTATGCTAAAGTTACAAAATACTTGCCCAAAATAATGGGATAATATAAAAGAAAGCATTATTGATTTTCATAGCTAATAGTGCTTGAGATTTTGGGATTGAGTTATGTTCTCTAACTAAATTAGGTTTTGATTGGAATGAATGATATTTATAGACCTCTAAGATTTACCCCAATATACACATGCAAATTTCAAAAAGGCTTTCCATTTTTAGAGATCAATTGCACTATTATATGCTAAAAATTGTATTTCAAAAAATCACACACAAGTCCATGGAATGTAAAGGATTAGTATTTTTCATGAAGAATTAGGAGTCTTTTTCAAGGACTAGTTTGATTATTATTTTCTTTTTAGAGCTAAAATTATGTTATGATGCATTACTAAAATTTTGGGTTATTAAATACTCAGGAGTATTTACCCATTGAGTCACTATTTATTGTGCCCAAACACACACACACCCCCCATTATATAAATTTAAATGGGGACCCACTATTATTTGAATACCTTTATTCGAGGTCCTGTAAGCCTTAGATATTCATGGAATTGGTTTTATTTTGTGAATTTTTAAGGTTTTTCATCAATGTTTAAATTTACAAAATTTCTAATTATGAAAATCAAAGCTTTAAAATTGATTTTAATTTATTTTAAACCTTGAATTTTTATAATTCTTCTTGAAAATTAACTTTATGATCTATGTAATAAAAAATAATGTTTCTCAACCTAGTGTTTCTATGATTTTCACATGTTTTTAGGACTATTGACTAGGAATTTCAAGTATTCATGATCAAGACAAGTGGCACTGTGGTAGTATTATGTTACCTAGATATTTTCAATCTTTAAAAAAATCCCATGTGTTCCAAAGAGTTTAAGATTTGAAATATTTACTGATGGCATTGTTATATTATTTAGAACCAAACATGCTTTAGCAAAGTTACATACATTATCGACAACCAGGTTACCACATGACATCCTTATGGTAGAAACATGTTTAACCAGAACAAAGATCACTTCAAAAAAAATTCTAATTATTCAAAGTTTCTAAGCCATGAGAACATGCCATGTAGTGTAATCTCATGCACCTATAACCATGGGAGTTCAAAACAAAGTTAATCATATAATGACGCCTCCATTTTAAGACTCTGATAATTTGACAAGTGGAATAATTAAGTTAACCCAAAATATCAATGGCATTAAATAAAGTCTAATGGATCCATGGACCCACAATATAATGGTCTTGATGTTTATAGTTGGCGTAATTTCATTAGCTTGGAACTATTGAAGTCTAAAATCATGTCAATAGCTTAATGGATTCATGGCTTCGAGTCTCCATAGTTCCAAAATCACATCACATGGAAATATTTAATTAACTTGGATCCTTCTTAGGAATGTACACATTTCAAAGGATTAGATAGTCGAGGAGTCTGACCTCTAAATTCCCACTCTCATGAAACTACTTCATGTAGCTTGATTCCATTAAATCATGGTCATGGAAGATATAAATCATAATTATAAATATAAAAACTTAGGTAAATGAGAATTATATAAGTTTCAAAATCAAAGAGATGCATAGAAAAAGTACTAATAAATAAGATTCGATAGCAAATCAAAAGCCTATCAATGAGAAATTGACACCTATCTTAAATAAGTGACTAGACCTACAAATTCAATGAAAAGTTTCCATATGGAAAATGCAAACCCACCAGAGTTTACTAGAACATTTAAATTTAAAACAAGAACAAAATTAAAATCTATTATTCACATTTAAGTCACAGGAATTATGTTTTCAAGTTGTAGACTTTGGGAAATTTAAGCAAAATCTAATCGAAGTAATGTCACCTCACCACTAATCTATGAGTGGACATTCTAATTTTGAGCTATCTAATGACCAAAATCCCTCAATTTCTCCATGAATTTGTGAAAATAATTTATAGAGTTTGAAAAGGATTTTCATTGTTAAGATCATTGAAATGGATTCTCCAAAGGTAACACATGTCCAAGCTATTTTTATATACTCCATTATTGGACATATTTAGTATACTAACATATTATTTGCCAAAATTCTCTTGGATTATAAGTTTCCATACTATTCAACTGTATGGGATGAAGTGGAGTCTTAAGCACCATTCTCCTTGAATGATTAAAAATATCAAGAGGATAAGAAATATATTAATGGCCTACTACCAATCAATACCATGAGACTCCTTCAAGTAACAATGAAACTAGAGGTAACGCTTTATATCTATTTACATCTTGATTTATTCTTTAATGGTACTTGTTTTAGAGACTATATACACTTTAGGAAAGGGAAATATATAATTTCATATATTTTAAGAAGGGAATTTGAGATATAGCCCAGGATCCCAATACAGGAGGTCACCTATAATCATGTATAGGTCATTGTATGACCTAAGCATAATATTGCAGAAGGGAAGTTCAAATAGTGTTTGATCAAGGGTCAAATATTAAACGTCATGGGAGCCATTTCTTCAAACAATATCATCAAATTTAGGTGTAAAATTAGAATTGCCATGGCCCTATTAAATAGATTATATGAATTTTCTAACATTATTTATGTATAGGTATAATGGGTTTCATTTATGAACATCCTCCTCACTTCTGATAAATTTTTTTCTATAGAAGTAATCAATGCTATATTAAATTCCTAAATGTACCAATATGAACAAAGGCCCGTAGATAATTTTTTTAATAGTATGTCATATTTATTAGATGTAGTCTTTGGGATGGTCCATAAATCCCATGAGTAATTATGGTAGCCATCGGTAGAATATGTTGATAATATAACCTATGAGGACTATTATTTTATGTTTTTCTATACATACAAGAATGAGATAAAAAATACTAATGAGGAAATATATAATCAAGTGTATCAATTTATTCACAAAAATCAGATGCCTAAAATACCAAATAATTTGAAAGTAAGTATTGCAAAGATGGGGAATTATTAGTACTATCTATATTGTACCATAATCTAAATTACAAGAACAAGGGCACTAACTTTATTTTTAACACACCATATTCTAGATAAACTTGCATAGAAAGAGGTCGACCATCAATTATACAACAATATAGATGAATGAATTATCCTCAAACATTAGATCTATTACTATAAGAACAATTTAAACATTGGGAAATTCCAAGTTTTGATGAGGGAATAATTCAACTAGGTAGGGAAAATCATATCCCATTTTTATTTAAAGGTGGCCTAATTCATGAAATGGGAATATAAAGGAAAATTAAATAACCATCTCCAATATATTAAGGAGAAGAAGGTAGTGAACTTTACTTATCATCACCTAGACTATGAACATGATTCCATTTTTTTGAATGTGTCAAATGACTCAAAGGTGTGCACCCATATGAAGAATAATAAAATATCCATGATAGTTTCCCAAGCCATTTTGTATGACCTAGACATTACCAATAAATAAGAAAATGAAATGGTGAGTAAGGTAGAACAATCTTGGGGCCATCAATGGACTCCGACATAGTTTTAATATTCAATAGGATAAGACCAACCTCCCTTCCCTAGAGGATAGTAAATTACTTTATTAGAGGGAGAGTATAGCATTCAAAGGGATGAAAACCTAAAAATCATAAGGGAAAGTATTAGAGGTGTCCTAGTTACCATATATCCTCTACATATTCAATTGATAATACCATTTTGTGTACAACTAATATAGTGGAGAATACTACAACTCCTAAAGACATGTAAAAGAAAACATACTCTGTGGTACCTCTTCCTCCACTTACAACACCTAAATAGGCTAGGATCCCAAAGTTTCTAAAATATTCCTTCTCATCTCTCCCATCCACTCCTCTATCCCCTAAACTAGGTCCATATTTATCAATTATTCATTTTTCCTCTATTATTTTACTCTCCATTCCTTCTCCACCACCTATAGTAGTAGTCCCCACTATTATGGTTCCATAATTTATCTTATCATCAAATTCACCTACCATTCCCCCCATAGTAACTTACCAAAGTAAGTTGAAAATTATTCTAGTCTCCTCCAAAATTAAGAAAATAGAGGAAAGAACACCATTAGGCCTTATTGATCCAACAAAATCCCTTAATGAGGAGGAATTAGAGGAAGAGGAATATGAACATGTAATATCCTTAGTAGACTATGCTATTGATGAAAATGAAGGAAACATAGAAATAATGATAGGACTAAAACCAAGTTCAAATGAGGAGGGAACCTAAGAAGAACCAAATGAGGAAGCAAAATTAGATAAGGCTAAAGTTATGAGCCTAGGAAGTTCACAAGAGGAATAAACTCTAGTTGGAACATTAGGTCAGTAGATCCTCACCAAATAAGAACAAAAAATAATCATTAAAATAATTTTTTATCTTGAATATTATATTACTATTGTAGATACTTTGAATAAATATTTATCTATTAATATTATAAATCCTCCAATTTATAGTTTAATTGGTTCTTCTATTATTTCAACATCCACACCAATAACAAATCAAAAGAAAAGAACCTATTTTGATAATTTGGTTTTAATTTCCATTTTTTTTGAAAGGGCTAGTAGTCTCCCTACATCATATATTAAATTAGAGATAAAAATTCCATAATCCACAACTTTAGAGTTATCTACTAGGATAGTTATGAAAACTCCAAGCTTGACTAAGTATGTGACTGAAGTAACCCTATAGAGGGAAGCCTCACCATGGTAGATAATTATATATCCAACTCTATAGATCCCAATTAAAATAATTTCCTCATTAACACCTTTGATAATAACTCCCCCTATACTAACAACTCCCCCTATAATTATAAATACACCCTCTATCTCTAAATACCTATGTCTACTAGAAGAAGAAAGATAGCTTTTTTCTACATTTGGTTAAAGAGGTGCAAGACTGAAGGGATGAGAGATAGAATTTGGTTATTAAAAAATTACCTATAGTCTACAAATAGTTTGATAAATAGAGTAGAACCATTTACAAGGTAAAGAAGAAGAAGGTGGTGAAGATAAATACCATGGAGGAGATAGAGTTTGAGAAAAGTTAAAACTAATTTTATTTGACTGGAAAGGCCAAAAATGAATCCATCTAGCCCAATAAAGTACAAAAAGGATTTTTATGATTTCGTGTTTTTAAGTGGTGAAGAAATGAAATATATTTACAATATCAAGGAAGAGGCAAAACAAATTTTATTACAAAGATAAAATATACATGCCCTTTAGGAAATTTTAGATAGTGTGTAGCATGTAGTCACCATGTTGTATAATATTTTGAATAATATTTGAGCCTTTAGAGGAGGGAACCAATATGATAAGACAAAGGTGCTTAAACTTTGACACCAATGAAAATAATATGAGAAATGTATTACTTTTTTTTTAGTGTTCAAGGATAAAAAAATTCAATCATATGAACTTGATGTATAGCTAAGATGCTACTCGGGCCCTAAGTTATATAATTACAAAAAGGGATAGTGCCCTTAACTGGTATACACATATGAAATATTCTATGGGACATTTTAGAATCCATGAAACTTATCCATTAGAAAATTTTAAATACATGAGGTTCATTCATGTGATAACCTCTACTAGATAATTAGTGAAGATACACAATTTTGAGACACTCCTGAAAGCAACTGTAAATAAATTCAAGGATAAAGTTGAAGGAACTATATACAAAACTAATGATGAGATATTATAGGAAATCAATTTTTGTACGGATAGAGTAATAAATACTAAATCCTTTGGAAATTATTTTAACATCTTGGAGGTAGAACACACAAGGTTGATGGCTAAATCCATGAAAATATTCAATCCTACCCTACTCAATTTTGATATTAACAATAAAGAGTTTGATACAACATATGCAGTATTTTAAGAACTCATTCATAGATGGAACATCTAGAGAAGTACCAATAATGAAAGTAACTATAAGTTCTACCACATAATTCTAGGGTCCATAATTTTCTATATATGTAGTCATGTATATTCCAATGAGGCTATTTTTTGTTCTCAAGATGGCTAAAATGGTTATTTTTCTTTGTATAAATATCACTCAACCATCCTCATCTTTTGGTGGTGCCACATAAACACCACTCTAAATATAAATATGTATTTTCATATTTTATTTAATTTATAACATTGGTTCATAATTTATTTATGCATACATATTGTGTTTTAGATGATGAATTATATTTTGGGTAAATACTTTTGTACATGCATGCTATATATGATTTTGGACACACAGTCTTACTTTTGGAGATGTAAATTTAGACTTATCTTGGAGGATGAGGCCTTCTCATCTAAAAGCCTATTTATGTTTGTATCTTTCCTATCCTAAAGGGAGGATAATTTCAGCTATTAAGATTAATAAGAAATTTTTAGGATTGTTCTATAATTGATCTTAATGTGAATATATGATTCTTATCCAAAGCTATGAATCTTTTAAGAAGTTATGTCATTCTAGTATCTTGATCTCTTGGTTGTGCAGGAGTTTATTTTTAAATACAATTATTATATTATATTATTACTAATTTTAATTCCTCTTATGTATTAATCATAATATCCATTTGTATATGTGCAATTTCAATCTCACATTAATGGAAACCTTTGATTATATATGCTAGAGTTTACTGTATTCTTATTTCTTTGGACTCTTAACAATGTTTGATTATTGATGTGATTATGATATATTTAAATATAGATTGTTTCTTTATTACTTGTCTAACCCATAGTTCAAGAGCCAACTTAGAAAAGTTTCATCTTGTTTGGTCCACAAGCCTCCTTTTCTACCAACCTTTCCCTCTTTTTTTGATTTTATTTTGGTCAGACCCATCTAAGGAAATATTCATGATCTATCCACCCATATAATTTATATATAGATTAATATAAATAACCAAACAATCTATGGTAAACAATGAATCTGATCACTTTTATACTACTAACATGTTTACAAAACCCAATACTCTAGAACTTGTGCCTTGAACTGAAGTTATTTCATTGATCCTACATCAAAAACTCTATACTTATATTATGACATTGTGGAATGAGAGTAACATCACATGAATATAATCATGAGGTGGAAGCAAAATTAAAAAAAAATGTGTTATGAGTGTAATGGATTCTAATCATGGCTTGTGATGTACTAAGGGAAGAGGAAGGAAATTCATCCTCATTAGTTGACATGTAGGATCACTATGACATGTAGGATCACTGTGACATGTAGGATCAATATCGATTATTTTTAAAAGAGAAGAGATAACATGATAATCATGAGTAGTCAATTCATATATTTAATCTTGCTTTTAAATTTTATTATTAATAAATCTTTTTTTGAACAAAATTTTATCTTGGTTTGATGGCTCTATTTCTAAATGTTAATTTAATTACTATTTTTGATCTGGATTTTTAGTCAATGAGTAAGATGAAAGAGGATTCTAATGGGCATATAAATGATAATTTTAAGAGGATTCATGTTCCAAAGTTTTATCAAATTTAAAATTCAATTTTTTAATGTCATCAAAATCATAATCATTGACATATGATTCTTCCATAAGTTTTTGATTATTGTGAGTTATCAATTTATTATCATAAGTAAATGGCACAATATGAATAGTTAAAATTGAAAAGTGACTATCAATAATATATAGTAAATGAAAATAAATTAAGTGTAAAAAATTAAAAAATTAATGATATCATGTAATCATGCATTAACAAAAGATCTAATGATTATGAATACAATACAATAAGAAACAAGGTATGAAGGGTAATCTAGGTAAGGGTTTGAAGATTGTGTGGGATCTCAAATATATTCATTCATAGATTAGTGTCAGGCCAATATTTTAGATCACTAACTATAGAGGATAAATGGTGATTATAGCCACTATCCCACCTTTAAGGGTATGGTGAGATTAATTTACCTTAAAAATACACTCCCATAAGGTGAACCACAAATCAAATATATAAAAGAGGTTTCTTATAGTATATAAAATGGACCATAAGAATTTTAGATAAAACATGAGGCATGCGTAAAATAAAATCCATTTTTAGTGTTGTATAATGGTTATAAATATTGTGTACAAACCTTAACACCATGATGACCATAAAAGATATCACCACATAACCCATAATGATAATCACTAAGTAGTTTTACAATTGTTAGAACACAATTTTATAAAAAAGAAAGAAGAATATATAAAAGAGATAGAAAATAAGATTCAAAATAATTTTATGTAAGGAATCAATATGTTCTATTTTGGTAAAATTAGAAATATAGCTAAAACCCTAGACCACATAAAAATAAACAATCAAGTTGTTTTCTAAATAAAATATATGTTCACAAGAATGATTAATGTTATTTTTTATTTAACATTAAACCTATAAGAAAAAATAAACTATCGAAAAATGATTTATAAATAAAAATATGCATATTTTAATGGGATATATATTATTTGAAATGATCTAAAAATAGTAAATTGACAAACAAATGTGTAAACATAGTCAGAACTAAATTTATGTTTACTATGTGCACTGACTATGCTAAAAGCTAAATGTATGGACCTCTAATTTATATCATAACCAAAAGTATTAATTTAAACTATGATAGGAAAAGGCCAAACTAAGGGGACATGGATGTAGTATGTCCTTGTTTGTTCATTACATCTCCATACTTGTTCACTATATGCCCTAATTTTCTACGTGGAAGACCTACACAATAAAAACTTGGATCCTACATAGTAAACTAAATATAAATCAAATGCCAAAGGGGGGAATATGGTTAGGGGAATAGCTAAGTTATACTTTAAAAAACCTATATAATTTTAATGCTACGTACATATCCCAAATGGTCCTTATACTAATGTAGTTTTTGCTCCTAAAATGATTGTGTGAATCTTGATGTTGATATATTTATGTAACTAGAAAGTTTTAATCCAATGATTAAAAGTGACTGCCCTTGACCTTCAATAAATTAGCTTCAGACTTGGAATATAACATTTATAAAAAAATAGAATTAAAATTGGAAATATTAGTGACATATTTCTATATAGGTTTGGAGAAACTATACAAAAATATTTTGAATATTTAGGCTAACCAACCTTGTTAAAAATGTGGGTGGGGTAAATTCATTGTCTCAAATTAAAAAATTTACTAGTCGATAAGGCTATAATGTGGCCCTATTTGACCAAGTGAAATCCTATCCTAGAAGGATAAAGTCTATTAGAAGTTGTCTAACAATAGTCTATAATCAAAATAGGGGCGTCTAAATGATGTTCTGAGTAGTTGTAAGATGGTAAATATAATAGTAAATTCTCCTAAAGAAATTACAATTTACCATAATGTTGAAGAGACCAACTAACAGTAAGGATGCCAATATTAAACATTATAAAACATTCAATTATTAAATTTGAGTGTCTATATTTTCCCTCACATTATTTTAGTGATGTAATGAAGTGAAATTACTAGAGCAAAGGAGATTCAAACCAATGTGTGTATACATTATTTATATTATAGTGTAAAACTTGATCGTGTATAATGTGTCAATGCAAAACCTACAATAATCTACTAAAATTAATTACTACCCATATTTGAAAATATAAAAATTTGAAAATTTGAAATTTAAAAAGAGAGTTTAGAAAGTATGAATCTGAAAGAGTATGCAATATAATTGATATGCAACTTTAAAATTGAGAGGTGTGCATTCCAACTTGTTGAGTTATTTGGAAAATTAATTTGAACTCTGGTGAATTGAGAATGAACACATTTTAGTTTGAAAATGAGATAAAGTACTTAAGTTAGAAAGATTGTATGCTCCAAATCTCATCTAAATATGTAGAGTAATATATATAACTATTTGAGGGTGGAACCACAAAATGTGGCTCATGAAAATAGAAAAGGTGTAACCATATATGTTGAGTGTCACTAGAAGTTAATGTGTTCCACTTTTAAAATGAAGAAAAATAAAATCACTATAGATGGATCTATATTTTATTTAAAACTTACACTTTCAAACTTTTAAAAATTAAAATTTCCATGGATAAAAATGGACATGAATGAATATCATGCCACATGTATCTCTAATAAATTTATATTGAATGCAACTTGATTTTTTAACTTCTAAAAATTTCAACTTGTAACTGTTTGAAACTTGTAATTTGTAACTATAAGGATGAGTGTAAATACCTGGTATGTGCTCCCATAATCTGAAAATGATAAATCATATTGAAATTTTAAAAGTGTATACTATCATTAATATGTTATTTTATCAAAGGACTAAATTCTCAAGTATATCCCAATGTGACTCCCCCATTTTAATATGAGAGATGTATCTTACAATTCACTTATCTCAAAATAAAGCATGTGTCAAAGATATCATCATGTAGTAACACTTTAAATATTTGAATTGTATTTCATCATAGTATTAAATGTAGTATTGAATTACATACATACATACATATGTATGGATGTGTGTGTGTGTGTGTGTGTGTGTGTGTGTGTGTGTGTGTGTGTGTGTGTGTGTGTGTGTGTGTGTGTGTGTGATTGAATAAAAAAAGTATAGATCACAAGATATATAACACAACACAAGAGTTAAAATAGAAATAATACATGAATTAATCATGGTACTATTGACCACTTTTGGTCACCATGGAAGATCAATGTCCAATTCAGAAAGGGGTTTTAGTATTGATTTTAGGCTTCCAATTTTATTTTTAGTTTTGTAAAATGACTAAGTATTTGACTTAGTGTGATTTCAAATAAGGATTTAGGTATTCATAAAAAGTGTTCATTGAAAATATTATGAAGCTGATTTCCAAACACAAATGTTGAAGGCAAAATAAGGGTAAAAAACTATGCATGATATTTTTTTTGAAGTCTTTGGGTCTTCAAAATAGTTGTTCTAATAAAATAAAAATGAAGGCTCTAAATAAGTCTTCATGAGGATTGGATAAGTAATTTGGTCTTTGGAAAAGTGTTATATAAATAATTCAAAAAATTTGTTCTAAACAAAAATGTTGAAGACAAAATTTGTGAAAATTGAGACCAGTACCTAATCAAAAACTTTGAAATCATACACGTGGAGTAGAAAGATATATATGTGTGTGTGTGTGTGTGTGTGTGTGTGTGTGTATTCATATATATATTCATATATATATGTGTGTGTGTATATATATATATGTATATATATACATACATATATATATATATGCATATATATATATATATATATATATATACACACATATATATACATATATGTCTATGTAGATATATATATACATATGTGTGTATATATATATTCATATATATATATATAAACATATATGCATATATACACATATATATGTATGTATATATACATATATATATGTGTGTGTGTATATATATACACATATATATGTATATATATAAACATATATGTATATATACACATATATATGTATGTATATATACATAAATATATGTCTATATACATATATATGTATATATATCATTGAATAAATAAAGTATAGATCACAAGATATATAACATAGCACAAGATTTAAAATAAAAATAATGCATGAATGTATCATGGTACTGTTGACGACTTTTGGTCACCATAGAAGATCAATGTCCAATTCATGAAGGGGTTTTACAATTGATTTTAGGCTTCCAAGTTTATTATTAGTTTTGTAAAATGACTAAGTATTTGACTTAGTGTGATTTCAATAAGGATTTAGGTATTCAAAAAATGTATTCATGGAAATTATTATGAAGCTAATTTCCAAACACAAATGTTGAAGGCAAAATAAGGGTAAAAATTTATGCATGATATTTATTTG